>JAGFPH010000208.1:75761-111308 GCA_018207615.1 Philaenus spumarius
TAACCCGAGGGCACAAGGTCGAGGTTCAGCCAGTGAAATGAAGCAGTTCGTGAGTTTGCTTACGTGCAAACAAATTCTAATAAAATAGGTAGCTATTCAGCTCCTTCGTGAGTTGATCAGTTTCCCAAACAATTGGTTGAAACCCTAAAATCATATAAACCTAATTTTGGAAATTCGCTCAACTCACGTCAGCGGTTCAGCGGCGTGGTCGAATTGTGTGTTTTTTTTTTTTTTTACTTCGCACAGGTAATACACTCCATTAACTATATCAATACAATTCAGAAATTGAGGGAGATACTGAGGGAAACAGTTAATAGGAACTATACAAAAGGTATAGGCTACTTTGCAGCCTATAATTATTGCAACTTCATTAGTTTACTTTCTTATTTTATTAATAACTATTAATACTTAGAATTTGTATGTTGTTTTACGGACATCTTCCGTGTTGTTTTCTATACAGAAAATTTAATAAACGACGCTTCTGGAGTTTTTCTCAATATACAAATAAATATGTATCGAGAGTTATAAATAATATAAACGCAGCATTTTGAACATGTAGCTATAACGTCGATTGAAGATATAATATAAAACACTATCAAGTTTCACTTGTTGAAAAGTGTTTGATGTGGAATGTTTGTGCATCTGAATTTGAGAAAGTGTTATACAAAACGTAGCAGGCTAAACAGCTGACGCACAAGTTAATATAATTAAGTTCATTGTTAAGGAAGCTAATCGGCTTGTTTAAGTTACAATACTCAAAACAGTTTCATATATCAACACAGATGATGTATGACGCAAACAGCACGTGTGATTCAATATTCCGCCAGCAGATTGTGCCCATTATCAAATATAAACAAACATTGACACAGTGTTCTATGCAGTGTCTAATGTAAACAATTAATGTTTATGTGTTGGTGAATCTTGATTGCTTGCGGCTGTACACAATTAGCAACATAATTATCATAAATAGTGTGTGTAATATATTTTAAGTTGTTAGTGTTTACGAAATGTCCATACTCTTGCCGTAAGAAAAATATTATTTCAGAAACAAAATAAAAGTAGGCTATTATGATACAGTTCGTTTAACAGTTAATTACTTATTTGTTGTACAATGTGGAATGCAACTATGTGTAACCGAAACGAACGAGATAGTTAAGTGTTTTTCTTATAAATAAATCAACTAAAAATTATAAACTGATTGAAAGTTTTAAAACATCTCTTTATTTTATAAAAGTCAACGTTTATTTCTTTGTATGTCTATGTCTATGAGTTGTATACTTAGACCATTTGGGAGACCAAGTGGCCTAACCTGAAGTAATGTCTCAACGGTCCCGGGCTGGGTCTACTGATGAAAAAAAAGGAAAAAAAGGGTTGATTGATATGAAGGTCCATTTATATAAAACTGTTTTAACTTTAAATACTCAATTCGAACTTACTAGTGGACAGAACACACATAGTTAGGTTAGGTTAGGTTAAGTTAGGGTTGATTGATATGAAGGTCAATTTATATAAAACTGTTTTAACTTTAAATACTCAATTCGAACTTACTAGTGGACAGTACACACATAGTTAGGTTAGGTTAGGTTAGGTTAGGTTAAGTTAGGGTTGATTGATAATGTGACAGAGAGGAGCTAAAGGCTGTAGTAATGAGCATACCCGATATTGAAGATCTGGCCGAAGTAATGTTAAGGAGTGAAGAAGATTGGAAAGCGATTGCCAAGTTTGTAAAATGTGTACTGTCACAAAAAACACCGAGGCGATATACATATACCACAAGTGATGGGGAGGGTTTTTAGCCGGTAGGAGTCCGGCACTACCCTAGTATTGAATACATAGTGTCCGTGATGGATTTCTCCTCCCCCAGGAAAGATGTAATAGACCAAGTGGCCTAACCTGAAGTAATGTCTCAACGGTCCCGGGCTGGGTCTACTGATGAAAAAAAGGAAAAAAAGGGTTGATTGATATGAAGGTCCATTTATATAAATCTGTTTTAACTTTAAATACTCAATTCGATTTTACTAGTGGACAGATCACACATAGTTAGGTTAGGCCTACATTTTAATGAATTGTAATTTATATAATCCAGAACATAATGCGCATTACCTTTATTTATGCTTCTATTTTGCAGCTAAAATTAAATAAATGTGAATAACTTCAACGTTATGATAATGGCAAATAGAAGCAAACTGAGATCCTTGACGTAGGACTATACTCGTAGGACTATATCCACTACAAAAGCTGTAGATATTCTAGTAAAAAACCTACTAGGAAAACTGGAAGAAAATTGTCCTGCTCTGGTCGTATACTGTGTGATTTGAGTAGAGCATTTGATTGTGTTAGGCCTGATATTTTGTTGAGAAAAATGAGATTTTATGGGTTTCATGGAAAAGAATTAGCCATTTTTCAGTCATATTTGAGGGACCGGAAACAGCTTGTAGATATAAATGGCAGACAATCAAAAATAATTATTACTACTCTTGGTGTTCCATAGGGTTCGGTGTTGGGCCCAATATTGTTTTTTATTTTAATTAATGATTTAAGTTTAAATGTTTCATGTTCCTCAACAATTTATGCGGACGACACGTCTTTACTTGTTAGTCACAAAGACATTTTTCAGTTAGATAATGTAGCAGCTAGTGTATTAAAAGAAGCAAACGACTGGTTTGAGGTAAATGGACTGTTTTTAAATGAAGAAAAAACTCAAAAACTTTTAGTCACTCTACAAAACAAATATAAACATAGTTATAAGCCTGCTTATGAAAAAGTTGTAACGTTGCTTGGTATCAAAATTGATAGTATGCTCTCCTGGTCAGTGCACATAGATTATGTAAAGGTAAAATTATCAAGGGTAATTTATTTACTAGTAAATCCTAAGAGTCAAGTAACGTTTGAATACTTAAAAATAGCATACTTTGCTTTCTTTGAAAGTATTTTGAAATATGGTCCTTCTTATTTGGGGAAATGGAATAGGAATTCACACAATTTTAATTTTTCAAAAAAAAAAAAGCTTTGAGAATATTTACAAACTCGGATAAATTGGAACACTGCAAGCCACTGTTTATTATTAAAACTGGTATTCTAACGGTTATCAACTTGTATATTTTTGAGGTAGTAATGCACGTAAAGAATAATTTACATATGTATCCAGCTAGAGGTTTAATTCATAATCATAATACAAGATTTGGTCATATTCTTGATCAACCAAGACATAGATTAAATAAATCCAAAAATTATCATTTAGCTTTAGGAATAAAACTATTTAATAAACTGCCTGCCACTTTTCAAAACATGTCAAATGATGATTTATATCATACTTTTTATGGTTGGCTGAAAAAGCACCCATTTTATGACTTGGCGGATTATTTGGAATGTGATGTCAATATTTAGTAAGCCTGTGTTTAGGCCTAATATTAGTTATGTTAGTTTTAATGACTAAACTGTTAAGGGTCGGCTCTAGTAAAACAGAAAGCACCTGCGACTCCAGCGTAGCGGCGGTAGGTTACGCGGACATTGCTCATCCTAAATCCATTTAAAACCCGCAATTGTTCAAATAGCGTTTTTTAAAAAATACCAAACTCTTGGGGACGAAATTCTTCATGCAAATGGCTTGGTACTTTTTCGCTATAACTAATAGTGACAACATAAAAAATTATTAAAAATTAATTTTTTAAATTGTTAATAAATATTAAACAAAACGTGTTTCTTAATTTTGGAAAAGCCATTTGCATTGCTGAGGGGACCGGAGTCAGCCAAACCGCTCACGGCTCTGATCTCCAGTTTAACATGGGGCGGGTATAGTTTATATTTTTCTCACCGAGAACCGGCACGTTCAGTAAAAAATCGTAACAGACAAATAATTTGTTACTATCTTACGTATCAGCCTATACAAAAATTTTTTACTAAAAGCTTTGTTTTATATTTTTATTTTAAGAAATTCAATATCTATTTCTCCATAAGACTTCAACGTTTTTCTAGCAAAACTAATTCTGTCGTAAAAATTGTATTTTAAAATAAGTATGTTTTAAATTTAAACCTACACCAACTTAAGTATTGTGACGTTAAAATTATCGTCTAATATTTCAGTTATACTCATTAGAAGTATTTTATTTTGTCGTTTCAAAATACCTCTGCAATTAGAGTTTACAAAGTACATGGATCGGCAGCCGTAGTAGTTCATCGATGTCCCGCCAGGTTTCACTAGCGTCGCTCACCGGCAAGGAAGATTGCAAACTTGACTACTGTCAAGTATATTTGACTACTGAAGAACTAACACTTTTTGTCAAACAAAGCTTATAAGCCTATATATATATTTTTTTCAAAATATTTCGACAGTTTATTACCAATCCAGTTAAATTTATCTAATTAAATATGGAAAGAATAGTACAATAAATTATATTCGATAACAAGATTGTTTAATATGACAGAAATTAAATGTAATTAATTATTAATAATACAGTAATAAATTAAGCATAACCTGTATAAAAGAATATACTGGAGCCGCAACGCCATTCCGGTACTGTTTTTATTATTGTTTTATTTTACGTTTTGTTTCAATAAACTTCCCTCAATCAAACTCATTCAACACTCGGTTCAGAATTTTATGTCCGCCAATCGCCCCGACACTTCAGTGCCTTGCTATTATGAGAGCCAACTACAATAACGTCTCCCACATTGTCCCTCAGCTCGAAATCAAAATAGGACAACAAGGACTTAGGAGCACCAGGCACTCTTTTGCCAGCCTCGCGGCACGTCTTTGAAACTAGAAAAGTTCTACAAGAATTGTATTCTGTCTGAACTTCTTGACCCCAGAGTATGCAGGTCGATGCCCATTAGAAACCCGACGTACATACTCAATGCAAAGAGAATAAAGTTGCTAATAAAACATCCAAGATCGTTGATAATGGAGAAATTAGAGAAGTAGAAGAACTGTCCGAAGCTGACATTTGAATTATTATTTCTTCAATTGTCTTATTATTATTAAAACCAGCGAAAAAAGCCTCCCGAGGTCGGCTGAAAAATGTCCTAGGGCAAAATGAATCTTCAGAAATAGGTATCAATCGTTTCATATAAAAAAATTCCATCATTTTCTTTAATTTAAAAGAAAACGCACTAAATTCAGAAATAGGTATCAATAGAGTTTTAAAATAACACCAAGCAAACTAAAAAAGTCCTTATAAATAAACCGATAAAATAAAAATGACAATTCTTATTTTGTTGACATTTACTTTCATTTAAAACAAACCAGAAGAAAATCGTCCTGTTAGATCTTTAGAAATAGCTATCAATAGGATGTTAACATAAAAGCAAAAAAACTCAAAAAGTGCCCTTTTAAATATGCCCATGAAATAACATTTACATTTCATAATTTTTTGATAATAATGACAACATTTTCTGTTATTTAAAACAAACAGCACTTAAATCGGCCCGGTAGATCTTCAGAAATAGCTATCAATAGGATTTTAACATAAAAGCCAAAAAACTCAAAAAGTGCCATTTTCAATATGCCCATGTAATAAAATTGACATTTAATAATTTTTTGATAATAATGACAACAATTTCTGTCATTTAAAACAAACAGCACTAAAATCGGTCCGGTAGATCTTCAGAAATAGCTATCAATAGTATTACCAAACTTTTAAAGGGTTTACTGAATTATTATGTAAGTAAGATTTTAGTCTTATTGTAGTATTATTATTATTGAAATGTAGTATTATTGTAGTCTTGTTATTATTTACTTGTAGTCTAATTGTTGTATTATTGTAGTCTTATTATTTTTTTAATTGTAGTCTTATTATTACTTCAATTTTATAATTTTATTCAAATCAATTGCTTGGAAAAGCTATTCATGTTGGCAATAAGCATGATGTAACCATAAAGAGTGCCTATTTACTTTTGGATTTTTTAAATAATTGAAGAACACTACTTTGGTGTGTTCAATAAAACATAATTATTTTACACATAAAGAATTGTTTAATGTAAACCGATGTTTAAGATGATTTAGGTCTTATTATTACTTTATTGTATTCAAATTAATTACTAGAAAGTTGTGCGTGAAAGTTATTAAAAACAAAAACCCAATATTGTATGTTGTATGAAAAAGAACAACTTTTGAATTCGTTTTTTTTCTTCATGCAAATGATATATTTTTTGATTGCGGGACCAGTTTTCATAGTTTACAGTGAGTAGTTTTTGTGTCAAGTAGGCGTGACAAGTCAAGTGGTTTTGTGTGACAGCTTTATCCAAATCCCTTCCAATTTTACATGTTCCGTTTGTTTGGAACCTTTGACAGTAATGGATGGATTTTACGTGTTTAAATTATACCCCATCCAAAGTCAGCACGCCTTACAATCTCAAAGAAACACAAAATAAATATAATACATCTTAAATATAATAATATGAAACATGATTAGGAAACAAATATAATATATTATATTTGTTTATATTATAAGTAATATATTATATTACTTCTGATATTAGATCTGTAATATCTTAAGGGTTTTTGGAATTTTAGTCACCAGAAAAATGACAAATAATATGACTTTGGTATACACAAACTTTGAAAGCTGTAGGTATTGAAGAAATATTGCTAAAACATTGCTATTACAATATTTGAATTTATATTTGTACAAGTACAATATACTTTACTGAAGTAAATAAGACTTATTGGTATGGCAAAATGTTTGTTATCATTAGGCTACACTATTCGTGTTTGAAACAGGCAACATCGGTAAAAATAATAATACTTTGTGGCAATAAATATTATAATCTATTAAGTCACAAGCAAACCATGTTGCAATATAAAAAAACCAAGATGGACAACTTTTTAAAATCATCAGTAATGAATTGAAAAAACATTGAATTTCTGTTTATAAATATAATATTTACAAGTAATGTACCATTAGAGAACTCAAGATTTCAATATTTACTTATGAGTCGTAGGCTACTAATAATGTCAACGCGATTCTTATACTGACGGGTGGATCTACATTTTGTAAGCATTATCGCCCTCATGATTTTCTATTACGGCTAAAGGCCAGCCGGTCTAGCTTGTGATTGTGAAACAGTGTTATTTACTTTATTTTTTCGGCTGTCCCTCGGAATCTCCCCCTCCCTGTTAGTTGGGAGCAGGTAGTTTTATAACTCAGTTTGTGCAGGCAGCGCTCCAAGTAGTGATATGGAAGAACTTGTAGAGCTACCCTAGTGTTCACTTTGGAAACTAAAAGGTGGTTTTACGATTGAGTCCTGTCCCCTCTTAAAACCCGAAATTGTTCAAATAGCGTTTTCAAAAAAATACCAAACTCTTGGGGACAAAATTCTTCATCCGAATGGCTTGATAATTTTTCGCTATAATTAATAGTTACATCGTAAAAAAATATTTAAAGTCACCCTATAGCGGCGGTAGGTTACACGGACATTGCTCAGCCTAAATCCATTTAAAACCCGCAATTGTTCAAATAGCGTTTTCAAAAAAATACCAAACTCTTGGGGACGAAATTCTTCATGCAAATGGCTTGGTACTTTTTCGCTATAACTAATAGTGACAACATAAAAAAATATTAAAAATCAATTTTTTAAATTGTTAATAAATATTAAACAAAACGTTTTTCTTAATTTTGGAAAAGCCATTTGCATGCGTATTGGCCATAGCTTTAAAATGACATATCGTTCATAATTATCCGATCAAAAATAAAGGAAAAATATGGATTTTAATTTAACATTGGTTTTATGGAGTGTCAACCAACATGGCCGACAGCTAGAGCCGACCCTTAAGTGACGAAGTCCATTGCAATGTTGTACATGTGCTGAAGGACCAATAAATGTTCTGTTCTGCTTTGCTAAGTAACTTACTTATAATTTTCTCAGTTATTAAATACCAATACAAACCTTTGATGCAATAGAACAGATGCTATATAATTTATCTCTGTGAAATGTCTGAGGAACCAACAAAATTATTTCCATTTCCGGCACCTTGCCCACTCCGCCCCATCCTGTGCCGGAGGGCTTTGGTTATTGACCTTTAGTTAAAGGCCCCATTACTTCAAACAAACAATCCTGTTCCTTCCCACGTTCTCAAAATTAAAAAAGAAATCCTTCGACAAGATGTACTGTCACTTGTCAGTTAAAGAATAAACTTAGTTATTCTGAAGTACATAAAAGTTGTCATTCTTGATACAGTTGTCTTTTATAATAGATTTATTTTATGTTGTAAACCTAAACCAGTTTCGTAGCTGCCCAGTGCGATCAGAATTATTGTGCTTTTACTGCAAATATATTAATTGTTCGTAGTTATAAAATCTATATTTATTTTAGTTATTTAAATAAGGAAAATAATTTGACCACGCAGCTGAACCGCTGACTTGAGTAAAGCGAAATTCCAAAATTAAGTTTACAAGTTTTAGAGTTTTAAACAACTATTTGGGAAATTGATCTACTCACGAAGGAGGTGAACAGCTCCTGTGTGTACGAAATGTATTAGTAGAATTTGTTTTCACCAAAGCCTCCAGCTTCAACTCAAGCGCTGCTTTTCCACTCGCAGCGGGAAAACTCGCTTTACGAGTTTGCACCTCGACTTGCGGCCTCGGCTTATGGACTGCTTCGCAGCGTACAAACGCGGCGTTGTCCTCGAACCAGAAGATGATCCAACCAAGCGAGCTATACAAATGTTTTTTGTCGTGTAAAACAAAATGTGCAGAATAATATCCTACATTTATGTTTTTAGATAAACCAACAAAAAAGTTTTAATATAGTATGAAAAATCTAAAAAAACAAAAAAAAACAGTTACTACCGTTAAAAAATAATCTTCCGGTTGTCTGATTTTTTGACTAACGTACTCGTCCGAGCGACGTAGACAACCAACGTGTGTACCAAATTTGAAACGAATCGGGCTTAAAATTCGGCCGTTAGAATGCGAACACATATATACATACATATAATATAACATTATTAATGACCCCACCCAAACGAGTTTTGGGGACCATGATCGGTGTTCAGTCACTACTTCCCGACCTTAGGTTCCATCACAAGGGTCACTGCTATTAGTAGTAATAGACATACTACTTAACAGATTGAGATGAAACTTTCGACAATGTTTAAGCCTTGTTAATTGCACGAATTGTATGATTTTAGCATTTTATTAGAATGAATGTCCGTTGTTCAAAGCTTCCATCATTAATTCCAAAAGTTTACTCTACAAAAAATATCTCAATTGTGAATACATTTTTTGGGAACAGTCGATCTACATGTTAACAATGGAAAATGTAGGAAACTAACTGTGGAATACACTGGAAATATAGATCAGAAAAGAGTTGAAATATATAAGCCTATTATGTAACTCAGTTTCAAAATTATTACTGGTGCACACAAGTATAGACATGTTTTTGTTTAAACATTGTACGTTTCATTTTCATAAACTAACGACTTTCTGGAAAAGCTAAGGAGTTCTTCTTTGTACCACTGGCGAAGCCGGGTGGAAGTGCTAGAGTTCAATATTAGGTTTATGAAGTAAAATCACGGAAGACGCAAACAAATTACTCGTCCTATGTGTCAAAAATAATTTAAAACAATGCAACGTTCATAACATAATGCAATTTTATTTCAGTACCTATTCATTCATTAAGATTCTCCTGCAGTTTAGTTAAATTCCAGCAGCTTAAACAACCGTTAAATGGGAATGATTTTAAAAATTTACTTTTTGTATTAGTCTAGTAGTTTTTATAAGTTAAGGAAAGACGGATGTCAAACCAAATGTGTTATAGATTTTGTGACTTAAAGGTTATTCTCTGCAATTTCTTCTCTACATGGATATAACATAAACACAACACCATAAACCATCATTACATTCAACATATTTGTGTATTGTTTTATCATAGATTAAGAGGTTTAGGATTTAGGAGGTTAGCCGTGATTAACTCTCCCGAGATCGCCACACCACCCCGTCACGTGAAATTATATCTTCCTCGGATTATATAGTTTCCTTTCCCTATTAAAGACAAGAGGCTTTAGTTTGTAAATAAAACGAAGTTAAATCATTTTCCTTGTTAATTATTATTCAAACAATTTGGAAATATAACTAAATTGACGTCTATGGCACCATATGTGAGTACCAGCAAAACCATGTAGCGCCAAATGTTTTAAAATATTGTCGTCCATTGGTTTTTAAACATAAATCATGTATTACAATTTTGCTAAACTTCCTAAGCCGGAACAGGTAACTGGTCATATCCCGTCAGTTTAGAAGCGCGTTAATCGCCCTTCATGAACTAACGCCTAATTGTTGCAACTATAACCTCTCATAAGGACCTGGATACAATGTTATTTAATATAAAACATTTATGAGTAAAAAGCAGTTCCTCGCAACCAAAACAAAAGTAACATAAAAACTAACCAAAACATCTCGGTCACCAAACAGTGAGCAGACACCATTCCTTAACTTCGTTAACCTCTAATATTGTCAAGTGAAAATGATTTTTGTAAAGATTATTTACAAAAAGAGACTTGCTAACCAACATATTAATATTTACTCCTTTTTTAAAAGTCTGCTTAAATTAAAAATCAAAATGTAGCCTACTAGCTTTAAGTTTAGGTGTTTGGTGTTATTACTGATATGTTTTGTGAAAATGTGCATTAAAGTCATGCAAACTATTATGACGAAGATAGAGACGCCCGATTCCTCTTAAGTTAACATTTTAAAATAAAATAAGTCGTTTTATAATAGCATTACAGAAAATAAATCGAAAATATAGAGAGGTGCTGCAGAGCCTGAAAATAAAAATTATAATATAAATTCGAGGTTTGAGTTACAGTTTGTTGTTTGCAGCTTGAATGGCCTCTTTCAGAGATGATACGTCGAGATAGAGGTGAAAATTAAGGCCCTAATGTTTGAAGAAGCAAAGGGTGGTGAAGTAGAGGGGATGCGGCGACAAGATGAGAAGAATGGGTGCACACATCAGGGCGTGTACTCGTGCATTAGTGCATTCCTTGCTTAATACAGTGTACCCGCTAGAAGATGGTCACCCCAGCTGCCGAATACATGCTGCGAAGCTTTGTAGATTACTTTTCTTGTTTAGTGTGGGTCAACAGGTAAATGGTTCAACACATTTTCAATCATTATTGTTTGGGTTATCTATGGTGCACTGAAGAAACAAGTTTCAATTTGACTTTAATTGGTATATTTCTCTTAGTTTTTTTCATAAATCAATTCAATGTTTGTTATGTTTGGGTTTGTTTGTTGTGAAATTGATAGACAGTTCACTTCCATGCCGCGGAGGCGTTTGAAAACCAGTAAAAGGATACGGTTCAGTAAGGCACATCAAAGCAAGAGAGAACAAGCCCACAGCCATGCTGAAATATGAACACATCACAGGGTCAAGTTTTATTAAAATATAAAAAAGAAAATCGGCAAAAATGAAATCAGTAGATTTGATCTTTTCAGTTTAGACAAATGATAGGCCAGCTTTTTTCTTATCAACGGTTCAACGTTGATAAGCCGGGAGAGTTTGTTTACGTCATTCATTTAGTGAGGTACAATGCTCAAACTTTTATAGCTCGTGAACTTCCTTGTAGACTGCATATTCCGAGCCCAAAAATCGTTTAGAAAATGTGCAATCAGTAAATATATTATTTTAATTTAGTTATTTTCATTACCATGGCATTTTAAATATATTCTTATAAGCATTGCTGCAAAACTGCTGCAAGTCCAACATTTGAGTCTGTCAATGTGTAAATTATCATATACACCGTTGCTTGAACATTTTCTCGGTTAGTTACTTGTATACTTTCAAGACTTTCTCACTGTACATACACATATTACTTTAACTTTATACAGGGCATTTGTTTTAAGTATCCAAAATAGTAAACACTAAAAATGTGAATAATTCTTTTTATACAACAAATAGAATATTCAGAAAGATTCATGGGAAACTGAAAAATGTTATGGTTAGTAGAAACCGAAGATGAACTCCTGGACGTGACAGTTGTTGATATCTGACATTGGCTGACTATATACCTACCTAGGTAATAAAACTATTGTGTTAAGATTTTTCTTGCAGTGTTTTTTGTTGCCTGCGTTTATATTGAGACTCATCTAAGGTTTTTCAAAGTACATAAGATTTTTATGATTTATTATCTTTCTCAAATTATTTAGATTATGTTCCATTATCACAAATTTGTTTTGGTTATATTAATTGACAATTTTATTTAGTTAGACCTAGTATAAATAGTTGAATCCGTGGAATAATGTTGACCCTTGATATTTGTCAGCAATTTAGAATTTTGCAAATGCAATAGACCGACTTATACTCGATTCTGAAAAAGTAACCGCAAAATTAATATTTGACTTATATAGTCTAGTTGTCTAAACAGTTTGTTATTCTGTAGTAAATATTAGTCAATTTAGTTTATTTATTACAATAACGATCACCCAAGACCCAAGTGGAATTAGATAAAAGTTTTACTTTTAAACTTTGAATTGGAATAAACAAATTCAAGATTCGTTTAGATCGAAATTGCCAACTGATTTGTTATCAGCATCTTCAGAATAAACTGTGAAGCAGAATTCTTAGAGTTAATATTTCGTGCATAGTTTCAAAAAGCTGGAGTGGATACGTTATGAACTATCCACCATTTTGAATGAGAATTCCAGTGAGTTTGCAAATTACATTTTTTTAAATATTACATGCAGCCAAAACCGCCCAAACTACTTGAGTGGAGGACATCATATCGTTCATATTTATTGTTAAAAGCTGATTGAGTTTACTTTTAAGTATAGATAGATAAAGTAAGTGCAAAGTTTCCTAAATCATACCACTAGTAGTAGTTGTACAGCTGTCTAGAAGACTTTATAAAAGCGACAGATATTTACAATGCGCAATAAGGATGTTTAGAAACCCACGTGGAGTCGATAACCGTGTTTGTACAGAGCAGGAGATACGGCATACACATTCCTGAGTCGAGACTATCCTTGGATGGTAAAGACAGTTTAATATTTAATAGAATAATTAACAGAGATTTTTCTGTTCTTTGTTTATCTATGATTTATTTTGTGAAGGCTAGCAAGAAAAGAATAGGAAAACGCTGCCAATAAATATATCTTTTTAAAAAGTTTTTAGGCGAAATGTACTGAAAGCTATCATCTACTGAAAATCTAATTTTTAGATTCCAACAGGACAAATCGAACCGTATTCCAACGGTCTTTACTCGAAATCGATCCGATGACCTCAAGGTTCGGAGTCAGATATGTTACTCACAACTCACATTAATGGTTAGTTGAAACGAAAGCAAACATGATGACTCTTTAAACTTGTTTCATTTGAAAAATTACCGTCTAGTATTTTCTTTAAAACATTCTTAAAAGACAATATTTCCTTTTTTGAAAATTGCGATGATCTTTCTTATAATGTTTCACAAATTAGAGACTAATATGTGCCGATATTGTTTACTTTTTCATTCGTTTTTGAAAAAGTGGGAAAACAACCATATTCGCAAGTTCTTTAACATTATAAGTAAATACCGATAAAAGTGTAAAGCTTAACATCATTCTGATGGAAAATTTATCCATTATGGCGGAGAGGGAACAGAGGCTTTGAAGTAAATTAAAGGCTTATGTTCAGAATAATTACTGGCAACTTGTAGCTTTATGAAATACTAATTAATTTACGTCAACGATTGGTATTCATAACTCTCACATATCCCTTAGAATCCAGGTTTCATGCGATTCTGTCCATTTTAGCATTTTCCTTGACTTAGATAGTCCACAAATAACGTTCACAATTACGAGAAGAGAACAAACATCCCATGACAAACTGTAGGAGTTTATTCTGTTATTAAACTTAGTTTTTGCAATAATTGTTTGTTCAAACATTTGGCATCAACTGTGTTTAAAGACAATAATACACTTATTTTCTTTATAAACAATTGATAGTAAATGTCCAGATATATGCAATTGTTAAAAGTGTCTGGGTTCGGTGTTGACAAGAGGCAATGATCTAAATGCATAATCATTGAGAGTAGAATTGAACAAGAAACAGGAACTTAATATCCGCTAACAAAGACATGTTGATGGCTTTAAAGTTACTGCTTAAAGAAAACAAAATTAGAAAATATGAAAGTCATTAAACTTATAGTTTACCCGATAAACATTAGGACGTCACATGGAGAATGCGTTTATCGATTAACTAAGACACTATGGTAAGCTTTATTAAAGAAAGGATTAGGTGGATTATGGAGTAGGCAGATCACGAAACAGACTAAAGAGACGGAACTAGGAAGGTTGGACCGTTGAGATTGAGAAGCTGATATACGTACCTGAAGAATGGTCAAGTGTGCCAAGATCCACGGATAATATCTCAAATAGCGTTAATTTCCATCCATTTTAAAACTACAGTGCTACAATGTAACAAATTTCAGATTTGAAAAGTGGAAATTTTTTAACATCTACCCAGGATCTTATTTTGTAATATTTTCTCCTGAAATCAGTTCCTCCATCAGCTTGTAATGACATCCACATTTTGTACCGTATTTAGAGATAGGCCTACTAATTAAACTTACTCAAAGTAGAGTCTATCCTTGCTTATAATATGTTTTAATTAGAGGAAGACATTTCAAAGATAGATCAAATTAATTCCAATAGGATGCAATCTCAGTATGGAGTGTATCTTCCGTTTTCAAGATATAACCCATTTGAACTGGTTCAACAACAACAAAAGTTTTCAAGTTACTTTTATAGAGATTCCATCCAAGATGATAAATACGCACGTTTTTGTCACATTTAAAATGCTAAATACCCGTGCTTCGCTATACTGTATTTTACTTTTCTTGATTTTTTCACGATTTTCGTTACAAATTATTGTCAACACTTTACCCATCCTAACAGTTAAGACACAAATATATTCAATATTTTGGTGTAAAAAAAAGTGAATTAATTTAGCAGTTTTCGCGATGTCAGTTGTTAGACGTAGAAAAATACTTTCTTAGTGAGCATGGAACACCCAACGAGGACCTCGTTGCAGGTTTATTCGCATTTTCGTTCAGTGTGGATAGCGTCCCGGTGGATAGGATAAACACTATTTTAATCGATAATTAAGGACATACATTTAAACTTAACACCTAAGCTGTACATATATACAGAGTTTTAAATTTGTAGGTATTATAGTTTGGGAGTTTAATGATTTGTTTAGTTTTCGCTTTTTCGGTATTTTTCTGGTTGGATATAGAATTGTCAAAAAACCTATCCTTAGCATGTACCTATCTACCTCCCAAATTTCAGATCTGGAAGCACTCTGGTGCCTGATATTTTGTGATAAGTGAGTCAGTTAGTCGGGTATCTCAAATAATGTGTTATTGATTGATATAATTTAAAACACTGAGTTTAATTTATTTTTAGTGTTGTGGTTTAGTTGCTATTTTACAGTTATAAGTTTTTTGAGTAAAAGTTTTCATTTCATCAATATTGAAACTGTTTTCATTTAACCTCACTACAGCTTTTACTACATAGGTAGGCCTACATAATGTACATAATGCACACTGTTGTTTACTTACGCATTTAACTCGTATTGTATTACTACGTAGTTTGTAGATAGGTCTTATGGTGACTCTCATTATTAAGACAGTTTATTATAGTGGCCAACGAATCAAGCTTTACGGAAAAACTATGCTCGTACGATATCGTGGTGTTAACGAAATATATGTGATGATGAATTCAAATGAAGCAGTTTATTCTAAGAAATGTACAAATAAACGAATGAAGGACAGATAATCAGACATAACGTGTGTATTAAGTTAAAGCAAGATGTTTATCTAGGAACAAATATTTCAAAATATCTCAGTTGAACTTGATGCAAAACGTTCGTAATATTATAAATATTTTGACAACTATTGCCCTTTGAAGTAAAGGTGCTTTAACAGGAACAAGCATAAACAACATCAGCTGGACCAAAAGGGCACGAACCAGCTGTTAGTGTTTACATATATATCTGGGGCTGGTGCCAGGTGATTTTAGTCAGGTGTTAGGCCTCCCCATCTGGTGTCCACTACCTTCCTCAATATTCCGCAGGTGATGTTGTGATTGCTCCTTTTAAACATCTGCTACTTGTTTTGGAGGTTAGGCCAGAGTTTAAAGTGTACAGTGAACCGGTTGATTGCTGAAATGTATTTCTCCTACAAAAGGTAACTATCTAAAAAGTTCTGATTGTTACGTTTAAACATGTGCTACTTTACTTTTTTAAATAAATTATAAACTGCATACTTTTTGTTTTGTAATCATTTTAAAGTTTATTGTTTTTTTCTAATTATTCTCTGTTTTTTAACTATAATTATTATGCTGGCTCTTAATAGCCCTGTAACATCAAAGTTTTGAACATGCCATTGCAAAACGAGACTATTAAACTGTAGACAATCCGTGACTTTAACTCAATGTGTACATTTTTTAATAAGCAGCAAGTGCAACAAAGTATTTTTAACTTGTCTTGTAGAATATATTGATTTACTCTAACTTCTACCTAATATAAAAATAACTTTTAGCAGTTTTTACTGTTTTTAATTAATAGCCCTACCCGAGTTAAAAGAAACCATGGAAGTGCGAGTATAAATCACTGGTTGTGGGTTTTGCACCGACAGCAGCTTAATCTAATTGTTGTGGGAATCCCTTTCGCCTCAACCCAAAAATCAATCCACTATACTTTTGTGTAAAGTAAATGAGTAGGTCTACATCTGTTACAATATTAAAAAAAAAAAATGTTAGCTCCAGTATTTATTTTACAAAGTAGGTAGAGGAGTTAGCAATACTATTGGAAATAACTGAAAGGCTACAACGAAAATTCTAAAAAAATATTTCATATCCTTAATTAAAGGCCTTTCAACCGATACTACATGGAATCATTATAAATAAATAAATATTTAGACACGCAAAAATTCATAGTATATTTTTTGAGCCCTGATTATTAAAATGAATTATAGGACTTATAGTAGGGGAAGGTGGGGCAAGATGGGGTAGAGGGCAAGACGGGGTATTACGATTTATTTAACCGACAGGTGCTCAAATCTGGTGAAAACCGTTTCAACTAGTTCCAGAGATAAAGACGAGTCTAGAAACAGACCGTCGGCCATTTTGAGGGAAGCATTAATTGTCAGGAGAGTGAAAATTAGTTTGGCTGCGTTCTGATGTAATTTTCGTTATTTTAAAAGATTTGAAAGATAAGCTGTGTTAAGATACTTAAAAATTTTAACTAGTGTATTCTGATAGTGTATTTGCATGCCTAAAAAATTATATAATAGCCAACTGTGCAACTGTTTTCAGTATAAAACCTCTAAGGCTTAACCTAAAAAATGTGCTGTGGAGCAAGATGAGGTAACCAGTCTGAGGGCAAGATGGGGTCTACCCCGTCTTGCCCCTCAATCGTTTCAAACCTAAACAACTTGTTACATTTATTTCTGAATAATAAATTACACACTTAAAATAATATTTGCATAACAAATGGGAATGTGTACATATAATATGAAATAAAGCTAACCTAAATGTAAACAAATATTCTGGTTCTAACAGGTTTTTATATAGGAAATGGTGCGCGACTACAAAAGAAAGTCTAATTGAAAAAAAAAATGTTGAGTGGGATGTAAAAGAGTTGTGCAAACATTCGGTGTTCCTGAATCAACCCTGGAACATATTTTAAAAAAGTTTATATTAGAAAATGTTGAGGAAATCCAAAGAAAATATTATTTAAAGAAAAACTATGGTCTATTTCAAAAATGTTTTTGACTGAGGAAGAAGAGGAACTAGTTAACTATATTAAGCTTTATAGAAACTAGACTGTTTTGTCTAAGCACAAATAATTTTTCCTGATTCAGCGTTTGCTGCTTCAACAACAACCGACAGACCAGAATGCGTAGATGAATGTCAAATGCCAGCTGAAACTGTTCCTTCATCTGGACCATTCCAAAATAAATCTTTGGAAGATAGTTCAAATTTGCTGCCACATATGGATGGATTAAATGAATCTTCAAACGATAATGCCCAGTCTGGGTGTTCTCATTGAATACCTAAAGGAAATAGCATCCTTAAGACAACGTAACTCAGCAAAATACTAGTCAAAGGAAATATTTGATTTCTCCTGAGTAGATATTGCCTGTCCCCCATGTTGGACGTAAAAACATCAGAAAAACCAACCATAAAAAAGGGAAAATTGTTGTTTTTGTTGAAGCTCTTCATACAAGCTAGAGATTCTAGAATTAAGTTAGAAGAGAAATGACAAAAAGTCGTAAAATAACAAAAATAGTCCAGGTTTTGAAAAGAAATCACTCTTTGGTAATGTTGAGTCGAAGATAATAATGTCAGGAAGATGAAAGAAAGGAAGAAAGAAATCATTGATAATCCAAATGGAAACTCAAATATAAAAAAAAAGAAAATTTCAGAAAGGATGCTACTAGAGAAGATGTATCCTGCCTCTATCACAGATACTTTCATTCTCAATCAGACGAGGAAATAATAATGTTTAATAATAATGTATCATGTTTAATAATATGTAGACAATGGGCACACTGCTCATGCTCAGGGGAAGAAGATGGTGATGATCAAGCTGATCATATTTGTGATTATTGTAAATAAATTTTCTTGAAAAAGCAACAAATTATTGCTAAAAAGACAGAATTAAAAAAAAAATACAAGATATATTTTATGTTAAATAATACTGTCTTTAATTAATTATTCTTAATAGGTAATTAAAGAGTTTAAATATAAATAAGATTGTATTGTGTCATTATTTAAGAACTATCCTCCAAAATACCTTCTGCCCCATCTTGCACCTAAGACTACCCCATCTTACCCCGCAGGTGAGCACCTGCGGGGTAAGATTGGGCATTTGCAATACTTTTTAAAAACTGCTATTTTATTAATAAAAAGTAAATAACCTTGAATTTTTATATTTTTTTATGAAAGGGGATGCTTTAATGTAAATGCTGGTATTAAATTTGTTTTCCCAACTTTCCTTAAAAAAATTACATTAAATCAAAACCCTTAAGGAACCCGTCTTGCCCCATCTTCCCCTACGCTTAAGAACTATGTTAATATTTATTTGGATCCCTTAATCAGTTCTGGAGAAAATCGGCTGTCACAGACTGACAAATATCTGTTTATGAACTTCCATTTTTATTACGGAGCCCTAAAAAGAGTTGTTATTACTTCCAACATTATATTAAGTCTACCTTCAATATTAATAAAGCAACGATGAATATACACCTTAATATATCTCTCTCGCGTAGGTAGAAAATTAACCATCTCTAATGAAGATCTAAAAAATAAAATTGCTTCAAGATTATGTTCTGTGACTCGAAGTACAGTAGAAACTCATTGTACTTATAATTAAACAGATACCTTGGTGCGCACATAAATTGAATCTTTGGTAAAAGTATCCGCTGTATAAACGAGCGCAATAATTTAGTCCGACTGTCTTCCGCTTCTGCAATTTTCAATAACTCTCTCTCAAGCTAGGCACTCCGCGCACGAAGTCATAAATTTTCCTTCCGTCAGAGTACGCGTTACCAAAGCCGAGTACTTTACGATAATTTGATGAGGAAGTTACTTGGGTACCCAGTAACCGCTGTCTCGTGTTGGGCCAAAGCCAAAATATGATTGGAATAACAAAGACAATGATTTGTCTATTTAGGGGAGTTGCCACACATTTTTATAAATTAATTTTCTAATGTCTATACATTATTTTCCAATGTTTGAAATTACATAAAACGTATTAATAGTAATGCGATTTATTTTGTAAGTCTTACATGTGGCGTCTCACCCTGTGGTGTTGGGTATCACGCCACACCCATTGGGAGAGATGCCACATCTTAAATTCTAGTTTAATTATAATATTATAACTGTAAAAACCCAAGTTGTGTCTGTTAAAATAATTATATACACTAAATACAAAAATAAACAACAGTTAAAATAAAGTGTCCTTGTGGGAACACCATAGTCCCGTTGAGCTTCTCTAAAACCAATTTATCCGGCCCTCAATCTTGTAACTGCCTCTTGTAACTGTTGGATGGTATACTGTCTACGAGATTTAACTCCCGATTTCCTTGTATAGAATGTTGGGATTTCACTGTAAAAAATATAATTAGTGTCTAATTTAATTAAATATTAATTCAATTATTTAATTTATTTAGTTAAGTATTAATTTATTAATTTTTTTTAAATTTCACTAGCGTCAAATAAAGAAAACATTTGTAATTCAAAGCTAATTTTGTAGCTACAATAAACTTAATTCGAAAACATATGTATTCTTAAAGAACAAATTATATAGTTTGTAAGAAGGCCTATGAAAATATAAATTTTTTTTTATGTATTTTATAAATTTTTTAACTGTATTATTGTAAGATGTTTTAACAATTCGTTCATCAGTTAGGTATTGTTCTTTAACAACATAGTTTATGACCTGATAAA
The DNA here is from genome assembly GCA_018207615.1 of Philaenus spumarius. Lineage (NCBI taxonomy): Eukaryota > Metazoa > Arthropoda > Insecta > Hemiptera > Aphrophoridae > Philaenus > Philaenus spumarius. The sequence continues at coordinate 96,191 of JAGFPH010000208.1, forward strand.
TAAAATAAACGAATAGAATAGTGTGGCATGTATCCCTGATTCACAGTGTGGCGTCTCACCCAAATTGTGTGGGTGAGATGCCACACCCCTCCACTAGCCGCCAAAAAGCAAAACAACTCCCGACCAAACGTAGAACCTTCTTAGAGATCCACGTATTTCACTCATGCTCATTGTACATCGAATAGTTAACCTCACTGACTTTATTAACATAGTAAGTAAACTGTGAGGAAAATATTTGATGATACTATAAGATGCTTACCTTAGTTTTTCCAAATTTGCTAAATAAAACAATCACACAGAAATCAACTTTTGTCTTCACAATTGTCGCAAATATCCAACTGATGCAGTAGAGTGGCTTGCAACTTGCAACACGATCTAGCAAATAGTTTTGTAACTAAAGGGGATGTGGCGTCTGTACCGTATGTGGCGACTCTCCCTGAATTATCCTATATTGTTTTCCTTATAACCTGTAGTACAGTTTCATCACATCGACTTTCCTTACAACCAGAATTATATTCGTCCTTTTACTGCCGTTACTGTTTTTATATTCTTATTTCAAACAACTGACTAGTTATGAACTTTCTCGCAGCGCGACTAAGTATATTGTTCGACAGATTGTTTAAAAAAAATGTTTTGCACAATCTCTCCACTCCACTATCATCCTCTATCTACACTCCTCTGGTAAGGTACTAATTTTCATACAAACTCTTCGACCATCTTATTTACTTCCTCAAACAGCTTAGAACTTATAAATCAATATAAATTCAATCCTTATTTGACAATTAATTTTCACACATGGCAGCATAACAAGATTTTGCACAATGTATAGACCTTCAGACACCCGAAGAGTTCAAACTTCGCCAGACATAAGTAGTGGCTTCCAAGATGTGGACTCAGCGGACTCAGTGGTTCCGGTTTGGAAATAACGATGATCATAAACCTACACACTTTTCTGCTTGGATTTTATTTGATATTTTTTACTTCTTACTAGGCCTTTCGCTAAAACCTTAGCGAACATATTATCATATATGCCATTCACATATTTTCGAATGTGAAATTAGATTCCAAACCCCTAAAATCATTGTCCCTAGAGTGATTACTTTATCTACAAAACGAAAGAATAGTGTTGTTTTGGAAGAATGATCCAGCGTAATTTAAATAATTTGATACCGCACTAAACGTTTCTACGCTTTGATTCGTTTTCAGTACACAGTTTCACCATTTCTACAAAGTTGGTTACAATAAATTAAAGTGTAATAAATAACAAATGGAAGTGGAAACTAATAAAGTGTTTTTATATTATATACTACAACTTACAAAATTAAAATAAAATCATAATGTGCTAATAAAGTCCCCAGTCTGTAGCGGATCCGGCTAGTCGACAGAGAATGGCAACAGCAGTCCTCGACCGTGCTTCTTTGATTTATTCTCGTCCATTGTTCCAATCGTGGGAAGGACAACCTTCTCCCCGCACAATGTCTGCTCTTCTCTTCTCTTTTTATCTTCCTCGGACTTTGGCGATCCGAGTTTTGGTGAAAACATTTAAGGTGCGGCTATACATACACGTCACGTCACGTCACGTCACGTCCCGTCTTTTTTCCAGAGGTATGCTCCCTGTGTAATCAAATGGAGGTGGCTATACATACCCGTCACGTCACGTCACGTCACGTCACGTCACGTCCAGAAAATATTCGAATGCTCTAGAGAGCATACCGTGCCGTGACGTGACGTGACGTGACGTGACGTGCCGTGACGTGACGGGTATGTATAGCCAGGGGTCACGTCAAGCGACGTCAAGCGACGTCATTTATCTCCGCTTCGGCTTTGTCCGCGCACATTCGGGAAACATCGTTGGTATAGCTGAATGTTTTTTGACTATATTTTGTTGGCTCCATAACAGAGATAAACAAAAATATTGCACCTTATCAGTTCAAGGGGTGAAGTGTGTCTGTTCACCTGTTTCTTGTGTGTCGTTCCTTCAGTAACATAGTGTTTTGTTGTGCGTCAACCATGGACGACGAGTATTTGATAACTTTAGTGTCCGTCGTGATGTCGAGATAAATACTTTATTTAATCTCATATGGTTATTCACACTTTACAAAAACCTAAAAAAGCATTATTTTGTAAAAAATTTCTGTCTTTCAGTCTGTCTGGCTGTTTGTTTGTCCGGGCCAATCGCCAGAATGGCTGAATCAATTTCGACGAAACTTTAATTTTCGTGTAGACGACTTTTCAGAGATTAATCTAACCTAATTTTTGTCCCATAAATATTAAGGGTTCCTATTTAAAAATGTAAAAATGTAAAAATTACGATCAAAGTTAGGGGTTTTGCAAACGGACGAGATGCGCGATCATTATCAATAAAACAACTTAAATCAAAAGCTCAATACTTTGATAAGATCGTCTGCGTTTTAATTTAATTTAAACGATGGTTTCACCGTTAAATATTTATACCAAAACGGTATGCAATAATGTGAAATGTACGCATAGATGTTAAATATACCTCAAAACCTGATTTGTAATGTTTGTGTTCGTTCGGTAGTTATGAGAAATAAACGGGCGGAAAATGGGATTTTTAGCGTTTATTGGTGCATAGCTAATAATGTGAAGGTCTAAAAGGGATACATAAATCAAAGATCAAGTTGGGCGAAACTCACTGTGCGTTTTTGGGCCTTGGACTCGGATCCAAAATAGTTTTTCACTTTATCACTATACTATAGTAGAGAGAAAGTATAGTGATCGCGAAAAAAATCGATGTTGAGATTTTTGTGGAAATATCCGTTTTGGAACACCGTGAGTTCAAAAAAGTGTTGTTTTACAAAATGTCTGTGTGTGTACGTATACAAATCTAGAGAGAAAACTATTCTATCGATTTCGAACAAATTTGCACCAAACATGTCAATTAGGCCTGTATAGATTATAGATGCACGAAAAAAAGGCGAAAAAAACCCAAAATATCCGTTATAATTTTTTTATTAAAAAAAAACGGTTCTAACGATTTTGATAAAATTTGTTAATAGAATGTGTTCCTACAGTTCTTCTTCTTTTGTTCTCTTCATCCAAAAGAACTAGCATCAAAATGTCCTCGTCGGTGTCGGAACTCGAAGATGAGGACTCCTCCATGGTTGACTCAACAGTAAGTAGAGTGACCCAGTGGATTGGAAAGCCAAGATGTGCGCGCGCTACTTTTTGTGCCTGGACGTGACGTGACGTGACGTGACGTGACGGGTATGTATAGCCACCCTACCTAAAATGACGTTAGTGGACGGGACGTGACGTGACGTGACGTGACGTGACGTGACGTGTATGTATAGCCGCACCATTATCTTGTTGTTGGTTTTAAAGTACAATGCCCACGCTTGTGATTGTTTCACTTTGTCTTTCTCAGGTAATTATACAGGCCTGCTTTTGTTTGGTATTTTTCAATTGAGTTCGGCGGTTTAGGTTGGGCGAAGTGAATATATAAGACACAGTCACAAAGCTTTCATTTTTTAAATAACTATCATATTTTTTTCCAAGTGAATCATATATTAGACTAACTTGTTGCATAATTTAAATTATAAATAAAGAGATACTTTATATTCACTGTTTTATTTGTAACAAAAAGTAAAGAATAACTGATATACAAACTAAATAAAATTAACAAACAACTTAAAGATTGGTAAAAAAACTTTAATAAAAAGCAAATACTATTTTTGTCAACGTTAAAAGAACAGTCATCTGGAAAACGCGTTTAAACAAAATATAAACAATAAGTCTAATTTAAATTAACCAATTTAGGAGAACTAGAACAACATTATATAAAAGGCGAGAGAAAATTTCAGAAGATATGTAGCAGCAGAACATATATTCATAAAACGAGGTAAAGGTTTAAATTAATAAAATAAGAGCGTGTAAAATAAATGTTATGTCTACAACACAAATAATTCAATCACGCTGCTGAAACACTGACAAGTTCAGCGAATTTCCAAAATTAAATTTATATATTTTATAGTTTAAAAACATGTTATTGAATATATGTTAAAATGTGTAAAAATCGATAAAGCAAATTTAAACACTAAAATTAGAAATGATTTCTAAGAAATGTATTTTCACAAAGCCCTTACACAATTGAGATAGGTGTGTGTGGAGTTAGGATCTCCTATCACTACAACCTTACTGACCTTTTCAGTTTAGTTTGTCTGATTTTAGTCCTGCGGCGCAAGTTAAAAACTGACATCCCAGTACCAGGCTATTATTCCTGTATTCGTTATTTTTATCTTTCGTATAAATGATGCCAAATGTCCAAATAAACAAGATTATAAAAATATTATAGTTGGTGATATAGAGTAACCGGATATAGGGTAGCTGTTAATGCCATTTACCACCTGCAATCGTTTTGAATTTGTCTTCAAAGTCACACGTCACGTGTTTCAGACATTTTATCATCGTCGGGTGATAACAAGCACAATTATAGCCTACATTCACAGGGCATCCTAAACATTGACGTATAATGTAATAATTAATTGTTCGTGAGTGTTAACTGTAACATTATTATTACAATAATAATTATAATATTGTTATTACTTTAATATGTGTGTAACATAATATGTATTATTATAATAAATATGTGTAGGGCTACATAGTAGGACTTTTTTCTGTGTCGACGATGTGTTAACGATGTGTCTCTGGTGTTAATTTAAAGAGACTTTAAAACTTCTTAATTATTATTCCAATATGATATAGTTAAATTTAATAATATGTTGTATAATTATCTCTGACTCTCTCATTCGTGGACGTTCGCGTATGTTCAGCAAGAATGCAACAGCTGCCACAATAGTTGAATTGGCAAAAATCGGATTGTTTTTGAATGTTCGCTGAGTTGTAATGCGACCCTCAGAACAGACTACTTATTTACGTCATCGCGATGCTGAATTGTTAAGGGTCTGCTGTAGTGGCGGCCATCTTGGATTTTTATCCCGTAAGAGCAATGTTACATTTAAAACCAGTTAGGGGATTTAGTTTATTTCTGTCATAAAATTGTTTTCAAGGTCTCATTTAAACTACAATCACAATTAATATGCATTGGTTTTGCTTTTTACATTAAAAAAAAAATTCCATTCGTTTGTTATGTAGGCCCTAATTGATATTTTTAAGTACCAAGTTTGAATTTTTCTCCTTAAAAAAAAGAAAATTATAATTAAAAATAAATCGCAAGCCGTATTCACAATTTTATAAAAAAAGTTTAGTTTTTTCTCACCACGCAATTACAAAATAGATTTATAAAAGGGTTTTAAATGAGGCAATGTCAAAGCTTTCAGCTTCAGTGTTTGGATACTGCTTTAGGGTGAAGCGCTGGAGTCGCTGGTTGCTTTTTCATTTGCTGGAGCAGAGCCTTAAGCGTGTGCGTGTCTAAACTTTCTTCCATTCTCCAAAACCAGTAGCAGATGTTTGAAAGGACCAACCACAACCACAACATCACCTTTGTAATCTTTACTCTAGCTGTGATTTATGTTAGTCTTAGCCTAGTTTCGGACTTTTCGTGTGTGTTTTACACAGTCGAATTTAATTGTTTATTTCATAGGCCGGATCTGATAAACTAGCTATATCAATGCGCATATCATTACAATACTGATAAAACTAGGAGTTAAAGCCAGCATGTTGTCTTTGAATTCCAAGACCATTTTTGGTTCTAGAAGAGAACAAGCTTCTGTGGAGTGACTATTTAGGTAGGAATCTAATCCTAATAAATCCCAAACTTGTTTCCAGTTGGAAGCGACTTCTGCGTGAGTTGCGTTACGCTTGGATGCGTCATCACACACGCACATTGGCTACCTTTCGATTTGTATTTTTTATATCTTATTTATGTATGCAAATATTTCATCTTTATTTCAACCCGATGTAGTTAGATGTTTTTATGTATTAGGCATGTAACAACAACAAAATCTCATAATTTTAAATAAAGCACTAGTTGATTACAATATTTATAACTAAACTAATTGTAATTGTACCTAGCACTGAAATGCCGACTTTATAGGTGAACGGTTGACAGTTACATTCTGCTAAACCTCCACCTTATTATATATATTAAGAATAAGAATAGTGCCAATGTTAACTTTAAACCGGTTTTCTGTTGTCTATTGTTTTATCACACTTAAAATAACAATACATTTATGCAAAACATTGCAGATGTTTTACTACGGCTGATTTTAAGAAACAATACATTTTCCCTTTTTGATAAGTTCACTCAATAATTAGTCTATTCAATATCAGACAAATAATGTCAGAAACTGAAATACACATATTGGCTTGAAAACTAGTAACGTTCGTTAAAATGTTTGATAAATAATTAATCTAGTAGATCAAAATTGTATTTTTTATGATGAATAACATAAAGTTATTTTCCCAGCAGTAGAGCCACAAAGTTACACACATGGAGGATATGGAAAGGTTTCTATTTTTTTAAAGATCTTGAAAGTATTAACTTCCTTGTACCAATATGAAGTTTTTAGGATTCCTGGAATAATTGTTCCTTAATTCATTCGTTACATATTTCTTCTACAATGCTTATGGAATTTAAATGATTTAAAGGATGTAAAGCAAAAACGAAAACATACACAAAAATTATTAGAATTATAAAATTGTTTTTTTGTAAGAAATTGTGTTCAAATTATTACTTCGGTAATAAAGCAAATATTAACATTTTTATTGTTAAACAAAATAATATTCAACAACGCTGTTAGAAGACAATAAAATAATAAACCTCACAAAGCTTTCAAACTTGATAGATAGTCAAATAAGCTTTATGGACATCTATAACGTATTTTATGTATCGACTTCGGCATGGTATGGCAGCTCGAAGCAAGCTTTTAATTCTGTCCATATATTATACAAGTGGTAGATGTCAATTTATAAATTTAATTTGAAATAAGCATCAGTATAATTTGTGTGGCTTGGAATATATGCAGACGTGTGATCAAATAAGAGCAAGACCAGGACATGAACAATGATTTATCTTACGAGATTCCCGCTAGGGAGCAGTGTCATCGTATCATTAATCATTCTTCAAAGGAATTCTTGATTGCATCTTCGTACTGAGCGCATGCGTAGACACTGCTCACAGACGACATTATCTGAACGTGAAATGTGTTATAGTGTGGCCAGCTGTCATATTGTTCTTGTCTGATTATTATTTTGATTTGAGAAAGGAGATGTTTGGCTCTCTTATTGTACAACTTTTTTGAGTTTATGGCTTTACTGTAGTTAAAAATAAACGCACACTTGCAACAAATCATTTATTACTGCAGTTAAAATACTCATGAATGCGGATGTTTCCCTTGTATAATTTATCAGTTTTAAGTATAGTTTCCCATTTATTATTTAATAATTCTACAAGTCTAATAGCCAGTTTTAGCAATAATTAAATTAGTTAACTCTTCATTACAGTCAAACTATAGGTAAAACATTTATTTCAGTTTCTAGAACATTCATGAACCATTAGAGTTCTCTACCATTAAACTGTCACTAACTTAATGTCCCATAATCTTTCAATTGTATATTTTATTATAATTACATATTTATGCTTGCCTTTCAACACTGTCGAAGTTAAATTGTCACCTTTTGATGTACTTCAAATATTACTGAACTATGTCTACAGATAATATTGCAATACTAACAGCGTATTGCACATAAACACGATTACTAAACAAACATGCAACAAGTATTCCCTACTTTAATATTTTAACTACTTTAAATAATTGAATTTAAAACTGGTAAATTAACATTTTGTTTTATCGTCTCTTTGTTTGAAATACACCCGTTTTTAATAACCCCTAAGGTTGTTCTTAAATTTCAATTAGTTTAAACTTTTATTCTGTATATTATTGTTTAATTTACACTTTATACATCCAAAACACATAGTTAGGCCTACATTACAAATAAAACATGTATAAATGAAGTCAAACTCTTTAGTATGATTTAGAACATGAAAGAATGATAAATAAAAGCAAATTTAATGTAAAAGCATATTTAGTACAACACAAAATTAGTAAATTCGTTATCCTGTGTATGACAAATATATTTTCTCCAGTTACACAGAGAATAAAGACAAATTAAGAATAATTACCGATTAAGTAATATTTTATTAAATATTTTCTATAAAAAGAATTAATTACATATTTTATTAAGTTAATCTAACATTATTTACTAATTGAGTATTAATTCAATATTTTAGAAACCAGCTGTAAATGTTTAATTAGTTATCTAAGGTGTCCCTCAATTCACGTATTTGTGTTATAATACTGTATATTCATTATTTTGTAAGAATTAGTTGAACGAAACCTGAAGTAAAGTTGTACAAACAGTCGAGCGTACAATATATGCATCGTTAATGCTGGGTTTCTTTTCTATTACATTTTTAACTCAAACTATATTTATATATATAAAAAAAAACAGCAGTACATTAAATTAATGTTAATACAATTCAACTGTTTTGCCGAATTGTAGTCATCATTGTTTCTACCGTTTTAGATTGAATATATAGATCATCTGATTTAATTTCATTGTTGATCACAAACCGTTGAAAGACGATAATCTGTTATAATTAAAGCTGTTAGTTCAAGTTACAAGTGTCTCCATTAGGTCTGTTGTTGATTAATTATTAGGATTCAGTCAGAGTGGGGAACGTATTATATTTCAAGAAACAAATATGTTTGTTTGTTTGTTAGAGCTATTTATCGAAGAAAACATTTATAATAATATGAAAAGAAGCAAACCTTTTGTGCAGAATGTTACTAAAAACTAACAATACAAATAGTTAGATTGAAACGTCTAAATAAAACAATGGCATACTGTATACATTGTCACGTAGTTTTAGATAGACAATAGATCATGCAAATACTAGTAAAAGTTGTTGAGTTCAACATTTTTTAACGGATTGAGTTCTGGAGCAGTTTTAATCAATACAAGCGCAAATGTTCTCTCCGCTTGTACAGTAATTGAGATCGAATCGGTTTAAAGTGTCCTATATTTTAATTAACAGGTATATAAACAAAAATAATTGAATATCACACAAAAACCTACAAATTAATTTATATTTTTTGTATGTAAAAGACAGATTTAAATGTTCAGTTTGTAAAAGAAATTCGTTTTATAACAATTAATTCTATATTTTTGTCAAACACATGTAAAATCAACCATGGAAAACATTAATTGATGCAAGTAAACTTATTCGTACATTTCGTGTGTTCGGTACAGTCTAATGTAAAACATGCAAACCATTTTGACCAATTTGGTAAAATTTAATTTAGCAAACTTGGGTGTGGAAAACTGACAACAACTTCCTTCCGTAAGGGATGCCTGAAATGTTCCAACAATCTTAAGTACTTTTTACTGTTAAAACAACAATTTATTTCCCTAGATGTACCCTTATGTTCCGTTAAAATAAAATTTAACTTCCAAAAACGTTTGATATAGGCCTACTAATCTAGATAAGAACAATTTAAGTCTTTTTAAATCATGATTTTGTATTTGTTTCTAAATGTTTTAGTGGACGTTGGAGAAATTCCTGGCTCCTAGGCAAACGCGAATATAGACCCCTCCTCCCCACAAAAGATGAAACTGTCCGCTTTCCGCAAAATTGAGTGTACAATACACACACAAATTAAATCGGCAAACTAATAGTGTGTGATTTAAAGAAGCTATAAATTAGTTTAAGTATTATACTCTAACATATCCAAATTGCCAACTTTGTAGGCTACTAGTGTAGCACAACACCTGATCTTTGCATAACTGGAAGCAAGTGTTCCCTCGTATAAAATACATGAAATATTATCTAATTTATTCCACAGTTGACGTTTCATTATTCTATGACAGTGCTACTACCACTAAACATGGCTACCACTTAATTCTCCGTTGTAAACCTGTCTACTTTGTGGACAAGATGTCTGACCATGAACTCTTAGTCTTTCATAGCCCTTACCAACACTCTGGTGTCACGGTAGACCATCTTCGAGTGGTTGAAGTTGTAAACATTTTGATTTTCACTTTGTATAGATAACTTACAATCTTCGCGCTAAACGAATAAGTTTTGAGAATACAAATTTCGCTCGTCTACTAATACACTGATCTTGAAAGATTTAGATAACAATTTTCACATTAGAGCAGTAGTCTACATAAAACCAGAAAAGAACACAAAAATACATTTTTTCATGAATTCATAAAATTATAATGTTTTGTAAAATATTCAAAAATTTCTATGTACTTGCTTGGGGAATCTAAAGAATAAACCAACTAAATTTTTGGGTTGTAAATACGTTTCCACTCGTTGCACAATTAATTTTCATTAAATCTTTGTGTTTTTACCAACGATGTCTTTCGTCTATCTTTAAAATTTGTTCTATTTAATAGTAGTCTACTATTTGGTATACAAACACATTTTTAAGAAAGAAGAAACAAATTGTAGGTAGATAATTTTGTCAATAAAAATGATGTTACAAAAACTGAACAGGTAAACTATTTTTGTATATTGAATTGAATAGCATACACTAATACTATTCGTTCGACAATAAATAAACTGAATAATTCACAAACAAATTAGGGGATAATTCTTTGTTTTAGGGAATTGTATTGAAGCCAGTGATGTATACATCAAGTATATAATATACATCAAATGTCTGTATCAACTGACTAATCTAAGGTTTCAGTTAAACATGAACCTAGCCAAAAAGTTCACATTGTTTCTTCACACGTACAAACACTTTCGCCCATCTACACGCTAAAAAGTTATCTGGTTTTTAATGATAGCCTATAACGTGTGGGGAAGAGATTGTTTAGTTTTAAAATATTTTAACCTTACTTCACTTAGTTTGCCTATTGATTTGTTAATTTTAAAACTATATAACTGTACATTCACCATATTGGTTCTCTTAAGTGTGCCCTTGTTTGCAGCCTCAATTGGGGCGGAGTTTTAGGGATTTAATTTTCTATTTACTTCTTATCTGTTAATTTTTTAATTTTGATGTTATTGATTAGCCATATTACGATCTAACAGGTATCACTTTACATCACTAGTAATATCTAACATATAATATATTACTTGCCTTAGTAATCTTTAAAATTGTCAATAGTTTTCAGGTGTTTCGCCTATTTATCAGGCCTCATCAAAACTTAAAATAGTTTTCACATTACACTGATTAAAAACATTGTTTATAAAAACACATCTAACAAATAAATAAAACGCACATTTAGAACACTTTATGAAATGTAATGCCACAGTGTGTGACCGTCCACTCTTTAGCTCTTTTCCAAATTAATAAAAAAACTCTTGTGAGATGTAATTGATTAATTCTTAAAACATACCATTAGAATGATTTGTTAATATATGATGCTCGATCCACAAGTAGATAAAACATAGATAAGCGAGAATTTCTTCTGTATTTTTTGTTGTTGTTTATACAAAATGATTATTATAGTACAAAATGTTCAAATCAGTAGTTCTCAATTCAAAGTTTGTATGTTCTCTTCACAAATTACTTGGTTTGACAATTCAGGACCAAATTATTTATAAAAGTAACTTCAGTTTAAGTAATTACAATTCTACAATTCCATTGAGTAAAAAGGACAAGCTATATTATTTTTATAAGTCAAAATGTAAATCTTTACTTAAGTTAAATTTCAACATATTTTTAAAATACAATATTTGCCTTTGTTTGTGACAGAAAAACTGGAATACGGAGTTAATAAATAATAATAATAATAATACAAGTAGTATCAGATATAATAGTAGGCCTACTTTCATTTACTCAAACGCGTTCAACGTCAATGTCGCCATCTTTATAGTGATGCAGAAATTACAATAATGAAATTATTACTCAATTATGACAAAGTTTCTTTAATAATCACGATTTATAGTTTGATTATTCTAGCTCACTACAGATGGCGACATTGTCATTGAAGCGTGATTGATTTAATAAACGTGTCATTTGTTGGAGTTTTATTCCATCAAGTATATAATCTCACAAATAAAGTTCAATATTTATTTATAGAATAATTTTTTTCCAAATCAACTCAATGTTCCACTTAAAAGTAAAAAATAAAATTATTTCAGTTAAATAAATATTTCTTATTAGCATTCAGACTTCTTTAGAAGTCATCATAAATTGTCTGAGATAAAACTAATTAAAATGAACAGTTAATATGTGTTTTGGTAGAGGTGCAAAACAGCCTTAGCTACAGGGAAAAGATCACATACCTAGAGCGTATACTGACAAGCTTTAAGAGGTGTTGACGCATCAATCTGTAGATGTAGAATCAACACTATTCGCATCGCAAACATTTTCTACAACTGAGAAGTGTTGCCAAGTCAATTCCAAGGACGAGGAGAACAAGGATCCATTCAACTTGGCAATACTGGGGTGTTGACTCCAGCTAGACATCCGTAAAGAATATATTTAAATCTATAACCAAGCGATTATCAATATTGCTTGGAATGTGAAAGATGTTAGTCTCTATTCCTTTTGGATTCGAACTGCATTTAATAAAAAATTAATAAGAAAATAAACAAGTAAAATCCATAGAAGTAAGGCACTCTTAGGTAAAATAAATATAAATACTGAATTATTAAAAAATGCTTTAAATAAACCATTCTGCCTATCAATATACAAAATCGCTAACACTTTGGGTATATTATGAATCTTAAATCACTGAACAAAGAAAATCGCCAGAACAGACAACATAAATGCGACATGTGTAAGCGCCTATCGGTGCTATTAAACAGTAAATAAACACGAAAGCCATAAAACAATGCAAGAACATAAAACACAAATAAATTACAGTAATCTTACTGCAAACACCAAACTTGGTTGCGATTATGCACTCTTCTATCGCGCATGAGCACCACGACTTCCGGGGATCGGGGTCGTGTTTTTTATCTAACTAGAAAGTAATTAAGTTTTATTACCTTACATCTTGGGTTACAGACGATTAGATATTATTACAATTTATTATTAGTAGGCGGAGTTTTACCTGTTCGCCATTTTGTGGTTTGACCACAATCTTCACGTATACGTTTACTTAACCTTACCACTTGTGGACATGTTTTACCATATGAGGGATTGTTGAGCCAGACGGAGCTCGGTTAGTCGCTGTATGATTTAGGTTAGATTTTATACAACAGGGTAAATATGGTGTATATTATATTTAATAAAATACAAACCACGATTTGAATTATAACTTCTCTAAAGGAATTTTATATTTTAATGAATACATTCCTTAACAATCAAAACAAATTAGCAAACAAATACGGTGTAGAAAAGTTAATATTTACTATAGTAAAAAGGATATAACCATAAGGTACTAAATTACTACTGATATAGGAAATCCAGAAATCCCGAATAACAATAAGAAAACCTCAATTAAAACCGTTCAGGATTGCACAAAACTACTATTCACTTTGCACTTCATAAAGTGTTTGGTGTTCCGTTCCACCAATCTTAACAAAACTTTCAAAGGCAAGTAAAACACCAAATCCTGAGTTGCGTATTTGAAGAGATTTTCTTACTATTACGTTCCTCCCAATGTTCATTCAATTCGCAGTTCTACAAATTTAAAAAATATTTTTATTTTATAGTATGGTTTTCTTATTTGATTCATTTTCAAAGGTTATTTTTATTTATTTACTAGCTGAATACCCGTGCTTCGCTACAGGAAATTTGTTCTTGCATCACTATGATTCATAATTAATAATTGTAATATTTGTCTCTAATTTTATTTCATCTATTATTTCACAAAAATGAATTATAACATGTATTTTCAATTAGTTTGGTATTTATTGTTCACTGGCTACCCGTCAATCGTCTTCGTCACGGTATGTGTGCTGAATAAATTAAATCAATAAACACATTAAACATTCAGATTGAAGAGCGCTAAACCTGCAGACTGATCACAGTCTTAGCTGGACATTTGCAGATCACCCTGATACGTATTTAATATGCGAATTAATAGATCGGGATAGTTTTGATCTACTTACGTGTAAAATATTTTCTTAAAATTAATAAGTGAAAAATTTCAGCTCTCTAGCTTTAAGGAAAGAATAATAATTAATATTTATTGTTTCTATTATATTTTTAACTCTTACCAGCACGTAACAAAATGTAAAACCGGTTTATTTTCTTATATGAATCCTGTAAGAAATTAATGTACAAAATTTCAGCTCTCTAGCTTTAACGAAATTATAATAATAAATATTTCTTGTTTTTAATGGTTGTTATCACATTTTCACCCCTAGCAGCACGCAACAAAATGTAAAATTCATCTACTTTTTTTTACATGTGTTTTGTAAAAAATAAGTGTACAAAATTTCAGCTTTAAGAAAAGTAAACAAACAATATTTATTGTTTTAGGGGATGTTTCAACCCTTAAAGGCCAAATGTTTTAAAATCCTATCTTAGTGCGCCTCTAGCACCTTTGAGCAATATGTGCACCAAATTTCACGTTCCTTGGCGGTATTAAATAAATATTCATAGTTATAGGGTTTGTTACTAAGTGTTCACCCCTTAGCAGAACTTGATACAATGTAAAACTGGTTAATTTTTTTATATGTATCTTGTAAGAAATAAATATACAAAATTTCAGATTCCTAACTTTAAGTAAAGTATAAAAATTTATATTTATTGTTTTTAGGGGCTGTTAACACGTTTTCATCCCTTAGCAGCACGCAACAAAATATAAAACTGGTTTACTCTTTATATGTATCTTGTAAGAAATGAAAAGATTAAAAAATTTCAGCTTTCTGGCTTTAATTAAAGTATAACATACAATATTTACTGTTTTAGGGGTTGTTTCAACCATTAAAGGTCAAATATTTTAAAAAACCCTTTCTTATTGCGCCTCTAGTAGGCTATCTATGACAAATATGTTTACCAAATTTCACTTTCCTAGGAGGTAGTTTCTGTTTAGATATATAACAAACGATATTTATTGTTTTAGGGGTTGTTTCAACCCTTACAGGTCAAATATTTTAAAATTCTTTGTTATTGTGCCTCTAGCCCCTTATAACAAATACGTGTATCAAATTTCACGTTCCTAGGCGGTAGGGTTTTTGAGATATATAACAAACGATATTTATTGTTTTAGAAGTTGT
>JAGFPH010000208.1:111318-123789 GCA_018207615.1 Philaenus spumarius
GGTTTTTGAGATATATAACAAACGATATTTATTGTTTTAGAAGTTGTTTCAACCCTTATAGGCCAAATATTTTAAAATCCTTACCTAGTGCGCCTCTAGTGCCTATAAGGAATATGTGTACCAAATTTCACGTTCATAGGTGGTATGGTTTTTGAGATACTGTGATCAGTCAGTGAGTGAGTGAGTGAGTGAGTGAGTGGGTTTTGGATTTTATATGTATATAGTCTAATGAGGCCAATGAGTTATGGAACACTTGGTTAGCTGATCAAACTCACACGTCTCTAACTTATTATAAGTTATTTCCTGACTTTACCACTTTAGTGTTAGTAATCCAATAGAAGACATAATGCATTTATTACTAGGGGGCTCCAACTCCCGCGGCGACTCGTGGGGAAGCAAATGCAAACAGATTAGTGTTTAGCCTGATATTTGCATTGAAATTACGATTGATTTGGGTGATGAGGGTAGCGGTGGCCTACAAGATGTAAGACAGAGATCGAAAAAGACACGCAAAATCCTCAATAATTGGAAGTACGGCATGCATTGTAATTTCACAATTAATATTTAAATAATCAATAATCAACATTTCAAGTAAATTTGTGTTGTGCTAACTAAATAAAATCAAACAATATGTAACAGACGTTAAAATTATAATACAGTAGGCGTTTTTCGTTGATTTTTGTTTGTGTTTGCTTTTACCTAACCTAAAAAACCCTGTCGGTTGAGAATAATAATTATTAGGCAACCTGATTCTAAATTTGCTAAGTTGGTTGCTATGGTAAGTACATAAATGTAAATACTTTCAAGAAACGTGTTTTTCAATAAAGGTCTAATGTAAAATTGTGTTCAATTTTTGATCCAATCACGTACTTTATTTATAACAGATATTTGAATTATAATAGTACGGTAAGTCTTTTTCGTTAATTATTGTTTGCTTTTATCTTGAAAACCTAACCTAAAAAAGCTGTTAGTTGTGAATAATAAAACTAATTTTAAATTTGCTTAGTTGGTTGCTATTGTAATGAATGCATTTAACAAACGTGTGTTGCTAAGCTTTTGACCCGAATCGCCTGTTTTATCTGTGGGTAGGGAGCGTACTCCGAATGTTCACTATTTCTTTAATGCTTTAAATTAAAAATTTTACAAAATACTTTATATATATATAACAGATTATTGCATACTGATATTTTCACATAAATTACCATTGACAAGTGAGCTATACACAGCTAATGTAAGACAGAGATCGCAACCCCAATAATTCGAATTGCATACCTTGTCTAAATTTGAATGACCTGATTCGAAATTTTCTAAATTGGTTGCAAATAACTGTGTTTTGGTTCGTTGTACGTAAAATTATGTTAAGTTTTTTATCCAAATCAGTTGTTTTATTTATAAGATGTAACAACAGAGACGTTTGAATTAAATTATAATACAGTAAGTATTTTACGTTGATTTTTTTGTGTTTGCTTTGTTGGTTGTAAATAATAATAAACTGATTCTAAATTTGTAAGTTCGTTGCTAAGGTAATGAATGTAAACAAATATTTGTTGCTAAGATTTTGATCCGAACAGCTGTTTTATAAGAATTTTCACTATTTTTAGAATTTAGAATTAAAATTTTTACAAAATAATATCTTAATGTGCGTCTATGACCCCATACATTTAAACCTTTATACCTTTATAATATCACTTTTTCCGATTTTTAAAACCTTCACTTAACCGTATAAATATCTAGAAATTTAATAACTACATTAAAAGCATTAGTAATTAGTAATTAATATTACCATCCCAATCTATATAAGTAGGATTGGTTATTAACATATTACAATCCTAGAAATATAATAGGCCTACATATTATCTATACATAATTAATTTGCTAGGGGTTATTTTGTGAGTAGAACTCCTCCTAGAGTTTTTAACCGATTTTAATGTTTTTGGTGTCATTTTACAGAGCTCACTCTGAAGTTGTGCTTCCCTTAAAATGAGCTCAATGTATGTAAACCCTACAATGCATACTGTAGCGTTTTGGCTACACCTGTTTCCATAGATTCCTGTATTGTTGTAATGTAGCTAAATGTTAACTTTATGCATTTAGTACATCCTCCAATGTGTTTCAGTTGTTTGTAAGTCGTTGAAAGAGAATTTTCATCTGTGGGTTTTTTATTTCTTACTGTTCCATAGTAGGAGCCGCTGTTCTGAACAACTTCGTTTATTTGGCTTTTTCTGTTTATGTTTTCTAGGTTATTCTCATCAAAATCGACAATATAAAAAATAACTAGTTGCTATTTACAAGTTTACAAACAGTTTTAGTGAATGTAAAACGTCATTTGATTAGTTTAAATTTGTATTTTAGTGTGATATATGTGTGTAGCTTTTTAGCTACACTATGCGTTCATAATAACTATAGAACATAACCTCACTTTTGACTACAAGTGTTGTTTACATTTTGAGCAGAGTGTTTTTAAGCTCATTTAGTTACGTTTGTATTGTGTTTTAGTTGTTTTATCGTGTTTTTGTAATTAAAAATGTCCAATATAAAATTTATAACAGCTGAGAGGGAGAAAGACCATATAAGTGAGGCTGATATATTTGATTTTTGTCAAAGTGATTTTGAAGAGTTGTCAGATGAAAAAGATGATGATCCTAAACTCAATTTGAACTCTGTTTTTGATTTCCTTGATAATTGTCAAGCAGAACAGGAATCAGACCTTGAAATTAGTGATGAGTTAATCGCTGAAGTATCTGCGGAGGCCAGCGATACACCAAATGAACACCAGGAGGAGCCTGATAAAGTTTTACTTGAACATTCCTATGCTTCACCTAGCAAAGAAAATGAACTAAAACGGTTAGGAGAGCCATCCACTTCATCCACCAGTAGGCCTAAGTTTAGTAGCCTAAACCTTCCTGGTTTGTCCAAGCAAAGATGTACTGGAAGGTCTGCTCCAAAAAGAAGTTAGTCGCCTACTAACCTTCCACCCATAGGCCTACCACAGCAGAAAAAACCTAAAAATGTCTGTAAGCCTACGCCTTCTGTTCCACGTTCCATAAAAAAAACACCAAATACACCTAGGCCTGTCGGTACTTCAAAAAAACAACCGAATCCACGTAATCAAACTAGGCCTCGGGTCGGAATTAAAAAACCTACACTAAATTGGAGATATGAACCTTTTAGTGTACATGAAGATACATACAAATTCAACGGACCAAATTCATTGACTGATGAAGTACTAAATTTGGACACACCTTTACAGTTTTTCTATTTCTTTTTCCCAAAAGAACTTGTTCAGCATATTGCAAATCAAAGCTATCATACCAAACAAATTTAGAGGAAGATGAATAAAGAGTTAAACCGTAAACACCTGTACAAAGTTAATTTATGTTAGTTGTTATCATACTTTACATTTGCTTGGTTTATGTAAGTTTTTTGGTACTGTATTTTAGCCTAACCAAATATGATTGTTCTTTTAATGTGTAGCTAAATGGCTACAGTGCGCATTCGTTGATAAAAACTGACATTTGCTAAGGTACTGTAAATGCATGGTGTAGCAAAATGGAACAAATTTTTAAAAATTAATTATTACAGCTATTTTTGACATTAGAATTTTTTACTTATTTTTTACGTTGTTTGGGACCAAAAATCTACTACATAAATTTTTTTTTTACTGCAAAAAAAAAATCATGCATTGTAGGGCTAAGGGCTTCGCCCCAGTGGCCCTCAAAGTTGCCATGTTAATCTTATGGAAGGTCAATCTTAAGGAAGAAGAAGAAAGATTTCTTTTGATTTTATCAGGGGCACAAAAAACAGCTGTTCGTATGAAAAGCTTAAAACAGCTGATTTTGATCAACAACTGATTTGGATCAAAAACTGAATAAAATTTTAGGTTAGGTAAATCAAGCAATAGCGAAGCATTGCCCGGTCTACTAGTTTGTATTTATCCTATTCAATTTGTTTACAAACAAGCAGATACAAGGGGTACAGCAACAGATAATTAAATGACCATCTCTACAAAACATAACCTATAAACCAATTAGTCTGTAGATGTGGTCACGCAACGTCACACGCCAAGTTTCATTCACCTTTGACCATGACTTTTTGTTAATGTTACGCTTCTGTGCGCTTCGTCTATTTTCTTTTCCTGTTTCTAACACAGATGTGAAAAGAGATTACTTTTGTTTTCTTCCTGTAAAGACACTCTGTGTACAACATACTTGAACTTAACATCTGTGGTTGCTTTTCTTTCAACCTAGCACTGAGTTTAGATAAGACTAGCGGAAGAGGATTTGTTAATATCGCTGTACAGAGTCAAGTAAATATAACAACCTAGACAAAACATGTTTAAACATTTACACACACGTCAGATGCATAAACTATACTTCCTTTAACTTTAACATTCGCTAAGGATTATTAAGGCAGTGACTAAAGGTAGTGAACATAACAAGGTTAATGCTAGAAGTAATCAAAAATAAAATATAATTCTACACATCTGTTTAGAAGTAATAAAACAAATTGTTGAGTGCTTAAGTAAAAAAACCCGTAAACATCGAGCAACTACTCAAAAAAGATTAGACAAATACTTTCGCTTCATCCTTACCGTTGACTAGGCAACATTTCTAAGTTGTAAAAACAGGTTGAGCTAGATATAGGCCTAGTGGTGTCTGTTTACAGAATATGGCTTAACAGTGAGATACGTGGTATGATCTTTATATGCGGTATAAGCGATTGAAAGATATTTTATAATTTTTGTTGGAATTTTTGTCAACTTTGTGCCTTTGATCATATTTGATTTTATTTTAGAAATTTCATTTCTGTAGAAAAGTATTCTGTTTGAATTAACCTGTTTGTTTGTTGTTTAACTCTTTCGCTTTTATTGTATGTGTTTGCGTTGTTATACTATTTGCAAATTATATATTATTATTGCTATTTATTAATTAAGGGTATTTATTCTTATTCTTTCTAAGAGTTTTCATAGTCATAAAATGTATACTTATAATTACTTCGTAAGATATGTGTTAAAGTAGAAGAAATGATTTGATAGATACATTAAAGGGGCATACTATAGAGATTATGAAAACCAAAATAGTTTTCATTGCCTACACTCAAACGATACAACATTTGACATAAAAGACATTTAAAAGATAATATCATTCATCCCTTAATCATACATTATGTCCTTCCCGAAATTGTTTTTATAACTTTAAGAAAGTAAATTTACCAAAATATTGTAAACATTTACATTATTCAATAATCATCTTCATAAAAGTATACACTTATTTCCATTTCATATTCATTTCACCTCGCAAATAAAAAAACCCGTAATTATTAATACATAAATATTAAATCAATCTTACATATAAATAAATTAGTAAACAGTACATCCTATCCTATTACTTTAAATTATGAGCAACTAGCTGTTTACCTGTGGCTTCGCACACGGTCCAAAGTTTCACCGCATAGTAATAAATGTTTATTGTTTTAAGGGTTGTTATTAAATTTTCACAACAATCTGGCTTTGCACGGATAGACAAATCAAAGTTAAATGTATATTAGCAACAAAAATATATCAATAAATATAGTACACTATGTATTTCTTATGGAGATTTTTAGTAACTTTGACCCTCCAAACCACCCTAAAATTTAGAATTTTTTGGAAACCTTTCTTAGCGAGCACCTAGAGGAAGCTACATACCAAATTTCATTCTAATCCGTTCAGTAGTTTTTGAGAAATCGTGATCAGTGAGTCAGTCAGTCAGTGAGTGGTATTTGGTTTTTATATATATCTAGATTTGAACTGGTTAAGAATGCCTGTAAATACTTGTACATTTAAAATGCATAGCTCAGGAGGATGTTCAATATTATGTTAGTGGATGTTTACCTCATCCTTAACACGTTCACTGCTACGCAAATTTCGTATTTCCTATGCTATGAGCTGACCTTTTATTTTTCATATTTATAGTCTAAATGAGTAGAAATAATTGTTTTTATTTTTGAAGCCTTTCTACGTAATACTCACTAATATTTTAAAGCGGACGCACATGTTCGTCCATAGCACATAGGCTTGAATTTGCTAGAAAACTATAAACTATAAGTATAATTATATATATAAGACGGAAACAGTTTCATGCGACAGTTATGAGTGATGGATTTTAAGGTTACCCATGGCTAAACAATATTCTATGATAAAACCTTTATTGTTAAAAACTTTACATTCAAATATTTTAGGATTGCCCACGGATAAATCATACTGTATGATAAAACCTTTATTATTCAATTTTTACATTGAAATATTTTAAAATATTTTACATTCAAATATTATCCATTCGTAATCTATGATAAAACCTTTATTATTTCCTTCTAAATTTTAATAGTTTACATACAATTGAAGGTTTTCCATACAATTACACTTGTGACGGTTTGCGTGGTGATTTTTGTATGATTATCCATGTTAAATGATTGTTGTTGAAGACAAAGAATGAACTTAGTTGTCGTAGGTTTCAAATGGAAGAATAAGAAATATAATATAAGGCTGTGTCAGTGATGTAATCTTAAAAATGTTGTCTTTTAAAAAAAAATGTACAGTACAATATTTAATTAGTAATTCCTTATGAAAAATCACATGCAGAATAATTAGATACACATCAGAAATTAATAATTTAAAAAAATATTTAAAAAAAACTTTATGTAGGCATACAATATGCTGAGGGGATTTTTAACTTGTTAAATGTGCACAATTATAAAGATTATTTAGATATGATGTTATATAACTGTAGGCCTATTTGTGAAATTTTTGTTATTTATATATTATATTCTTTATCAAAATACCAAACTCTATCACATTATAGGCATATTGTAGCTGTTGTACCCGTTCCTCGGACGAGAATAATTCATGGTGTGAGCAGAAGTATGCCTATAATACACTCAGTCTGATAGTAAATGTTGACAAATTGTAACAAATGGAGGTAAAAGTGTGTATATTTACGTGTCACTTAAAGAGTGGTCGAGAATTGTTAAAAACCCCTGATGGAATAACGTGTTTTTTAATTAAAAAACACGTTTTGACTAGTCACTCACTTATTTTACCCAATTTGTAGAAGTTAAAATTCGACTTGGGGGCGAGAGCCAAATGGGGCATATACAATTTACCGTTGTATAGCCAGTAACTAACTGGCAAAGATGGCGTTTCATAAAGAGGGGTCGAGAATCGTCAAAAATGCTCTAGTATTCGAGATATTGACGATTTTTGTGAAAAACAATGAAAAAGCTTTAAATCATTGCAATATAATCTAAGCCGACTTGCAATAAAGAACATATATTTTCACCCGTTTCTCACTTATTTTACCCAATTTGTAGAAGTCAAAATTCGACTTTAGGGGATAGCCCACAGGGGGCATATACACTTTACCGTTGTATAGCCCATAACTGGTGAAGATGGTGTTTCCTAAAGATGGGTCGAGAATCGTCAAAAATCCTCTAGGACGCACCGTTTTCGAGATATTGACGATTTTTGTAAAAAAAATAATGAAAAAGCTCCAAATCGTTGCAATGTAATCGAAGCCGACGGAATATAACGGGTTTTTTTTGCATTAAAAAACAAAAACATTTATTTTGACCCCTCTCTCACTTATTTTACCCAATTTGTAGAAGTCAAAATTCGACTTTGGGGGGAGAGCCCCCAAGGGCATATACACTTTACCGTTGTATAGCCCATAACTGGTGAAGATGGTGCTTCCTAAAGAGGGGTCGAGAATCGTCAAAAATGCTCTAGGACGCACCTTTTTCGAGATATTGATGATCCAGTACTCTTAATGTTTGATCTCGTTATATCTCGTATTACATCGTTATTGTTAAACTGTTGGTGTTTCAACTGTTGGAAGATAACATTCAAGAAATTGGTATACGGAAGTTTAAGGAATTAAACTTAAATGTCTAGGACAACTTACTTTTGCCGTTAAGGGTTAACAATTCCAAAGCCATGTGTATTTTAACAAGTATCCCTTTTGGTTTTGCCTCGAATTCAGCATAATTCCTTAAGTGAAGAAAACGTAAACTTTATGCACAATCTGTTCTAGTTCGAAGCTGTTCACTTATGTCGTAAACTTGACATTGTGCATTAGTTATTAACCTTCGTGAAAACATCTCGCACGAAACATCTTCTTTAGAGCATGTATTAATAGTCCACCTTCGTGACTTAAACCCTTTGTCTTGAAATAAAAGCTTGCATGCCTCTTTTGTTGGTGGAAAACCCCCGGTTAAAAGTCTTTGTGTTTACAATCACAAAATGTTACAACTTTTTGTAATCAATGCGATATGAAGAGAATGTAGATGTGAATTCACTTACTCATTAAGAAACTTTAAATTGAAATAAATCGGGATTAGATGGAGGCTTCGAGGATTGTAATTCGAGTATGCAACGTCAGGAAGAAACAGTTTTACGAAACTTTCATCAAATTTTGAATTAGTTTGTTTAGGTTGCGGGGTTGTATTGTAGCAACTTAAGTTAGGAATATAAACTTACGTCCATAATTATTGCTAAAAGTATAGAACTAATATATTTACACATGAATAATAGTAGGGTGTTTAAAATGCTTTCAACCTGATTATTGATTGTGTATGCTAGAGAAATGGCTACGAAGTAAATTTTGTCTTTTTAGAGAACAAGTAAACGTAAGGCTGTGAAAAGGATGAAGCTGTTAAATGTACTAAATAATTTGTAAAAATCGTTCAGAATAATTGCAAGGTGAGAGTGGAAGGAAAAGGCTTTAGAAAGTTTAAAATTGAAACAATATTATTGGAATATCCCATCTCAATGCTATTTAGTTTGATGTTGCACCATATCCAATTTTGTTTGCATAACTTCGAGTGCCATTAGTCAAAGAAAATTAGTTAGAAACAAATGTTATTAGTATCTAAAATTCTACCACTAAAATAGATATAATTTATAAAACTGTAGACTTAATAAAACAAAGGTAAATGAGAACAATTCCGGGAGAAGTAGGCTATAGGGTATGTAGCAGTAAGGAACAAAAACAAAACGTTGTGAATTCGGAGTAAATCCACCAGACATGTTCAGGGCCACGAACAAAATACGATTAGAAAGTGTTGGAGTTGCAAAAAAAGATGAAACACCAGAACAAGAAACTAATGGATGTATGAAGAAACAATTGGATGTGGGACAAACGAATTGGAAAATCTGTTGACGAAAGTTGGTCGAGAAAGATAACTTCTTACCCAGCAATAGAGATAATGGGAAGACATTTTTAAAAAGGTAAAATTTTACAGAAATTGTTCTATGGACTGCAAGAATTTAAGTATGAGATGTGTATCGCGATTTAAATGGAGTTGGTTTTGTCGACACAGGATAGACTAAGTTCATTAATTACTTTCCGAGTTCTTATATTATGATGTTTTGTTTAAATTAAGTAATGGCACTTAAACAATAAACAATAAAACGAAAAGTTATCAACAATGTTTAATTTTGTTGCAGTTAAAGGTAAATCAAATTTTGTAGTAACAATCAAATGTGTTAACGATTCGATATCACCATATTGGGATAAAATCCAATATATGTTAGTAAATGTAAGTAAAACTAACAAAATGTTTAATTTTCAATAAATGCAGCTTTTTATGGGAACGGTCGGGCTCGTTTGCAATCTCAAACAAAAACTATTGACTTAACATCGACAAATATTCTCCATATGTCTATACAAAACCACATAGTCATTTCAATAGTTTACTTTTAGTAAAAATAATGACGAAGTAATTTCAAAGAATTTGACGTCATAAACAATGCATCTGCTCTATGGCTGCTCATCAGTTAAACTATAAGCCCTACATACTTTTAGCGACTGATAACTTTGTATACATTATTCTCTTAGATTTTACATTATCCTTTGTTCATAAATTTTTCTTCAAATGAAACTTAAAGCATATAGCTTATGTAGTAAATATTTAGAGTATAATTTATAAATTAATTTATAAAAACAAATGTGCAAGTACGCGTTTGACAATTATTATATGATCCTAAAGTTTATATAAATGTATTGTTGTTTTTTATTTTTTTAAATTGACAAGAAGAAAATTAATCTTTATTTAAGTTGCCTTAGAGTACTGAAAATTTAGCGCGGAATTAGAACTCTTAGATTAAACTCACTGAATACAGTATATTTCATTACTAGTACCTAAAGTGGATGTTTTTGGTGCGAGATCGTTTTTTTATGTGCGAGGCAACTCCAAAGGTTATATATTTTTATCATACTGCACTAGAATCACACGAATATTTTATTAAATAAATAACATTATTGATTTTTCTACAGATTTTAAACGTGATTTATCCCATGCTTGGCAGTGCTACTATCAGTAATTGAAAAATAGCTGAACCTTTTACCAGCTGTTGTAATTTTGTTGAATCAGCTGACTTTTTTATCAAGTAGTGAACGACTACAATAAAGACTAACTTCACGGACGTAACGCATTAAAAATATCTGTTTATATAGCAGTATGATATTTTACATTTGCTTTGTGCTAATGTGGTAGAGGTGTTCTTATGAAGTAATGGAGTGATTGAGATTTCTGATACAGCTAGCATATTAAGGGCTCTAAGGTCGCAAAAAGTGACACCAAGAGAGTAGGTTGAGTAAAGCCTGATAAAAGTCGCACAGGTCTTAAAGCCGATTAGACGTTGTGGAAACGCGGACAGTGAACATACGTTATATTAGTCAGTGTGATCAAACCCTCCTTCCCTTGCAATGTGGGTTCGATCAGAGCTTTGAGAAGGAGCATTATGGCGAGAGTTGATACCCAAAGCACTTCAACATGACGAAGAAGGACAAAACGAATAGTGGTGGTATTAACATTGTACTGCGATCTGATGGGAAATCTGCGTGATTGTGATCGATGTGGCCTGAAGGAAAATCTGAGCACTGGTACCTGGTGCCTCTTGTCAGTGGTGTTAGAACAAAGTAATGGAGTGTATGGTCTTCTCAACAGCTAGGTTAGGTAAAGAGTAAATATTAGTGACTGTGAACTGTATATACACAGTAGGTTGCTTACCATTTTGCTTATGGATATAATGTTATGGCAACTCTAGTTAGCAACTATGGTTAGGTTAGGTTAGGTAAAGAGTAAATATTAGTGACTGTGAACTGTATATACACAGTAGGTTGCTTACCATTTTGCTTATGGATATAATGTTATGGCAACTCTAGTTAGCAACTATGGTTAGGTTAGGTTAGGTAAAGAGTAAATATTAGTGACTGTGAACTGTATATACACAGTAGGTTGCTTACCATTTTGCTTATGGATATAATGCTATGGCAACTCTATTTAGCAACTCTGGTTAGGTTAGGTTAGGTTAGGTTAAGAGTAAATATTAGTGACTGTAAATACACAATAGGTTGCTTACCATTTTGCTTATAGATATAATGCTATGGCAACGCTAAGGTTACAAGTAGACTTAATGACCTCACAAAAAGAGTATAGCATATATTTGAAACGATTGTATCATAATTTTTGTTATACTATTGGTGATAAAAGATTTAGGTTCCTTACATTGTTGTTTGTTTCCCTTTCTTGTTTGTTACCTTTCGCACATTGATGAAACTCATCACCTTCTGAGTAGACCTCCAACGACTTAGCTCCACATAAATAATATTGAACACATACCAGTAAGAATGATTGGTTAAGCATTAAAATATGTCTCAAATTTTTAATCTCGATATCATAAATTATTGCCAATTTGTTAGTTTCTACCCACAAATTTTAAATTTCGCAATTAAATATGGTATGAAATAATTTCTTTCTATGCAGATTCTTTGACACTAGCAGAATTTTTAAACAAAGTAAACATTTTATGAGCCATACATATCCTTATGATTTGTTTTCATATGATAGGAAAATGACGAGAATACGTGTATCTAGTCCTTCAACAATATTGTTGGCAATTAAAAAATCTTGGTTCATTTTTACAAAGCCTCTAGAAAATCCATGTAAGATGGCAAAATATTACAAAACCTCTTTGTACTAGCAGTAAAGTCTTCTGATGACCTGAGCTTAGCGACGGAAATCATTTGTGTTTAAGGTATTCAGTATATCACATCGATCGAAATGTTAAAATCGATCAATTATTGTACAATATACTATCAACAGTATCAATTGTTCTCAAATATACTGTACAATTTGAAGATATACTTTTTCTGGATCTAGAATACTAAAACCTATTAATTTATTCAATATGTTGTCTCCGTAAGCAGCACTGCCGCATTACTATAGCCGAATTTTCTTATCAAGGAAATACTAGTATTAAATACTGGGAGCTTCCTATGAATTTTGTTCATTATTCCGGGGAATGTACCTAAAATACCTTTGTACAGGATTGTAGTAATTTTAATTGCATTTCGTATGATATAGGTCACAAATTGTACTCGGGTTTATGAGTGGGAGAAATTGCGCACAAAAATTACATGGATAGTGAAAATA
>JAGFPH010000208.1:125771-155808 GCA_018207615.1 Philaenus spumarius
GGACTGTACCAAAAATAACTTTGCATAAGATTATAGTAAATTAAATTACCTTTCGAATGATAAAACTCACAAATTGTACTCGGGCTCATGAGTGGGAGAAATCATGCTATTCCCTCGCTTTAACTTTGCAATTTTGGTTTGATTCAAATAAGCCCCTATTTTGCTTCGAACCGAAAGAAAATAAATCGGTACCTGGGTAACCTTTCACCAAAAATTCAACAATTTTGAAGCATATTTACTACCACTTATCAATCCGGTAATAAGACATATATAATACTAGGGGCTCTGCCCCTGAACGCTTCGCTTCGCTCGCAGTTGGAAAATTCGCTAAAGAATCTCGTTAATCTTTGGCTCGTTTGTACATAGATGACCGAGCATAAATCAGCTGTTTTATTTGGCAGCTGACTCAAACTCATTAAAAATTATCTCCATAAGATTAACATGGGAAATTTGAAGGATTGTATACAGGAACTCCTTTGCGGGTGAATAGCGGCTGAACGGATGGATGATTGGATCTTGAATCTGAAGGAAAATTTCTTGTTTAAAATTAAATTTTCTACAACTTTTGTATTTAAAATTTTTTTCAATTCTTACCATTTTCTTAAAAAACGAGATCAAAGTGAAAAAATAAAAAAATTGAAAAATCTTTCCTGCCCAAAAGGTGCTTTCAAAATTAAAAATGTCAACTTTTAGCAAATTTTTTAAAAGTTTGTCGTCGAGAGCTTTAATTATGAGCTGTATGAGGTCGAGGGGGGTCCGATTAGGGGGAAGTGCCTACCGATTACGGGAAGTGCCTAATAATTAATGTCAGTGAATCAGTGTTACCGTCTAGCTTTATATAAGTAGATAGGCCTATATATATAAATTAATGAATTTTGTTTAACGTCTCCAAATGGTCTGAAACGTGTAGAAACGAAGTTTTATTCTCCTCCAACCAACCGTTTTCAAGTTTGATTGACTGAAAAAATTCAAAAAATTTCAAAAATTCGGCTAAAAACATAGTTTAGAAGTTTTCTCATAATAGAGATTATTTTAATATTAACAGTAACTTGTTATTGGTTAAAAGGAATTATCATACATAAAAGAATAGGTCCAGACTGATTTGCTAATTCATAATCAACGTACAGCCAAAACTATGTAGGATTTGCCAAAACAACTAAGGAACGATTTTGCAAAATATTTTAAGTGTTGAAAATGGTCGAAATACGGTGGTTCAGGTAAAGCGACAACACGACTGTGCAATAAAACTGCCAAGGGTCATCGGTTTACCTGGTTTGCAGGGCTACGACAACACGACTGTTGTGCAGCTGCGAGTGGGCTCAGTCTTGTTGTCGTAGTCTGCACGGCTTGACCGGGGTAAATCTTGATGAGGGTTTGACAGCCAGTGGTGATAATATTTAGCCCGTACCCCTGCGTACTCAGCAAATTTACAATGCATATACATGCAAAAAACATGCATGATAATCATACTGTTATCGGCAACATACTGTGATTAAACAGTTTAGGTAAGTCCTCTAGTTTTTTTTTTATTCTAATTATATAAAGTGATAATACGACGAAATATTATAATTATACAAATATTATAATCATACTGTTATCGGCAAAATATGTGAAGTGACTTTAAAGGGGTAAATATTGTCTAGCTATGAACTCAGTTCTGGTATGGATAAAGTTTTCTTCAAGACAGCCTCGCAGGTAGACGCGGAGGGATTAGGGGCTGGGACCTCGCGCAGACTACGACTTTACGACTGAGTCGCTAATGAGATTCGGCAACGTCGTAATGTCGTACCCTGCAAATATTTTTAGTGCCCCCCAAGGGTTCCAGGTAGCATTCAGTCGTGTTGTCATACAACCGGTGGTTCACGCCCTGCCATATAACAGATAAAATAGCTCATTCGAGTCAAAAGCCTACATTCAACACAATTCAAGGTGTGGCCTATTGTGAACCGACACACGTTTGTTGAATGCATTTACATTTATTACGATAGCAACCAAATTGGCATATTTAGAAACAGGTAATTATTCTTCACAACCATACATTTTTTATTTTAGGTAAAATCAAACACAAATTACTATATCATAATTAAAACACCTATCACTATTACAATTATGCCAACTTTATTCTTTACTAGGCCTATTTGACCAGTTTGAAATACTGCTTTACCGGATCACATTTAGGTTGAGTTATAAATTTAAAATTGCCTTTCTTCTATATAAAAATACAAAATGGGTTTCCTAATAAATCGTAGCATACAATAATCTGTTTGCAAATGCTTCGCCGACGGGGTTGGTGAGCTAAGCGAGCAGAGGACTGAGCACTCTAGTATTTATAAAATGTATAATTAAAACGGATATTTATAAAAATAAAATTGGTTGAAAAAATAGTTAGGAAATACAGTACCGTCTTGCTAATCCGGACTTGACGGGACCGGACCCTGTCCGGATTAGTGAAAGTCCGGATTAGACGGAAAAAGCCTAAAAATGCATGAAATGTATACCGTTTGTGTTTTTAGTGAGAAAACGTATTAAAACTTCACACCAAGACGACGGTCTTGCCAATTTTCCAGTAAGTGAGTTACTTCCTTGAAATACTGTGAGACAAAAGATAATTGGCCGACCCTTTCTATCCTCGGCTGAGCTTTCTCTTCACGCTAAAAATAGCCAAGGACAAAATGAACCCTTAAGGCTCGGCTCTCCACATTCAAAACTACGATATTGGGTACCAATTTCAATGTTAAATAACCAAAACATACCTTCACTATTAAGCATATTTTTGTGCTGTTTTTGTTAAAAAACGAAAGCTGTATTTTTTTTCTTAAAGTAAAATAGATTGTGGGTGTTGATTGCTAAGGATTTTTGCAATATCTCTTTTTGCAACTGAGTAAAAAATTTATAAAGTTTACTATTTTTTACTATTTATATCATACGTTTATGAAAACAATAAAACGGTTTCTGAAAATGTATTCGGCAATCAACATCCGCATATGACAGTACTTCAAAATGAAACCAAATTTTTAAATTTATTCCACGAATTAACGGGAAAAAAAGACTTATTCTGTAGCATTGCTCTTATGGGAATAAGATTCAATTGGCGGGCAGGGAAGCGCCCCCTTAACTATTTTCGCTCTCGGCAAACAACAATTGCATGTACTGTACCCAGTAAAATACTGCAATTTCTATTTTTTTTTTAGGGGCTATCGGAGACCGGATTAGCGAGACTGTACTGTACTGTAATCTATATATTTATATAAAAGCCAAAACCTACTGACTCACTGATCACGATTTCTCAAAAACTACTGAACGGATTGGAATGAAATTGGGTATGTAGCTTCCTCTAGGGCCATAGGTGTTCGCAAAGAAGGGGGGAAAAATTAGAAATTTCAGGGGTGTTTGGAGGAGTAAAAGTTACTAAAAATCCCCATAAGAAATACATAGTATAATATATTTATTGATATATATTTTTTTTGTTGTTGTTAATATACATTTAACTTTGATTTGTCTATCCGTGCAAAGCCGGATCGGGCCAGATAGTAAGTTATACTTTTGTTGCAACTCAAATGTCACTGAGGATGGCGTCTTTGTCGTTGAAACGCGTTTGACGATTGAACTTATTTTTTGAGAATTGTGTTCTGCGTTTTTATTCTTAAAAATAATTTTGAAACCTATAATTTATTAACAACATTTTCATTAGAATATTATGAAAATATTAAGTAGATTAGCTGCAATATAAAAAATTAAAATTGAATACGATTATTTGAAAAACTTACACAAATTCAGTAGACAAACAAAAGTGAGATTTCATGTATTTAACAGTTAATAATATCCACCAAAAGTACGTATAAGAATACATTAGTGTTTATTTAAATAAATAAGTTTTTAACGACTTTGACTGCACAAATGTTGCTGCGAGCGAAAAGAAGCAGTTCACTTGTGAATAGACAACTCCAAAAAGTAGGTTGAAACCCTAAAACAAATAAACTAGGTTTTTTAAGTTTATATGTTACCAACTATTTTGGAAATTGGTCCACCCATGAGGGTGCTGAATAGCTGCCTACGTGTACGAAATATATATGAGCAGAATTAGTTTGAATCTCAGCCACCAGCCCAGGCTCACCCATTGCTTTTGCGAGTTTGCATCTCGACCTTGCGGCTTCGGATTATGGAGTGCTTTCTCGGCCTCGGATTAGAAGATCCACCGCAGTAAACTGTCACACGTCAATACATTATATAAATAAGTCACAAGTTAGTATTGCATTATATTATTGGAATATCAACAATAGTCGCGTATCCAAGGTTTCCATAATAAATCTAATATACAAAATATCATTGCTCATTGTGGTCATGTTGGGATTCCTGCTTGAGGCTTACGGTCTTGCTTGTCTTGGTTGTTGTTTATTCAAAAGCGTAGACGACGACGACGAGGAAGTGTTGATCCTAGACGAAGAAGTGTAGGCTACTATCCTCAAGTTCAGACAACTGTTCAGACATTGTTGTTGTTTTGAGGAAACCTAAGTGCTAGCTGAAACCTGATTTAGCATAATTATCATGACGGTCCAAACTGTTACCAATATCTAACTTTAATCAATTGTGTATGTTTTCAAGTAAGAAAAAAAGAATACTTGAAGGAATGTTGACTCGTCTGTGGTAATAGAGCTCAATAAATTATCAATTCGTTAGAAAATAGTTTGGATTTCAAGTGTATTTATTGTGATTAATAACTAAAAGTTACTAAACTTACGATAACACGTAGCATCCCAGTTAACTCTAAACATAAATTATAATTATTATTAAAGTTACTTTCATATCAGCTGATATTGGAAAACATTTATTTCTTATAAGATACATATAAAAAAATAAACCAGTTTTACATTTAATCACGTTCTACTAAGGGGTGAACATTTAGTAAAAACCCCTATAACTGTAAATATTAATTTAATACCCCCAAGGAACGTGAATTTTGGTACACATATTGCTCATAGGCGCTAGAGGCGCACTAAGATAGGATTTAAAAATATTTAGCCTTTAAGAGTTGAAGCATCCCCTAAAACAATAAATGTTGTTTTTTTACTTTCCTTAAAGCTGAAATTTTGCGCATTTATTTCTTACAAAACACATATATAAAGTAAATGAGTTTTACATTTTGTTACATACTGCTAGAGGTGAAAATGTGATATCAACCCCTAAAAATACTAAATATTTATTTTATTTTTATACTTTCCTTGAAGCTAGAGAGCTGAAATTTTGTACATTTATTTCTTACAAGATACATATAAAAAATAAACCAGTTTTACATTTTGTTACGTGCTGCTAAGGATTGAAAAAGTAATAACGACCCCTAAAAACAATAAATATTAATTGATATTATTTCCTTAAAGCTAGAGAGCTGAAATTTGGCACCTATAATTTTATAAAAATATTTTGTACCCGATCTATGCATTCACATATTAAAGACGTATCTGGGTGATCTGTAAACATCCACCTAAGACTGTGATTTACCAGTCTGTAGATTTAGTGGTTGAAAAAGAAGACGCTCTTCACTCTGAATTTTTTATTTTTTTATTGATTTAATTTATTCGACACACATACAGTGACGATTTACGGGCATCCAGTAAACAATAAGTACCAAACTAATTGAAAATACATGTTATAATTCATTTTCGTGAAATAATAGATGAAAGGAAAATGAGAGAAAATTATTACAATTAATTATGAATCATAATGATAATGACGTAGCAAAAAACAAATTCCCTATAGCGAAGCACGGGTTTTCAGCTAGTTATTAATGAAATCCTCAATATTAAATAATTATACCCATTTTATTGTTTCTCTTTTTAAAATTACAGCAGGCAAAACTAATTTATTATGTAATCTATATTTATGTATACAATCGGCTTTGTCCTGACTGACTGACATATATAATCAACGTGGAGCATAAAGTGTAAGCAGCTTAGCCGCATTACTTAAGCTGACTTTCCCGTTGCAGCATAGCCGCATTACTTAAGCTGACTTTCCCGTTGCAGCATAACCGCATTACTTAAGCTGACTTTTCTCTTGCGGGAATAACTAGTATTAAATATTGGGAGTTTCCTATCAATTTCATTCCTTGTTCCGGGGACTGTAACAAAAATTACTTTGCATAAGAATATAGTAAATTAAATTGTCTTTCGAATGATATAACTCACAAATTGTTCTCGTGCTTATGAGTGGGAGAAATCATGCTATTTCCTCTCTTTAACTTTGCCATTTTAGGTTGATTCAAATAGGCCGCGATTTTGCTTCGAATCTAAAAAATTCCGTAAATGGGGAATCATACAAGGATCCTCTCACCAAAAATTCAGCAATTTTGAAGCATATTTACTACCACTTATCAAGGTGGGATAAAAACATATACTCCTCAAATCCCTACCCAAAAACGATTAAAAGGTATAACTCCGCCATTTTAAATCGGGTCGGTGTATCAAAAAAAAAAAAAAAAAGTGTATCTAAAGAATCCTACTAGGACTCTTTCACCAATAAATCAGCTATTTTGAAGCATTTGAAATATATTTACTACCACTTATCAATCCGGGAATAAAAAAAAAATATATATTTATATATATATATATTAACGAATTTTGGGTATCGTCTAAAAATGGTCTGAAACGTGTAGAATTGAATTTTATCCTCCTCCGACCAACCGTTTTCAAGTTGAGTCGAATGTAAAATTCTTCAAAAATTCGGTTAATAAACGAATTTTATGGCTAAGTACGAATTTTATGAAAGTTTCATATACGGTTTCAATTTAAATCTATATTACGTGGCAAACCTAAATGTTGAATAATTTTGCTTTTTTACGAATGACTCATAGACTAACGCCAACAGAAATAGTCATGTCTTCACAACCCTCCAGTGCTATCTACTTTTATTTCAGATGACTTAAAACGCACACTTATACAACTATTTTCTTAGTACTTATAAAAAGTTGCTGACTTTCAATTCTGTATCTATAGGAGTAAGTTCACTGTTGATTCATAGCACTAACAATCAGGGTGACATGTCATCCTTTGTGATGTCTTTAAATCAAATTTTAATTATAACATACCTTAAAAACTACAATTTAAAAGCTTTTCAGACACTTTCTTCTGCAAATTCCAAGAATAGCTTCTAATCAAAAAGACCAAAACAAAATATAATCTTATTCGTTGGCAATATTAGTCTTATCGCAAGTCAACTTTGCAAGTAGTACATAAAGCTGATATTGTAGTTTGTTTCTCTTTGTTTATAGTTAGATATTCACTACGGTGAATGAAATCATTTGTGATTACGTCATTATATCCTGGCGATTTAAGTCATACAATCTGCAATCTGATTGGCAGTTCAAATCATACGACGGCCATGATGCTCAATCTCTGAAACCTAAAGGAACCCACCACCACCAGCCATCAGACCATCAAAGCTTTTCAAGTGGAGTGTTTGTTGTCTTGCGTGCTTTTCGAGTTTTTGTGAATTGTGTATCGTGTTGCGATGAAGACTGCTTTGGATTACTTTAAAGAGTTCTTACCTGAACGCATAGCCACGGATTCCTGGATTTTATTTCTGCACCGTTCGATAACAGCAATGGTGTTGACCATTGCTTGGGTTGTCTCAATGGCAGATGCATTGTACCAAAACAATGCTTTCTGCTACGACATTGTACCTCATCTCTGCAACAACTACAATACTGAAAACTGTTTCAAGTGCGATCACGATTTATGGAAATGGTTATTTCCATTTGTTTTTCTCTACCAAGCAATATTAGTGTTCGTGCCTTACTGTGTCTTCTTCATCGGAGCCGACAAACAACCTTTCAAAGTTCTACAAGCTGTACAGCAACTGTCATCAGAT
Organism: Philaenus spumarius; assembly: GCA_018207615.1. Classification (NCBI taxonomy): domain Eukaryota; kingdom Metazoa; phylum Arthropoda; class Insecta; order Hemiptera; family Aphrophoridae; genus Philaenus; species Philaenus spumarius. The sequence continues at coordinate 133,635 of JAGFPH010000208.1, forward strand.
AAAACCGCTTCGGTTGGACATTTAACTCATATAATTTGTGACGATCATCTAAATGATTTTTTAGAACGTTACCAACAGTCAGCTGACAAACTAAAGAGAAAATCCAAGATGTGCTGTTTGTTGTATCAAGAACTACTGCAATTTGTGGTTTTTATAATTAACTATGGTCTTATTCAGATCATACTGTCGCAGAACTACGTATTTAAAAGCAATGCGTCTTGTCGAAACAATACTATTATTTCACAGAATGTTTTAGTCGCTTTGATATGGATTTGGTATTTTCTGCTTTTCACAATCTCTATAATTTATATTTCATATCGTTTTGTTACCTTTATTTGCCACAAAAATAAAAAATTCAACAAGATCTACTGGAAAGTGAAAGACGAACATTATCTTGATACTATTGGAAGATTGGATTTCGCCGATTGGCTATTTTTTTACTACGTCAAAGAAACGACTCTTCCGTTTTTTTGTAAGGTTGTTTTCAAAGCCTTGGAAGAACGCGAAGGAAGACCAAAGCAAAATTACAAGTTTAAATAAAATGTCAACTCTTGTTGGACTTGTGCTGCTGTAAACTCAAGTGTCTTAAACAATGATTTAAATTGATCAAGTTTTAAGGTATGTTTGTTATTGTTTTTATTTTATAGTGTTATTGACTGATTTCATTATTTACACAATATAATTCAATATATAATTTACAATTTTCCTTAATAATTTATTGTATCTGAAGTAATTTCGTTAGTTGAACATGGTACATTTCTTTGATCAAAGTAATAACAACATTTTATACATCAATGTGCCTAGAAATCACTGCGGTACTGCATTTATAAAACTAAATTTGTAATAGTACATAAATAATTAGACACAGAGCTTCCCTAGTTTATTTCATGGTATTAGTTTGTTATAAATAGTATAATGTATTTTTACGAAAGTATTATATTTCAATAAAGGTACATTATTTTAGTGAAACTTCATCTTATTATCTTTTTGTTTTTTAAAGAAATGTATATCATGCTCTTTCTATTTAGACAATTTGTAGCCAAACGTTTTTGTTTTCCTTTACAATTGTTGCCATAGTACTTTTATTAAATACAGATCAGAAGAGAGGGAACATCTTTGGCTGGCGTTGGCAGGAAACAAAATGATTTTGGTACTATGTTTTATGAACATTTTCACTAAATTAATTGGAGGTAAACGCGTTTAGATCCACTTAACACGTTCACTGACGCAAATTTCGTATTTCCTATGCTAGGAGCTGACCTTTTGTTTTTTATATTTATAGCCTAAATGAGTAGAAATTACTTCATTTTTTATTTTTGAACCTTTTATACGTAATAATCACTAATATTTTAAAGCGGACGCACATGTTCGTCCATAGCACGTAGGCTTAAAATTGGCGTGCGAAGCACGCAATGCTCTGTGTATTGAAAATTCTCCCAATACGCCAGCGGTTGGCGTGCGAAGTGTTCAGTGTCAAGCTCACATGTGCGTCCTTAGCAGTGAACGTGTTAAAACACCCTTTCCCTATACCTCAATAGTATGACATCCACAAATTTTCGTAGCAGTACAAAGAGAAGTTGTTAACCTACAATATCCTTTATTTAGAAAATAATGAAAGTCTGTTTTAGCCCACCAAACTGCTTGAGATATATTTTTATTTAACGTCACCCTGAATTACTCTACTTTAACGTTATTACCTCTAATTAGTTTTACATATTAATGATTTAAAAGACCATGACATTTTAAGTTACTCGTTGTCTATCCATAAATTAAAACACAAAACGTGTTGACCAGTAATTAATTGACAAATTAAAATTAAACATTTTGTGGGTTGAGTAGGCCACTTATTAATCCTAGGTTGTAGTTAATTAAACTTTAGATCTTCTTCATTCAAATGTTCTTACTTTTAAGTTATATCTTTTCACAAGTTCAGCTGAATATTTATTTACAAATGCCCTTTTAGTATTTAATTAATACTGAATGTACAAAGATTTTATTTTAGTTTGGAACTTATTGTATTATTGTGTTCATTTCAAAAGTGTTACCTTATTTGTTTTGTATGTTTATTTATGAAATAATATTACAATTAAATACTATCCTCTAAATACCAACACTAACCTAAAGGTATTTATAAATAGAGGGTTAAACCTTCTTAGAAACAGACAATATATATGTTTCCTTTATGGACATAAAACCCGACATTGTAACAGCAGAATTTTTTCAATTAAGTTTTGTTGTATTACTTTTATTTTGTAAACATTTATATTGCAGCACAAGAAGAAAAAAGTTACAAAATACTGTAACATTATTTCGCTACAGATAATGAAACTACACAAGTACGCCTACGCCATGCAGATAATTCAATTTCTGTGTTTTATTAAGTTTAAAATAATAATAAGATTTTATAGTTTTGAGATTTATATTTCGTCCTCAAGTGATACATCAAAAGAGGACTTTCTTGTTTAAATTCCTAAGTTTCTTTAAAAAAAAATGTTGGTAGACTAATTATTACCAAAAATAAAATGTACAAATTCATAAAAAAATAATTACAGAATTGTATTAAAAGTAATATACTTGTTGGTTAGAGTTTATAAATAAACTTATCAAACAGAATTAAAGGATTTGATAGTTTTGAGTTTCATATTTTATTCTCTTCTTTACCTTGAAGAAAACTCCCGAGTGTACAGTATGATTTCAATACAAAAGGTCTGACCGAAACCGTAAAATCGTTGAAACATGCATTCGTAATAACGTGTTTTGGATTCTATTTATCCATTATTAATAATCTGGGAAACTACTTTAAGTTATAAAGAAGACTTTGTATATTTTACGTGTTAGCTTAAAATATGGAAATTATTGCTTAAAACTCCCAAAAAATGCGTTAAAAATAATCGATTTTTACTCAGTTAATCTGTTGATTAAAAGGAGTTTCCGTCGATTTCTTTCAATTATGAGATATAAGACAAAAGCACAAAGCCTTTAAGAACAATTTAAGATGTATCACAACTTTTTAGGTTGAAAAACGGCGCCCGAAACACGATAGTACGAAGTGCATATTTTTGCTATTTTACGCAAGGTATAGAAGACCCTTAAAGTTATAAATTAAAACAGCACTTCCTTGTTTATATGTATGGGTTTCTTTTAATAGAAATATATTGTATTGGTTCTTCTAATATAATATAGGCCTATTCTTCTTCTAATATAATATTGTATATTGGTTGGTTCTTTTATGCATATATAAAAAAACCAAGTTTTCGCCTAAAAACAAAAAAGAGAGAGAGAGATATAAATAAACGAATTTGTTTAAAAGAAGTTGTTTTAAGAGGTTGGTTTTTAGTTATTCGACATTTATAGAGTATTTATCATTTAACAGTTACAATTTAGAGTATTTGTTTGTTTAGAAAAATTTAGTTTTATTATTCTGTATTTTTATTGATGTTTTATTTGAAGCAACAAAATAAACTTTTATAAAAAATAAATTTGTATTTAATTGCCTTTATTTGTATATTGGTAATTTATGTTAATGTAGTACGTGTGTTAATACGTAGGCCTACTCACTTTTCTAATATTTTAAACCAATTTAGTTTAGGCAGACTAAATTAAAATGTAAATGTCAAAACAAACACGGAATTTGAACAATCTGAAGCATTATAGAAAATTTTAACAATCTGAAGACATTTGTTTCATGAAATTTAAAAAAAATAAACACCGAGGACCACTTGTTCTTTAAGTTGTTCTTTTTTTTGTCACGGTCAATAGAAGGAGGCTACAGCTCCTTGATACAGTATTTCCTTTACAGCACTCACATACTCAATATGTCCAATTAACCATCTAACCAATAACAATAGCCATAGAGGGAAACCAGTAAGTTCTGTTTTCTCAGATCAGTTCAACTTTTTCTTTGTAAACCTCGACTTCTAAAATTAAAATTAAACTAAGACATGTTCGTAAAAAACTTTAAAACTGTTACTAAATACTTAGAAGCAATTAACTCAAAATGTACTAAAAATATACTTAAATTGTACAATGTAATAATTGAATTGTAAAACAAGATTCTAACAGATTACACGTATACAACATGCCTACTGATATAAACAAAATAATTGCAGACTATACCGGATAGACAATCTATGTCGTAGGATGTACGGTTTACACGCTATTCAGATAACAATGAAATTATACATTCTATTTATGTAACATTGAACTTGAAAGTATGTTTATGGTGTTTGTATTGTATAATTTATGTACAACACTCACGCTAAGTTTATTATCAACTTGGTGAAGTGATTAACACTTGCCCATGTGCAATGTAACAACAAAGTTATTTAATACGTACTTTTCTTTCAAATTTTCAGTTAATTTTACACATTGTAGTGTGTGCATTTCTTAGGTATTGAGAAGCCATCTTTACTCTTGCGGTATGTTTTGAAAATCTTAAACACTAATTATTATGTCAGATTTGAAAGAAATCATGATATAAAATTTTCTTTTTAAAGTAAGTATATATTTTGTATGTTCTCTCACAAGTCTAAAGCAGCACAAATATCGCTTTCAGAAAATATCAACAATGTTAACCAATACAAAATCTTACAAAAGTATTTTTACAATTTTGTGTTAAGTAATGTTTTAATTATTATTAAAGTAAAATTTTAGACCAAGAGGCACCAATGGAAATACAGTAGTCCTTTTAATACACAGTGTTACATTAAAAAGTGTCACACTCAAGCCAATACGTGTTCTAGGGACCTATGAGGATTAATAAACGACCAAATGTATATTGAGCTATGCAATTGTACAATTAATTGCCATTTCAACTTCAAACGCGATCGTCGTGATAATAAAAATAGCAACAACGAACATTATAGGTACAACAAAGCACAGTGTAGGTACCCGCGAGAAGGAGTAGGAAATTCTAATTTGGATTTTACGGAACCCACCATGTATTGCCGAAGTGCGACGGTCAAAATGGCGGCTCTTACAGAGTTGTAAGAGTAGGCATATAGTAGCCGTTGATACAAAAGTAGAAATATACTAATAAAGGAACGATAGTTTTCAAAATCGAAGTTTAAACAAGTTTTTTTTTATATGTTCGTGTCGGGGAAAATATTGTTTTCCAACTAATAATGTTCGGTCGTGTAAAAAATGTGTTCCAAAAACAATTAAATAATTTTAAAAATCCGAACGGGATTAAGTTTAAATTTTAAGATTCTGTATAATGTTTTTAAGGTTTATAATGTTATAAGGTGTTTTTATTTGAAACATAAATAATAATAGTCTATAGTCAACGTTTTGAAAAAGGTTATGATAAAGAACTTTCTTTTACTTTATTGAAGTGCTATTATACAATAATAGGAAAACAAATTTTATTTTTATGATAAACCTAAAGGATGAATTCAATTATGTAATTTACATTTTTTGGTGATTTCTGCAAAGTTGTGTCAATAATACAATAATAATCTGGTCGACAGAAGTGCGACAACTACTGGTGCAATTTACCAACACCTGTTGGAAGGTAGCTGATAGTAATTTCATTAGAACTTCTTTGGTAAAAAACACAAGAACATGATGAAATTTCTGAAAACGCTTGGAATTCTTTCCTCGACTAATGTAAACAAATATAATTCTTTGAATTTTCAGTTTTCTGATAGCGAAACGTACTTTATAATCTTGTCCCATTCTTGGAGGCAATGTCATCATTGGCAAGTGCTCCTGTGCAGCGGAGGTCAAAGCCCCAGTAACTTCTCAGACTCCGATGTGTAGGCAGGTTCTGGTTTATGGGACTGACCATGTTGGCGTATGCAAATCCACACTCCCCTCCTCTTTCCACCTGACTGCTTCGAAACTTCTTGAATGCCTTATTTTTTATTTAAAATAATGTCTCCGAACTTGTCCCATTGATGCCGCAAGCCGGTGAACCCGGTTTGGATTATTTCGAGCGGGGATATTTCATGCTATTTTATTTCAACGGACTTAACAAATGTCAGAATTCATTTCGTTATTCTGGTTTGAGATTTTGTTTGAGCTTCTTTGTTTACAATGTTAGCTTTATACCGAGGATAAAATATGTTTAAAGAATACATATATACTCATTAATTGCTAATTATCACAGATGTTATAGTCATCTGTTATAATGAATTGTTAAATATCAACATTGACATTATGTTTTCAAATAATGACTCAACCAAGAGACCTATAAAACTAATATTTTTCTGTAATGAAAGACTGCATTAATAATTTATTTTAAATGAACAGTACACGGCAATTCTGGAACGACAATTTCAGCTGAAAATAAGTTTAACATATGGTTGATTTAAAAAGTGTAACCGCCTAAAGCAAAGCCTCAAATTTTGCTTCTAATTTAGCAATAAGTTATAAGAAATAAATTATAATGCTAGTGAAATTGAAGTAAATGTATTGTAGGTGGAGTTACTTTGTAGTCATTTTTATTACGTCTAACCCAAATGAATATAACTCAGAAATGCGTGATTGACTTGTTTGCCAAGGGCAAAGTTAACCGTTATGAAGGCTGAAGCAAAATGATATTAATAACAGTATTGCATCAACACGACATGGTCAATAAACTTACTCAACTAACCAATAACAATAACCATGACGAGTTGACGGCTAACAAACATCAGCTATGTTTTCCTGTAAAGTATAGGCAACATCTAATACCACTTTTCTTGTTTTATATTTTAGCTCCGATACTTTCGAAAATAGAAGGAATATTTACACATTTTCTGGATTATCTCAAAAGCGACGAATTGAAAAATAAAATAATATACTTACATAAACTATTTCATAATATATGACACGACTGTATGGAAATATTTTTTTCGGACTTCCAAACTGTATCCCTTTAAAATCTGCATTAACTTTTGCTGGGTTATGATGACACGAAACTAGTGCTACTATGAAAATCCTGTTGTTTACTTTTAAGGTAAAAAAAAACACAAAAATTTAATGAATTGTTTGTATGAAATGCACCAAAACGTATGTATTGTAATTTACAGAAGTTTTATAAACATCTTATTGCATGTTATTTTTAAAAGCCATTATTCCTATGGTCAACTCCACAATGTTAACTCAATACGCATTTAAAACCGTAACGCTAACACTCAGTTCGCTTAGTTTTTTCAATTGATTTTAATGTCCCAAAGTGTTGTGTATTACGTGTGTGAATGTGATCACGAATGCAAGAAACTTAAAATAAATATAGGTTTGATAATGCCTGATAAAGGGGCGAAATGGCGTAACCTGTAAGAAAAAAAGGACTGTGAGCTGTTAATAGTTAATTAAATATACTATTAAATACTTACTGGAATATTGATAATTTAATCAGAAATTCATTATTTTCCCACATAATTAATTATAATACACTTAAAGACAAATAGACCAGGGTCGATAATTTTGAAAATTATAAAAAGTAAAAAAAAAATTATAGTAGGATGAAACCCGTTAAAAAAAGACAAGAATATAACAAAAATGAAAGGAAAAATAATTTACGGGCGATCTGAGGTCGGGAAGTGGAAGGGGGTGAGTTTTTAAGGGTAAAAAATGTTGAATCTCGATTTCCGGCAAAACTACAAGTCCTATGGAAAAAAATTAAATGACAAAGTTGTAGGATAAAGAGACCTACAACTTTTGTAATTACACTTTTTTCACATAACCTCAAAATTTTTCTGAGAACATTTACCATAGTAATGTATATATTTTTTTACATTATCAGAAAGAAGAGATTTTAACGAACAAAAAACTCCCCGACTTTTTTAAAAAAGCTGATATTTTGACGCGAGAATTTTCGATTGAAAATTAGGGTGTTTTTTCGATATTAAGTCAAAATAAGGTGAAAAAATAAATATTTCAAATAAAAAAAAATACAGTATCTCAAGAACATAAAAAGGTAAGTTTTCACCAAATTTCGTGAATTTTTTTTGCATAGGATAAAAATAAAAAACCAAAAACTTGATTATTTGAATTTTTCATATAAATTTTGAGGTTATGTGAAAAAAGTGTAATTACAAAAGTTGTAGGTCTCTTTATTACCTACAACTTTGTCTTTTAATTTTTTTCCATAGGACTTGTAGTTTTGCCGGAAATCGAGATACACCGTTTTTACCCTTAAAAACTCACCCCCTTCCACTTCCCGACCTCAGATCGCCCGTAAATTATTTTTCCTTTCATTTTTGTTATATTCTCGTTTTTTTTAACAGGTTTCATCCTACTATTATTTTTTTTTGGTTTCAAAAATTATCGACCCTGGTCTAAAAGTAATACTAATTAATACACTTACAAGACAAATAATTGATCGGGTAATTTCTTTGCAAACGTTGAAGGTTATTAAGAAAAAAGTATTTCTGGTTTTCATTTTAATATAAGAACGATAGAGATAAATAGATAGAGAGCGAGGCTGAAGAGTAAATACAAAAAGTGGAAGGTGTGTACTTTTGTTAAAGTGGTCAGGTGTAAAGTACCTTCTTTAATGCACAATATCCTTATCAAGTACCAAGTACTATGTATTGTAAGTGATGGATTTCCCATGTCGAACACACCTTCTAATCCATGTAGCTCACCTTGATATAGCAAAGTTGGCAGTCCTGCTTCTGACAATATATATGGAGCTAAAATGGTTCAAATATTTTTAGCAAATACTTGTTTTGTACGGAATAAAAATGACAATAATGCTACATCGGACAATTCGCAGTGGTGTTCTGCGAGGAAAGACTGTCCTGTTGTCAAAATTCGAATTTCTGATTTGGATTAACCTTATTTTTCTTTGATAAAATTGTTATTTTTTTTCTTATCTTAATTCGTACAACGAAGTATTGAACATATCTATGTATAAATATTCATACATGTTAAATATAAAATGTTATTACTATTATATTTTAACATTTCAAAGACTCGTGTTTTACATTAAATGCATTTTGACGAAATAGTATAAACTTCCTGAAAAAAACAGGAATTTACGTTAATAAAATTCAAAATATAACAAATCAATCTAAAACAGCAAAATAGCCTACTTTCTAGAAGTATAACTAAAACTGCTTTGATTTATCTACAATTTAATGTACGACTAAGATTCAAATTTCAAATATAAGAATAAAGCGTCCCAGAAGCCACAGATGGGCCCATTACCATTACAATAAGTTACCCAGGAGAGAAGATTCCGCAAAACCTCATTTTCTCAAGGTGAAATAATTTTAAATTTAAAATTGCCTTATCTCAGAAAATAAGTAGAAGTACTGTGCCAGTTTATTTGAACAAATACAGTATATTTTCCTTATGTTTAAAGAAACTAAAACTATGTCGAACAGCTAAAATAAATATTGAATTTCTAAGAAATGCAGTATTAACATTGAATTTACATTTTGAAAATAATAGTTTACGCGCTAAGTTAACACTGAGACAATTTAATTAGTTATATATGATGTATAAAATTGTGATGCTGTTAGTATATTCGAAATTTGTTGCACAAAAGAAATGACAATCACATACTAAATATATTTAAATAACATCACATTAAATAATAAAATGTTTATCCGTAGAAATAAAAAGATCGCCCGAACAGGGACTTGAACCCTGGACCCTTAGGTTAAAAGCCTAATGCTCTACCGACTGAGCTATCCGGGCTTACAGAAACTAGGACGCTTAGAGCTATAGAGGCTAACAATATTTATTTTCTTAACCTTAATCTTTTAATATTCTTATTACGTCTTTTATTTATTTCGGTTTTAAATTATTGGTGTAATAACAATTCAATAAACTAAATCAAATCAGGTATTATTAGATTTGTTATAAAAATATCTAAAGCAAGTTATTTAATAAATGTAAAATATTGATACCATTATCCATTTTACAGTTTTTCCTGTTTAAAGATTTTACATGGCCGCCATCGTGGTTTTTGGATTTCGGAAAATATAGATTTTTTAGGTTTTAATAGTTTAGGTTTATTAGTTTTTTTAACAAAAAATAATACGTAAAAAACAAAATGACGCATGTGTAGTGGAGCAACTGGGGTCTTTCGGACGATTTCGATATATTTAGATTTGCTTTTGGCCCAGAAACAAAGCCTTTAAATATTGGTAGCCTATAGACTTCTGAAACACCCTGTATAATACATATAATTTATTTATGTGCCACTTATATATATATATATGCTTATATAATAATATTAATAATATATATATATATAAAGTAAAGTGGTTTTATTAGATTCGGGGAGTAGAAAAACGTTTTCAACGACAACAAAAAATATTACTTTTAAACTGCATAATGTACCTAAAAATATAGTATAGTAGTAGGCCTATAATACATATTTTTTTTAAATATGTCCTGTAATATGTAATATATGTCCTGTAAAAGAAAAATCTTTATTTTTCACAGAGTACAGGACATATTATAATAAAGTATCTATCAACATTTGAATTACAAAATTTAATTAAACTTACAAAACTAAAAATAAAAAAATAAATTATACAATAATCTCTATAAAAAATGTAGGAAACCATATAGGCTCAGCCTGAAGGACATATAATTACTTAATGCCCCTAATATGTATATAAATATATTAGTACTATTTATACATACAAATACGTAAATACTGGCTTATATAGAGAGTTATAAAATCTCGGAATTTACTAGAAAAAGTTTAAATTGTTCCATATTTCGAATGGTTAAAGATAATATCGTAAAAAAAACATATATTCTTGAAGGAAATTTAACGCTCTATAACTTCCTTCGTTATATCTTCGTAGGACGAAAGGCTGAAAAGTTAGCTAGCCAAATAATTATCGCTATGTCGCACAGTTTTTTAGATATAAGTGAAGAACCGAAAAGGGGGACCTTCTACGGGCTCCCCTGCACCCCGCTCACCTGCTAGGAGAGGGGACGTTTACCTCCTAAATAGTCCAAACAATGACCCAGAGTCAAAAATCCCACCATTTCCCTCTACAACTTTTCGTTAACTTGACTAGATGTAAAGTCGATGAATTTTTTTTTGCTGGAGTTAATTCAGTTAATTTGACTTATTTTAGGTGCAGGGCTACAAGATATTTCAGTTATATTGAAAGTTAAGTTAACGAATTTTAATAACTTCTATAGGTCTGCTTTTACTCAAGGAATTTTATATCTAACGTTTTCTTAAATTTCCATTCGATTATATGAGCAAAGTGGTTTAAAAATATTCGATAGAATTTAGAAACTAGAAGTTTGAAGAGTTAAATGATTAGAAGGATGTACAATAAAACTTTCGACGAGTTAGAACTTTAGTAGGTTTGCTTTACAACGCTGGCTAAGCGTTTGTAATTGAATTTTTACTAGATTCGCAATTAGCGTACCCTTTGTTGGAGGACAGACAAACCAAACGATATTGTATACAGAAGTAACTGATGGATGTACAATAAATGTTTCTAAGTGTTCAGACAAACCGAACGATATTGTTCCTGAAACAAAAAACGTAACGCGTTTGAATCCTACGCACTGTTTGCCAAACTGAACAGCACCACAGCGGAAGTTCTCTTAATTTACATAATTATGCGTATCTATTTTCATCTAAGCAGTGGGATTTCTTGAAAACTAACTTTTCTCTACGGTTTGAGGTCTCAGCTGTAGCAAACTTGGACGACTGCCTCCTTAATCGGTCAAAAAAATAAAATTATTTTTGTAATTCTGAACTTTCTAGAAAATAAGTTTAAATGTTTTTCTGACTATTTAGATATAATCCACAATAATCTGTGACAGGAAAACTTTAGCTATACATTTAGTTTGATAACTCTAATAATAAATGTCCAAGCAATCATTACAAGCACACTGTTTATGTTAAATCAATGACGTCATTCAGCTCAGCTGTCTAATCGCCATAATATCAGCAGTTTTATACATGAATCATATACATAACTTTAAACAAGTTCGTAACCACTAATCTAATCGACAAAGTATCACCTGATATTGCCAATGTGTTGTTTCAGTTTTATTACCTTTGTTCACTGCTCAAAATTGTTCTATTTATAGGTTTATCAGAAATCGTTGTTGTTTCTTATCTTTACAGTTGTTTTAAGAAGTCAAACCAGAAATATTTGATAATTTCATACCAATGAATGGAAAGGTGGTATTAATTTGGTTTTTCTTTTCTGTTTGGAATTGCCCTAGATATACAACACTAAAGGATGTTAAAGTCGACATCTTTTTACCTTAACGTCGCGTCGTTATGCTAGTTAGACTAATGGGGCTAATTTAAGTTTGATGTAATGCAGACACAGGAGACTCTAAACTGCCTACATTTAGGTTTGCAGTAACAGCTGACTTCTTACTTTGAAATTTGTTCAAGGTCTCACTAGAACGGATATATATATATGTATATATATTTTTTTTCTGCTTAACGTCTGTATGCAAGTTAAAGGTAGGTTTACACCGAAATGTTATATATATCATTTTTGTTAGCAAAATATGAATAACATTTGTGTCATTAACATTTTTACTTCAATAGCGAAATGTTAGTAGCATTGCTAATAACAATGTGTTTAACAAAATGTCTGAATAGGAAATAACGAAATGTGATTAGCAATGTTATTGACATGTTATAAATTATTGACCGTCACCTGATTTTCCTTTGCTTTTTTCAATTCACTCTAGAACTGCTCGATAATTGTTCTAATATTTTTCGATTTCCGACACTTGCTATCGAAAATGACATGAAATATGCCCTCAGCTATTGTAAACGTATCCTAATGTTACTAGCAAAAATGTTATTGGCAATTGTTAAAAGCAAACGTGTTTAACATTTGAAAGAGCAAAACTTTGAAAAATATGTTTAACATGTTACAAATTAGTGTTATTAATTAGCAAAGTCATCTCTAGAGTAAAGCCACCTTATGGAGTGAAGCCAATGTGGCAGCAAATTACTAAAAGTTAAAGGGCTCCGCCTCCTGCTCGCTTCGCTCGCCAACCTCCGCGGTGACTCGCGTCGAAGCAAATGCAAACAGGTTAATTATACTACTATTAAATTCTAATATGTCTAATTTATTTTTAATTTGGATATAACATAGCGGTTTCTTATTTTTAGATTCTTAATTTATTAAGGGTGTATTCTCTATCTTTAAGGAAAGTATAACAATCAACTTTTTTTATAGGGGTTGTTATTACATTTTCACCGCTTAGCAGCTCACGACAAAATGTAAATCTATGATACTTTTTCTACGTATGTTGTAAGAAATACATGTTACTCAGGGATAGTGTAGTTTTTTATTAGTAAAACTATTTTTTCAATCGGTTCACAGTTTCAGAGATTACCCCCTTCATACAAACAAACAAAAAATGAAGGGAAATACTTTTCTTTTTATGCCACGATGAACGGAAATACTTTTGCGAGCTGTAGTTTTCTTCCATTGGTCCATACCACCAATATATAATTCATTCCTGGAATGGTTATTATATAGATAGTGTCTTCAGTGTACTGGATTGACGCATTCTTATTAATAATATCTCATTCGTAAAAAGTAAATTTTTAAGCACTTGCAGAGGTTTTTTTGCAAAGTTATATATTTTTCGTTTGAAATATTTATTTTAGAATAACTTTTTAGAACTATACACATTCAGGGCGGCTGATCTTACTGCCCTTTAATGCGCTGGTCAAACCCTCACTTCTCAGATTAGATAATGAATCGATATTATTTTTCATTTAGAATTTAATTTTACGTTACACCTACACTCATTGTTTAAAATTAATTTTCAAGCAAAATGGAAATACAAGAAAGGTTCTTTCACCAACAAAAAACAAAATATACATTTTATAACTGAAGTTATGTTCACTATTATAATTATTGCAATTATCAATCTTGTATTTGTAAGATTTATATTGTAACTAGTGATTGCTTCGCTATTGCTTGATTTCATTGTAAGGGTAGTTATTATGGTTCATCCCTTTGACTTACGTATTCAAATTGCAAATGTTTTTTTAAGAATAATATTAAATATTTTTAGCTTTATAGTTTGTAGGAATTTAATGCAGTTTATTTTTATTGTATAGGGGCAGCTACCCCATTTAAATACATTTGTTTGTAATGATCATATTCTCTAAAAAAAACTTGTTACTGTTATGTATAAATTGTAAAATTTTAGTGAAATTAGTTGAATAGTTTTTGAGAATATAGGAAAAGTAAATGTATGGATTACAATTTAACTTTAAGCGTTGTTATTCCATTTCATCCCTTTCACTTAAGCAATCAAATGCGAATAGTTTTTTAATTTCTTAAAAATAATATTACATAATGTTAGCTTTATAGCTTGTAGGAAGTTAGTTTAGTTTATATTTGTTGTAGAACCTTCATTTCAATTCCTTTGAATGTAGTAATTTTAACGTCTAAACAATGATGATGGATAAAATGTGAAATTTTTATTGAAATTTTTCGAATAGATTTTGACTCTGTAGAAGACAAAGAAGGAAAGAAGCAAACATTCATTTTTATATATTTATAGAGATTAGATTAATTTATTTCTGAATTTGTGTAGTGTATGCTGTAACTGAAATTTAATTCTTGCTTCCTAATTGAAAATAGTATTCTTTAATTCTTTTGTTGCCTGATATCAAATTATTTTATATTTGAGACATTTATTAAAATCAATGGTATTTTTACATAAATTGCCGATTCTTTGGCGATTAAATTTGCTTAACTATTAAAAAAAACTTTGTTTAGAAAAATTACACTAGTCTAAATAAATAATAAAACAATCACACCCAGGGCTTAATTTCAGCCGGAGCATAGCTCCGGTACTTTTCTGGTCACCAACCCTAAGTTTATTTTAAATCAGATTTGAAGGTATATTATTATTCATGTACCATTGTTAGAAAAAATAATGACTTGTGTAACTTCTGAAAGAAATTTTATTTCACAACTCAAATTTCTTTACTGGTTTTCGTCAATTTCCTAATAACTCAGGCCCGCTTCCGTACCGTACTGCAGGGAGGTCAGACGGCACTTATTTTTTTTTTACAAATACAGTATTATCAATGAATACAGATAGTATTCTGTATTCATTGGTATTATACTGACAGTATTTTGGCTAAATCGTAGTTTGCACCCTCACCACAAAATGTTCTTTGTTCGTAAAAAGATTGTGCGAATTACTTTTTATAAGACTGGTTGAACCCCCTATTTACAAATATAAACCTGGAATGACAAGTGAAATCTTGGTTGTCGTAAGGGAGGCATTAGGCGATCGACACTAAATCAAAAGAACGGTGCCACATCCAATAGGAAAAGGACAACTACTTTTTGTGGAAGTGTTTTCATGAAGAATTTCTAAACATGATTTCTTTATTTTATAAATTTGGATGTATCATTCATTTGAAAAAAGCCCAGTTGCAATTAAGCCATAAAAACATCAAATTTAACCCGATTTGATTTATTTAACCATTTATTCTTTTACTTTTTAGATCTAAAAGTAAAAGAATAAATGGTTAAATAAATCAAATTTGTTAAATTTGATATTTTTGTGGTTTAATTACAACTGGGCTTTTTTCATGCTGGCTGTGTTACTTCTAAACATGCTCAGATAGTGTAAAAGCGCAACAATTTGGTGCATTTTTGAAAATTTTCCCTAAACCCCCGGTATGTCAGCGCTCCGGTATTTCTTTATTTAGAAATTAAGCCCTGATCACACCCAAGGTTACACGAGAAACGTTAGTGTAACCGTAGCTTTTTTTTGTTTAATGAATGGTCTAACCAGTCTTATTATTGGTAAATTTGCACAGTATAAACAGCTGTTGATGAGATCACGTAGTCTTTTGTTGTAGATGTTATTGTCCACACGACCTACGCCTCATTCAATAACGTTCCTCACTGTACTTAATACACCGTGAAAGGTTCCCAAGAAAATGAAATTTCAGAAGGTTTCCTTTTCAATTTAACTTCCAAGGAAGCAGATCTTCCACAAGAAACGTCCTTGATCTACATCCTGCGTTTAGTAACACTTGAGATGCATTAATGTCCACTCTACGTAACACGTCTAGGCTATCAACTCTTATTGTAAACTATTGCCTGGCTTTATAGGTCAAGCAGGCGCTGCTGTTTGCAGAACAAAAGCAATATAACCTGAATCCGATAGCGATACGCATTTTCTTTTAAACAAATGTCAGATTAGCTAAACAGAATAATATTTCGAACAGGGCGGGGTCCAGAATGCTTTGCCTGCCAACCGCCTAGATTGGTCTGCTAGTGAATTGCTTCGGAAAAACAAGTGATTCCATTCTCTCATGTATGCAAAATATCAACATTTCGATTTGTCAACGCATAATTTATAAAACAAATGAAGATATTAAAAATGACCATCAAATCAGTGCTGAACCATGAGACAAGAAATTAGGTCGTCTAACTGGTATAATAGATTTTTATATTTTTGCTGCTTGGAATATCTAGTCGGATCGTAAGGAGCAAACGTCCATAAAAACAATTTCAAACTGTATGTGGGTCAGGTGAAAATACACAGATTATTTTTAAATATCTGTATCCATTAACACTACTACAGTACATTTGAATCGCTTCGTGCAAAAGGGTTTCAGTCAAGTAAACCTATTTTCGAGAAAACAAAAAAAAACTGTCTTACTTGAAAAGATAGACAAATTTAAATTTTTGTTTTTATTTTGTAGAAAAGAAATTACACAACTAAATGTTGTTAAAAATTTTTGTATATTTTTTGTTAATTGACTGAAGCCCTTTTTGCAAGTATCCCTAAAATGAAGCCTTTTATGCATGCAACTTTTATTTTTGCAATGCTACTTTAACTTTTTTATACACTAAACTGACTAAACATTGCAATTTGACTATTTTTTGCTGCTGAAAAGCAATTCTATGAACAAAAAGAGGTTTTTTGAAAAAAAAACAAAACAAAAAAAACAATGCAGTTAAGAATGTTTACAAAGTTTTAATGATCAAAATGGAAAAAAACAATAAAATAAAATTGCTTAGAAGTTTACTTTTGTAAAAGATCCTTTTAATAATTTTGGGCTTGTGGATCTATTTGGTCTACTGTATGTAGGCCAGATCACGAGGGATTGATAGAACTCCGTGTGTTCATAGGGAATGTATGGCAAAAGATCCCTGATATCGTTTAGTTTGGCTCTCTTGATCGGAACTTTACCGGCTTGATAAGCTGCGGCTGTTGGCAAAGTTGGTTTCAAGTTTGCATCCTTGCACATTTTAAGATATTTTGGCAAAATTTTAAAACTCTATATCACAAAACGAGTGAGTTAAGTCTTCATACTTTACAATCGTCTTCTTCTCTTTCTTTCAATTGTTTAAGAACGGCGGATGTGTAAAAGAACACAGACTGTGGCGATCGTCATTATTTACCCGACATAAAACAGTCCGCCAGAATTTTGTCGCCGCTTGATTGTTGACATTTGTTACGTCTTTGTTTGTACTCGTTTGTTTGAGTTTTACAAGCATTGTTGGTATTCATATAAAGGAAACAAAGTGACTTGTAAATCCATGACTAACAATGCGGAGCCGGCCCACGTGAACGGAACATAGATTAGTACTAGACGCTGTGAATGGGCTTGAATATTTTTTAAACAACATAAAATATTACTTGTTACAAGTTTTTGTTAGTGTTACAGCCCTTCTTGGCCTAAATAGTGCCGAGTAAAGTTTACAAATATTTCAAGCTACCAGTCACGCACAAACTAATAGATAAATAAAGGAATTTCACAGAAATTTTGTAAAATTATGTTTTAGCTTGAAACTTAAAAACATTTATTAAAACCTCAAGATCTTATGTTTATCATTTAAATGATTTTTTCTTTGTGTTAATGGGGTTATTGAAGCGTAACTATGTTATAGTAGACCGATAATTGGATGATATAACGTGATATTATTTTTGTTTTAACACAAAAATTATGGTTTTTTATAAATTTTAAGCAGGTTACATTAAAAATATTAAATATTAATACTAATTAATATATTAATACTAATATATTAAATATTAGCGTTTCGTAGAGGCAATGTTAACATAAGGATATAATTCAACTTTATAATTGGATTAAATCTATCCATACAAAAATTATTTTAACTTGAATTTTAAATTTAAATAACTAATATTTGTAATTAAATCTACCAAATATTTGGTTATCTGGACCAAATCTTAAGGTTGGGTATTTGATTTAATGGAATGTATTAACCTATGTTAGTTGATGGTATCTTAGAGTTTACTTTTGTGTTTATCAAAACTAACCATACAGGTCCTGGTGTTTCCACCAAGTGTCTTGCTACGACCAAGTCTATAAATGCTTAGTTCTTTTTCACTGCATCTCTCATAATTTCTGTAGAGTTTATTAGGTGTATTTGATGGTATATTTATTCATAATATTACATTTAATTAGTAAATTATTAATTTTGTATGGTAAAATATTCGAAAAGGAAATGGATACAGTGTAGAAGGAACAAAACCGAGTGGTAATTTTTACCTTTGATTGATAGTTGGTTTTACCTAACAGTCGGGTAACTTCCTGAATCCAGTATGATTAATTTAACCAGAAATCGAAGCAAATAAGTAGTTCACTATTTTTACTATGGTTTGATAAATAATACCTGGCAATGTAGTTAATTCCACCAAGCTGGAATGCTAAGAAGGTATTGAAAGGTAGATCCTACTATATAGAAGCAGAACTTTATTGATTTAAACAAAAGCCTTCTGCTATAACTCTATTATAATTAATTTTACCTGAAAATATTGCTATCACGTTTTGTACCTATTTTCTGTTAAATATAACAAAATTTTGGTTACTTCTACTTGACTATTTGTTCAGTTACAAATGTGCATTATTATTAGTAGTATAACCGTATGCCTTTTATTATTAACACAAAACCTAACCTAGAAGCTGCAAACATAATCTTAATCTAGTTTACATTATTGTTTTAGATTTTTCTTAAAGCTGATCGACGTAATATGTTTGAATCAGGGTTTATCGTTGGGCAGCAGTTTTTTATGCTTTCAAGTATCTCGTGACTAAAAATGATAGCTATTTTATACTCCCACGATATAAACAACTGAATAAATAAAATATATATATATATATATATATATTCTGGCCCTTTCAGAATAAATGATATATTCTGGTTTTTCTATGATATAAGCCTGCCGAAAAATGGTGAAAAATATGTCGAAGTAAGGAAAAATTCGTAGTTGCATTTAAGAACAATACGTATTAAGTTTAAAGACAGTGTTTTCATCTGTAGTTAATGTTTCGTGATTCGTTTCAGATTGCGTATTTAAAGAATACAACGTTTTGTCTTTTGTAAAATTAAAATATAAGACTTGCTTTTAATTGCACCCTCAGTTTAAAATTCTATTACTAAAATGATAACTAAAAATCAACAACCAAAATTTCCTTCATGTTCCAAAATATTGAACACTCAGCGGGATCTACTGTTAATGTAGAATAATCAAAATAAAACTTAAGTAGACTTATTTTCTTTAGAAGGTAGACGAGCGGTGCCCGGTGCCCCACTAGGCTCTTCAATAATTAATTATAGAATGTTATATTGAACATTAGAGCTATCATTATTGTTTATTTAACACCCTTTCTCGGCTTGTTTTTATTGAATGGAATAGCTTTAGCCGCTTCCATTCCTGTTTAGTTTGTTTACACGACCAAATTAAAATCAAATCATATATTATTAAGCGTCTCCTTGACAACCTAATTGAATTTTATTTTTATACTATAGAGATGCAGCCAAATTCGGCCTAGGTATTTTGCATTATTAGGCTACTATTCAAAATAATAATCATTAAAAAACTTGTTTTCACTATACTGTTCCGAAAACAGCTATTATCATTACGAGCGATAAGTCTTACAAGATGCAGTTTCCACAACAGCCGGGATACAAAAAATCTTTTCTCTGTGCTAACAACAAAATTAACAATAAATAAATAAGGTATTTAGATTATGAGCTTAGTTTAAACTTGTCTCTGTAGTATCAATATTTATTTCCACAATAATGTGATTACCCTTTTTTTATTTCAACCTACAGTATTTGTCATTTTATGTCAGAACTGCTTTTGTTTTTACATTATCCATAGTATATGTCCTAAGTAGGTGTCTTCTTTATCAAAATGTTATCAATAAACTTGTTTTACAAAAATAACGTCGACAATAAAGAATTAATCATAACTGGTTCAAAAGTCCCTTTTCGGAGGTTTTTGCCAATTAAATTTTACTACTTCAATTTCTTAAATAGCTTATTCCTATTATATTTTTGTTTTTCAACACCGTAGCGAATCCAGGAAATGCAGTTAGTTTTATAAATAAACACAAATTTACTATCCTAGTAACATTGTTCTTGGGAAGGTTACATCGTTACTATTATTAAATTGTTGTATGTGTGTGATTTTCATTGTGGTCATTTTATTATTTTTTTCTGCTAGTAGTAAATTTATTCGTATTTTATGTAACGTATTTTTGTTTGTTTGTTGTATTATACTTGGTAACGCAAATAAATAGTTGAGTTATTTTTCTTACCTACTTTGGAACTATATAAATAATTAAAATGCCTACTAACTTAGAGTCAATCACTATTATAATATTAGCTACAACATTCTTACCAATGCAACAATTACTTCTTGTCACTTTCCACCGGTTTAAAGATTACAAGGCACACAGAAAGAATAACGTTTTATTACAGGTGTAAAATTTAAATAATGGCTTAAGACGTTCAACTAACTTAAGCGTTCTTTAGTTAATATGCTGCCATCAAACTTAATATATTGCTCTCCGCTGCAGCAATAAACAGTCATAACTAGCATATACCATTAACACATACACATTTACACACGACGTCTAGTCAGGCAGTTGAAAATAATGACAGATTTCCATAAATCCGCTATCCTATCTCTTTTGAGAATTATAGTGTAGTCATTTTAAATCAAAATTACCCTAATACCTAAAAAAAAACTCTTATAAGCTAGGGATTTTCTATGTATGTTGTATTTAGCTACTGTAATGACATACTAAAAGTCCCCGAAAAAATGCTTGTGCTTCGACAGCCTTCTTGGAAAATGGCGTCCAAAAACCAGCGTCACCATAACTCAAAAACTATTCATCGTATAAAAAAAGGTTTAAATAAAAAATGTTTGTCACAAAAAGAGCTACAACTTTTGTATTTAGCCATTTTCAATCAAATTAACCGTTTAGCCATAAAAAACAATATTTGCAAAACAATTTTGACAATTAAAAAAATACACTAATTACCGTTAAGGAAAGTTATAAAGAAATTTTTCACAAACCAATTTTTGTTTTAATTTAAAGATTGAAATTTCCTGAACAATTTCATACCAATAACATAACTTTTCTCTCTTCGTTTATATTTTATGTGAATTATTAAATGTTACACTGCTGATGCCTTCGTTGCTCCTTCGTGTGTAGATCAATTTCCCAAATAGTTCGTAGAAACCCTAAAATTAAAATAAACTTAATTTTTGAACTTCTCTCAACTCACTTCAGCCGTTCAGCTGCGTGATCGAATTTGTATTACTACATAATATTTTATATTTTGTGATCGATAGTTAGTTTTTGTTTTTATACTCAGTATCTTCAAAATATAACCAAATGTCCCCACATTTAGTCTCGCACATACATAAATTACTACCTAGTATAGTATAGGCCTATTGATAAGTTGATGCGGTTGATAATATTTGATGACGAAGTCGAACGACACCTTCCAGAGAAATAAAAACCAAGTTATGTGATATAAGAGTTTATATAATTATTTTTACTCTCGCACTAAAGTTCGTTTAACTCCTTCTAAACTAAAATCCATTGAAAAACATATATTTCGAAAGTGCATTTAATTTGTCTTATTATAACATTTACTAAACTAAAGTATTTTAAAAAGACTGGGCGCCGGACTTTTGGCATCTCGAGGCGCCGGGCCTATGTCACTCATTGTAGACTCCCGGCGTCCGTGGCAGTAGGAGTAATGCGCAAGGCGTGTGCCACTCGCTATAGATTCCCGGCGTTCCAGACGCCGACTTTTGGCATCCCAGGCTCAGGGCGTATGCCACTTATTGTAGACTCCCGGCATTTGTGGCAATACTAGTAATGCGCAGGGCGTGTGCCACTCGCTATAGATTCTCGGCGTCCCAGACGCCGACTTTTGGCATCCCAGGCTCAGGGCGTGTG
>JAGFPH010000208.1:155818-174026 GCA_018207615.1 Philaenus spumarius
AGGCTCAGGGCGTGTGCCACTTACTGTAGACTCTCGACGTCCGAGATCCCGGACTTATGACGTCTTGTCCACCTACCTGCGCACACTCGGGATTTTACTCAGATCGTGTAGGGTGTTGGTGCAATAACTACGCTCTCTATTATGGTCTCTCGAAAACAATTAGCTGCAATTTTTGTCGTTTTATTCGGCAATGAAGAAACGAAGAAAATCTAGCGATCAAAGAGGCGCTTTTGGTCAACGAATTGGTACCCTAATCGACGCAATTTTTCTGACATACACCTATTGTCAGAGCTGCGCGAAAACTACCTTCGCATGACCTACGAAAAGAATCGTCTACAAATCTTCATCTTTGTCGACATCAACACGTTGCTTGAAGATTGCTTTAAAATGTCTTCGCGTTTTGTAAAAAGCAGATACTCATAGAACCACAATTCCTTCGTAGCGGCTCCGCTCTTGGAAGACGCCGCTACTTTTTTAATTTCTTTGCGGAACGATCTCCTCATTGTGTGCACCTTTTTCTCCACAAAATAACTATTCGTACTTAAATTGATTTTTGTAGTAACTTTCATTAAATCTTCCCTTGCCTTTTGCCTTATTATATTAATCTTACGATTTAACATTCTATAGGCATGAAAGGTTTCTATAAACGTCTATAAACTTAATTAAAAATCGGTTCTAAAAATAACTTTTCTGTTTCCATTTTGAGAACAAGGAGTAATCCTTGTATGGTAGACTAAACTGGTAAAACTGAAACCCCTCAGATCCACAGATGTCTAGCACCCGGCTTGTCTCCCCCACTTATCTAAACTTTCCCCCCTCTAGATGCCGGGAATTCGGTTTTAACTGGGACTCCAGAAGCCAGTCATTTGACATCTAGTCTGGGACGCCGGTAGTCTACGTGAATGGTCTACTTAAACCAGTATTTTTGTTGAAACAAATTCAAACTAGTTTGCAGAAGTTATTTGATTCCATTTGACAAATGACAAACCAAAATCTGTCACAGAAACGAGTTATGTTAACAACGTAATGTTAAGTGGTCATTAACGCTTCTACTCTTTGTCAATGTTAATGGTTAGTCAAAACAGTTTTAAGGTTACCTAATTGCAATCGGATTAGATCTAATCAGTCAACAATGATATTTCATGGTAGAAGTGGCATTTGGAGATTAATGTTTTATATTTGCATTATAATTTCAAAGTTTGGTTGTCAAGGTGGGTTGTGATAAATGACAGGGAGCTGGGGATTTAAAAAAGTTAGTGACGTCTAGCTAAAGCCCTTCAGTAAGCTTATAAATAATTTGTTTCGAACACAGTTTTCATCCAGCAATAACTTATAATTTTACCTACAAGCGCGAAGAGTCTCATTTTTGTATCCTCTATTTGCATACACATGAAAAACTGTATAAGATCGAACACACACTTCGCCTACAGTCTGATGACCTTAAATACAATTTCTAAGGATTGTCTATAAGAATAATAATAATAATAATATTTTATTTTCCTCCAATTATTTACATTTATATGTACAATACAATGGTTGGGAAATAACTAACCATCATTTCCAGTATTAGATGGTTAGTGTGAAAAAAAAAAAACTAAACTATAAACAAAATAAAAATAATAAAATACTGAAATAAATACAAAATAACTAGTCTACCTTTATACTTAACTCTTAACATAATACTCACACACTCCTACTTTTTAATAGTTTAAGAGCATTACGTCAGACAGTCTACTCCACAAACGCACAGATTACAATTTTATAAATAACTGTTTTACAAGTACAGGTGGTTCAGCAAAACAATTGAACACTTGTAGAAAAACATATTTTACGGGTTGAAAGCACTAAAGTACAAATATAGCTAACAAATTGCTATTATAATTTACGTTATTACTACTATGACGTTCTTGATTGATAGTTAAGGGGACAATAAAATAAAAAAGACGAACATTCATTATTCTTAAAAAAATTAGAGGAAAGAAATATATCGTGTATTATTCTTTATTTTCTAAAAGACAATGCTTAGAAAACATTCTGTGTGATGGCTTTCAAAAATAACTTTTTACAATATTTGGTAGAATAAAAATTGAACACAGAATCTCACAACAAATACGTTTATTACCTCAAACGCGTTTCAAAGACAAAATCGCCATCTTCAGTGATGCACGAGCTACAATAATCAAACTATAACTAACCTAACAGTATTTCATGTCCCGTATTTATACAAAACGAAAAGGGGAGTGGCCTAAGACTACGTTACATTAGTAACATTTATTTATACTTACGTATATTAATTGAATTTGTAGATAAGAAACAGAATATTTAATTAAACTAATAATTATTCCAATTATAAAAACATCTCGGGCTTCGGAGTCATGAGAAGACTATGTAAACTAATCAAAACCACATTTTAAAATTTGTGATTGTTGTGAACATTTTTGTTTCGATTTGATTTTTTACCATCCTAAAATATTAATTAATTTAATTCAATGAAATAACTATTAGGGATCTAATAATGCATAGATTGGCTAACCTATAACTAATTATTAACGAACTATATTTAACTATAACTAACTATTAAATTTAAATAGTTAAATCGAGTAGGCATACCTTCATTAAGAGTATTATTACCAAATATGCATTGTCCAAAACAAATTATGAAACTAAATCAAGGGAATGTTTTTTTATTGTGTATGTAATAGTAAATAGCTAAACTATTCGTCCACTATTGGGCGAGCAAGTGGCCTCCCCTATTCATTATACTTTATACAAAGAAACAAAAACAAGGATATACTAACACTTTCATTACAGTGTTATTAGTATACTGAGTAATAATAGGTTAGCTTTTCCAATTAATTTTGCAAGTCCATTATAAAATATAGATTACTGCATATTGCACTTAATACATTGTTACCAGGTGTAAGTAAGTAAACCAATACTTCAAATATTTAAACACCTTAACATAATTTTAAAAGTCAAACCAAAGTTGTGAAAAGAAAATTACACCTTACATTAGACGTTCTTCAACACAGTGTCACCCTCGAGCTAGGAAATGTTTTTACTGTGTTTAAGCACCAACTCGTCTATATTTTAAACAAGTAAATCGTGTTAACTAAAGATTAAAGTATTGGTTTGAAGCCATGTTAAATTTTTTGCTCTGCCAAGCAAAACGGTTCAATCTGCCCGAAGGCGAGCAGCTTCTGGTTTGTGCCGAGCCTCCCACTGTTACCAAATGGAGGATAAAAAACTCTTCTGCGTTAGCGACTAGTCAACAACTATATAGGCACAGAAGGATTCCTGAGAAATGCGTTTTGATGTGTGAAGTAATTTTACTCTTAAGTCACTAAACCTCTTCACAGAATTGAGAATGTCTTTGTAATAAATATCTTTGTTTTAGAGAAAGATCTATATAATATCAAATACTCTTGTATTTACACTCTTTGAAATTGATGACTATGCATCGAAATGTACATCAGGGTAGTTCAATAAACATCAATTTTGCATTTATTGGGGTTCGGGATTTCATTCAATCAGTGAATTGCGAATTGCAATGACACAAAAATACAAAACTGTCCAGATTAAAAAAAAGAAAATGATTTTAAAAAATCAACTCTGCTCGCTAGTTTAAAATTATTCAGAAAGGAAACAATTGTTAAGTGGATATTATTTGATCTACATCATATGGATTTTTGAAATTTGCTTCATTTAACTCCAACTAAACCAAAAACAACTTAATATTGAAAAGGAGTTGAGAAAGCTTTAATGTAAGGATTAGCTGGATATTTAATAGTTTGGGAGTATTTATCGGTCCCTTTTCAAGAGAGTGGGAAGCTATTTTGTCACACCACTTATTATTCCTGCCTTTCTTTGGCTGGAATAAAAAAGACTGCATTATCTTCGTTCTAGTTACATTGCAATAATTAATTACCTGAGTATCCAATGTTACCTAGGTATTTTGCAAAGAAATTTATCTTAGGGTATAAAAACAAAAATCACTTATTTTATATTTATTTTATCTTTTCCTTACGAAATTAACTACCAATGGTTATAAATCAAATTAAAACAAACAGATCATTTATAGACTTGTTTTAAATAGTCGTGATGCTTAAGTGAAATCTAGTGTTAATCGGCATTTGTTTTGCAGAAACCGTAGCAGCGCCGTTCACAGGTTTTTCATTCTAAAAACTAGAGTTTTATGAATAGTTCAGATTGTAAAACGAACGTCATTTAACCACAGATAAAATATATTCTACAGAAGCAATAGCCTGTACTCATAATCCTTCTTTAAACTTAAACAACACCGGACATTTTGTTTCAACGTCTAAAGTAACTTTTACAAAATATATGTTTTAAAGATTATTGATACATGTTAGATTTAGGAATATAATAGGAATTCAATATTTTGTTTACAATATACATCCCTGCGGGAAATGCAGGAATTGTGAATGTAGGCCTAAGGCTTGTTTGCAATCATTACATTTACATTATTTATCTTCTCTGTTTCTGAACACCAGACAACTGAATTTAAAACAATGTACTGGCGGACTTGTGCGATAGGAAACATTCGATAACAGATTCGTCTGTAATGCACTGAGACTGGAATGTTTGAAAATTATTTAAAAGCAATTAGGATTGGATGCAAACTCGAAGAGAAGTGGGGAGGGATGCAAGCAGAACGGGTTCCCAAGGTCAATACCTGTTGTTGGTCTGTTCGTCTGTTCACACTCGCTTTGAGATACTTGCCAATATTTTGCAGCGTTTAGTTCAAGCAGTTCCGTCGTCATACCGAATCTGTAACTCGATTTATAAGACCAATCACAATACTTCCACCAGATGAATTAGTTTTGTTTAAATTTTAAAACTGCCATTTACTGCTTTTTATGCAATACAAAGAAATGATGATGTTTTTCATTTTCATTGTATCACAAATAATAAATTGAAATTACCAATGTAAGGCAAACTTAGATTGTAGTCTATTGTATTTTATTTGCAATTTGTTTTTACTATCTTTATTGGTACATTATAAAATAGGCCTATAACAATTGCAAATGTAGTAGCTCAGTATTTTGACTGATGCTATTTTCTGATGTTAAGAAAGATGAAATACAAGATCCCTCAATTAAAACAAACTTGGTATTCTATCCTCCATATATACCAATGAGACAATAACTTTTATATTGTTAAACATTTGAGTAAATATTTTATTTGGAGTAACTTATAGGTCTATTCATATATATTATATAACAACTAAAAATAATAATAGCCTATAATATTTTTTGAGTAACAATATTCTACATAAATAAAAGAAATATTAATTACCAAACATGTTTTTATTATAGCTATTTCTTATTATATCTCTTTATATATATAAATCGCTTTTATATGTACAGTATATCTGATGTCTAAAAATCCGTATATCTATTTTTATCATAAATACAAACTGCTCCATAATGCTTAGGACTCATGCTTAATCATTTTTATTTCAGCCTACAAGCAAACAAAATAAACAATAACACAAAAACTTAAACTTCACGCTATTTGAAAATGTGTTTTTGTTTGCTTGTTGATTAGGCAGAGAGTTCAGTGCCACTCTCAAAAATGTGTTACGCAAAAATCTGTAAATTAGTAGGCAAAACTATTCCCCACTTGGCTCAAGTTACAAGTGAGATAATGTTGCAAATTGTACGGTAAGGGTGGAGTGGTTACCAAGTGTGGCAAGCAGCTCGCTAGTTTTTTTTACTCAAACGTGTTCTACGTTTCGCGCAGAATATCTTTCACCTAACTTTAATGATAGGTAGTAGTCTACTTGTTCCCAAAATGTAATAATTATATATTTAAATATATTAATTACTTGAAGCTTGTTTTATGTTTTGTAAAATTATTAGATTGTGTACGGATTATCAGATTTATATTTCCCGAGAGCTAATATTGCAGAAAATTATATTTTCTACATTTTATTAAAGCAAATAGGCCTACGGAATAATGCCTTTTATTTGACCCTTCAGAAAATCATCAAACTTCAAACTTAAACCCTTGTTTTTTTTCCGATACGTACACAAAATATGTTGCGAAGTGAGAAAGTCAGTATAATAACTTTTAAATTAATATCCCTAACATATTATATTAATAACTGCTTGTTTGTCTTTTTCATTATTATTTATGTAATAAGGAAATTTATAGACACAAGCTGAGTAAGGCCTACTTGTTATATTGCAGTTTAAAAGGTGTTGGTTTCCGTTACGTATGATAGGATAAGTGTTCCCTGCGAAGTCATTTACTTCAACATAATCAGTTGAACATAATAATACGCCTATAAATCAGATAGGCCTAAGACTTCTCCTACGATTTATTATGCGTCCAATTTTGAACGTACCATAATACTATAGGTTATTTTTATTATAATAAAACTATTTTGTTGATGACTTAAAAACAATCCTACATGCAAAAGTTTCTTTTCTTTGAAATATAAGATAAATATAACTTAAGCCAAAAAGTGATTATCTGTGCATAGAACTGAACGTTAATTCATGAATTTTAGTAAAATTTTGGTCTACCTACTCGTACAAAACTTAGGCTATTTGCAAGTGGGGTTATTTAAACCAAATACTCAGTATTTGATCTAACAAATCTGTATAATTTTAATATAAATTTGTGTTAATATGTAAATGCCAGATTGAGAAATTGATTTGGTGGGAAACACGTCTAATAATTGGGGGGAAATCGTTTACAATATTTTAGTTACTAAGATCAAATTGCCTTAAGAGTGTTAAGAGATGTATATTGTTTGGCCTGGTCGATAAGGAGGAACTTATTTTATAACACTAAAACCGTTATTTGTGCTTAAAAACGTTTTGATAGGGTTGTATCTAGAAGACGCAAAATCGAAACTTCACTTTACATATTTCAGATTCTGGAACCAAGATTACTTACTTCAACAGTTGGAGATATGTGAGGAAGGGAGAGGCTGAGGAATAAGAACAATTCGCCAAGCCCCAAATCCTATTATAGTTCTGATTGAGTGGAGCTGGATCGTTTCCTGTTTGTTATTTAGCTTTTATTTTGTTATTTTTAACAACCCTCTCAAGAACTTTATTTGTATTCTTCAATATGTAATACTTAGATGTCATTCTAAATATCATAAATGCGAGGTTATAATTGCGATTACTTTAATAATTTTCGTAGCAGCTATAGTGGTTACAGTCAACTGCTATAGATACACCTTGATGATATTATTTAAATAATTTTATAATATTTCAAAGTACAAAAGCACATCTAGTTTTACAATGAAGCAAGCTGAAGTGTGTATTTCCCTTTCACTGTTTCACCACTACGCCGCACCTTTGTAGGCCTACTTACACGATTAGTTGGTTTTGTTGCGAGATGTGCTGTAATAACGTCTTGTAACACGGGTTTATAATCATTAAAGTATTAATTAAATCACAAACATGCATACGATCATACTCTGCAAGTGTTTCAGGTTTCTAAATCAACATGTTATCGATAACGTATCAGTGTGTTATCGATGCATTTTCGTCATTAGGCGAGATATAATTACATAGGGGAATACAACAGTACAAGTAGGGAGATTCAAACATAATATTAAACATCTTAAAGTTGTAAAGCTAACTGTTTCGGGCGAATAATTAATTACTTTTTGCTTTAAGAAGAAAATTACCGACGGCCTGTCTTCACGTATAATACACAGTCTTCACCCAATCTCTAAACTTCAAGCATAGTAGACAGGTATGCGCTCGCTATTCCTCAGCCAAAAGACATATTTTATTTATGTGCACTAAAAATAATTTGTTTGTCCTATTTATTATAAGCACTCTCCAAATATAATGTCCGATAATGAACCAAACAGGGTGATTCTGGTAAATTGCTGCCTAAAAGAAAATAGCTATGTATCTATGATTATTAAAACTACCTGTATAAATATACTAATTTTTTAAATTTTTAAACTGTTAGACACTTTTAACATTTACCTAAAAAAAATACATTCGCATTAACAATTTTTAAAAATAAGACCCAAATTATAATTTTTTTCGTGTAAAATCTAAACTGTAAATGCGTTAACATTACTCGTATTACATTTTTATTTAAGGACAATATTACGGCTGGAGACTATTACGGAATATTTTAAAACGAATTTGTATATTTTGTAAAAACGATAAACATAGGACTATACAAAATTTTCAGTTAATTGAGGACGCTGTACAAAAATAATTTAATAAATTAATTAATATTTTTATAAAATATTCCGTGTTCGTTTTTAAAAACTTCATAAAACCAAAACCTAGGAAAAAAAGGCCGCATAAAATTTATACACAACTTATGTTGCGTTCATAAAAACAAAATACATCAAATGTATCTGTAGAGTCGTTATTAGCTACTCGTATAAAGACATGCTGTTTCGGTGTTAACATGTACAATCGTTTCGTTGTGTATGCAGCTTACACCATTGTTGCTTTTAGGAAATGATCGTCCTGCATTCAGTGATAAAGCACGTCCGTGTTTGTGTATTTGTAGGCTTATGCTCATGTTAACTATCTCGAGATAACCGCAGCTGTTTGAAAGTAAAATTTTACGAATTAGTTTTATTGTATTAAATGTTCAAATTTAGATAAATTTGAAACCAAAATCAATTATAAACAATGATTTCAGTGACCTAATAGTTTCGATTTCAATATTAAAAGATAATGCTGCAATAGTGGAATAGCACTATTATTTTTATTTCTAAACTCTTAAATACAGAATTATTAAAAAAAAAAACCAATGAACAGAATTACAAATCATATCTCAAACGTTAAAAACAGACTCAAAACTATTCTTGTGGACATAAAAAAAAAACAGTGTGTATTGAATATTAATTTACAAAATGTGTAATATACCAAGATTAGTTGAATTTATAAGTTTCTGGTCCATTAAATGCTTTAAATTAGAGGTGATTTTTGTAAATGGATTAAAAACGTCAATTTATAGGACCCACTTATTCTTTAAATACTATAGTAGAAAATATTTGAAAATTAATGAACTGAATATATAGATCCATCCTAAATACCTTGTGCAATTGATTATATTAATAATAACATATTTTTTTTCAGTATGGAAAAATATAAACAACTCAGGTCTGCTTTGGTGTTCACAACCAGAAAGGTTGGTCAAGACTATATTTGTATTTCTAAAAAAGGGAAAATGTGTTCTTGTGTCTTTAAAATGAGTTGTGAATGAAGATACAAAGAGATGCAGATTTACATCGATAAATGTGTTTAGGTTTTCACTGGGTTCGTAGGTTAAAGTTAGTACTTTTAGGTGTGATACGTAAATGTTATTCCTTTAAGCGGATCCTTGCAACATGTAAGTACATATTAAGATCCCCCAATTTAATAATGATTCTGAATATATTGCTTTATTGTTTAAATCGTTCTACTAGTCTTCTTTGGATTTATTTTCAATACATTATTGTAGACCTATACCATTTGCTAAATAATGTTTAACTTCATCCACAAGTGTTAGGTACAAAAGTGTTCTAATGGTAGTTTCAAAACCAGACAAATAATGTACTATTTAAGTTTTAGTATGAGACATTTCCTATTTCAAAGTGTTTTTAAATTCGTATTACGTGTGATAAACAATTAATAATTGTACTTGACTAAATAATAATATAGAAGGATGCAGCGAGGTTTGATAACCGTATTTGAATTCAGCCAAAACTTAAGGTTATGCCACTGATTAAACATCTGTATAATTTACTATCGACAGATCAAAGTCTAAAATAACAAAATCGTAATTTACGGTTCCTAAGTCAATTAATTTACAGCTTCGTCAGAGAATTTAGGCATTTTTAGTTGCTGATAAGTTCTTTTTTACATACGGAGAGCATTGATTAAAAATATATTTGACTTGATAAAGAAACAATGCCTTATCACTAATGCAAATAAGAAAAAATAATGGATTGAAGACCCAAGAGGTAATTTTCTTAACAATATTGGATTAAATACGGATCATTACAGATAGAGATATTAGTTTCGAATTTCCATGATTTCAAAATGTCATGATTTTAAAAAGGCACGTGAAAACGAACAATAAAACCCTTATGCACGTAGTTCTATGCACAACAGCTCGACGCTCTTGCACTCGCCATTGAGTTAAAGTAGAGATTTATTTTTGCTGTCGGCTTTGTCCAAACTTAATGATTTCTGGGCTGTTAATACACATCACATTAATTTACGATAAAATAAAATATGTTTACAGTGGATATTTAAAAGCAAAATTTAAATAAAATACCACATATCTTTTAAATAGGTGCTATCCGGCGGCATAAGCGGACCCTTTGGTCCTCTATAGATGATTAAAAAAGATGCATTTGTACATTCATTGCATCAAGAAAAATAAAACTTTTGGACTGCATAATTGGCTTTTCGTTCTGTCACTAGTACAAACATTTGACCAAACTAAACACATTTTTATTCAAGTCTTCTAGACTATAAAAAATGGCCATTTAAGAATTTATGCAATCCTAAAGAGCGTTCTAAAGACAAAAAAAAGTAGTTAAAACTGGCCAGATGGTACAATATAAAATTAAGCCTCTTCAGGGCAAACTTTATAGATTCATTATATAATATGTTTCTTAACATACAACGCTAAATAAAAATTAAGTGTAATTATAAACAAAAAGAAAATATTGAATTTTAACAATTATTATTATTGTCTCTGACAAACAGTTAAGACTTTTATTTGTTTACCTCGTTATAGAATAAACAAAGAATTTGAAGGGGAAAACCTGTATCAATAAAAAATGGTAGGTCTAAATACAATAAAATTTAGTTTTGTTCCAATTTAAACTAATGGATAGTGCATGTTGTGCTGTGTTGCATTTACAAGAGCGATCTGTTTTGTACTAGGTAATGAAAAATCACCTCTAACAAAGAGAGGTGTGTGGTCTTCTAGAGTTGTGTGGTCTTTACACCACACCCTAGGCCTAAGCATTAGGGTAGAGTTGAGAACGGAACCGTTTTGTACAAAGCGGTAATGTATTGTATTCAATAAGATTGGTAAAACACTGAATTTAAAAATAGTCCAGGCTGCTAATAGTGTTTGAATAAAGGCAAAGCGATGTTAGCACTGAAGCAGTAGCACTGGAAGAACTCAGTTCTATGAAACCTACTTTTAAAATCCCTATTACAAATGAAAATTATGTGTTATTCTGGCTTTTTTCGTAGAATAACTTTTTCTTCTTATTATTATTATTATTACACTTTGTTGACACCTATAATTTTTTAAATAGGATATTATAGTTTACAAAAGATCGTAATTACCAAACATCTAGCTACAATAAATCAACACTTTAATTTGGTAAAATCACTTGAATAGGACAACAGTAACAAGCCTCCATTACGTACAAGTTGAACGGTTATTCCACATGGAGTAGGGGGGCTTCCCTACCACATTGTCTTTCTCGTTTGAGATAGCAACGCTTCTCGCGTGTAGAAAAGGTCGCGCTGCTTATAGAGTTTCCGAAAATTTACAGATTTTAGTTTTAACACCACTTAGCATAGCCGTAGACTCTCTGTGTATGCCTATGTGGTATTTTCTCTGTAGTAAAAGATATGAATCGGGCAAAAAGTAAATCATTGTAATTTTCCCGTGTGGCTCGTTTAAATGTGATTTCGTTTTGTTCTACCGTTAAGTTACGAAATAAAATTGTTAATTGCTGAAGACAGAATTTGTGGGACTACTTCTAAGTTTGAAAATTGACAAACCTTATTCGCCTATTCTTCAGAATGCAATTTAAATGGAATTTCTGAAACTTTAATTTATCAGTACAAATGTATTTAGTCGCGTTTGTACTAGACAGCAAATAACAATGTATGTAACATTCTTATTAGTCGCTAAAATGTTAGTAACACGTTTTGCTATCTAATGTTAATCGCGGATGACTTCAATGTCTCACATTGTTACTATTGTTGCTAATATTCTATGATCTTTACCTACAACTTGCGGGTATTATTATTTGTGTTTGCGACCTGCCAAAATTGTTAATGTTACTATTTTCACTTTACGTTTCTCTTACGCTGTTATGAAACCTTTACTAATACGTTTTTTACCAAGAGTATAAACGTGGCTTCACGCTAACATTACTCTTCCGAGAAATGTAGTAGATATTAACACACAACGTAGGCCTATTTCTGATTAAAATATCGTTATACTATTTGAAATAATAAAACAATTTGAACATTTATTTTCTATTTTAAAATTGTTTATTGTTGCTAAAAATATTTGTAATACTTCTTCCATAAATTTTCAAGAGAACATATTTACTCAGACTAAAAGCCTTACCTTGTTGTCTTATTAATTTAAATACATGCTAGGCTCTATGCCGTTATGTGTAGGCCTATGTTAATGACAACAGAGATATTGTCTTGTCGAACACTTCCATAAACTTACCTTCAGTTTTACGAACCTTTCGTCAAATTTTGAAGATATTACACTGTTATAATATGCGGGAAGTTATTTGTGAGTACTGTATCTAAATTACAATTCGTAAATGACAGAAATGGCAAATTGTATTTTTTTATAAACAAGAGAAAAACATGAGTTTTATAAAACTAGGTAAATATAAGTAATTATAGTTAAATTACTTGAAAGCAGGAAAACATTGGTAGTATGACTTTTGTTATCTACTGTTGGAGTTATGTGTTAAATTAACTGTTGTATACATATAGTGAAAATCAAAAGTAAGATCGTCAGAAGTAAATGCAATAACACTTTTAACACATAGGGTTTATCTAAAAAAAGGTTGACTCCGTTCACTGAGTTTTATGTATTTACTCGAGTGGCATTCCACATCTTTAAACGGGACAGATCATCGTCGAATATGTTGATAATTCATTTAACCACATATAGTAACCACATACAGTAACATCGATAGTAACTTTTATTCTCATTTGTAGCTTTCATTTTCAAATCAGTGATTAAAATGGGAATGTATTACTACTACTACTAGATATTTTGTTGCAGAAACATTTTATATTTTTGACATTATCAACGGGATCCAGAAAGGCAATCATTAACCAGTAATGATATTTTATTTAGCAACTAATGCATCCAGCCATGAACTTCTAGAATGTTAACTTAAATCACAGATTGGCAGGAAATGTTAAGT
The DNA here is from genome assembly GCA_018207615.1 of Philaenus spumarius. Classification (NCBI taxonomy): domain Eukaryota; kingdom Metazoa; phylum Arthropoda; class Insecta; order Hemiptera; family Aphrophoridae; genus Philaenus; species Philaenus spumarius. The sequence goes on from JAGFPH010000208.1 coordinate 168,984, forward strand.
GATCAATATTTGAATTTGAACCGATGAAGGCTAATTTGTTGCATATGTTGCAACTCGTGTAATGCATCTGTGTCGAGAGCATAGACGTAACCCTACACTTCGCTCCCGGACTGCGGTGTCTGGATACAAACTTGGTAACGTAATCAATAGGCTTACAGTTATGTTCCAAGATAAGTTCCAACTTGTACAGACAAGTAATTCTATGGTAGTTGTCAAGTACAACTCCTGTGCCACGTTGCAGGACTTCTACAGTTACTTGATTCTGATCTGAAAACATTGCAAATAATTATTTTAGTGAGTTATTTTGTTGCTGCGTAACGACATCGCTTTTTCTCACAAGGAAAACTTCAACGTATTGAGCTGAAGTCAACCTAAAACTTGAATCTATTGAATCGCTACTCTACCAATCAATTATTTAACTATGCAGTTAATTATAGTAGACATATTCTTGACGAAGACCTAACTGCAGTATTGTCGAAATAAAATCATGTTAGCTGGTCCATCTTGAATACAATAAATAAAGGCCAGTGGCGGATCCAGGGGGAGACTGGAAAAACGTCCACCCAAACCTAAAAAAAAAAAAAATAGGAAGTCAGGTATACATTTTGATGACAAATATCTTAGGTACATATTACAATCACATTACATCTCAAAGTCACAAATATTGAATTGCAACCAACTCGATATTTTGAACTCAAGCCCTTGTTTTATCAATCTGTACTAATATTATATGCTGAAACGCTGCTGTAAAACGGCCAGACGACGGCGCGCCGCGAGAAGTGTTTATACATCGATGGCCGCAAGTAGGGGTCTACTGGCCAGCCTTAGACTATGGTTCTCGGAATTATGCAACAACAATCCGTGTAGTAGGCATATTTTTTTTGAATTTGACAATCTGTATTATTATTTTTACAAAATGTAAATGCCATTTCTTCCTTAGGCCGTGTTATACGAGCGCTGTTAACGCCACGTTTTCAACGTCACGTTAATGTCGGTTTATTGGGTAAAGGGAACTTTCGTGGACCATGTTATACGAGGGCTATAAACGCTGGCGAATCCGCGTTAACCGGGCGCTATCAACGCCGAACCAAGTTATACGGAGCGCTGTCAACGCGCACTCGCACTCGCAACGCAGACCAGAGAGGTCACAGTAGTCAGAAGTATCGACTTTGTCCTGGTTCTAGTTGTTATTGTTTATTTCAAAGTGGTTATTGTTTGTTTCAAAGTAACAAAATGTTTGACACAGAAAAAAATATTTACGCTATCGAACAGCAGCCACCTCTTTATGACGTTAAGTCAAAGGATTATAGCAATAAATAATTGAAAGCTAAATGTTGGAATGAGGCTGGTGAGACAATGCCTCATCGTCTATCCTTCCTCCTACACAATTCCTCATATTATGTTTATACTATTTTTAATACACCTAGACAGCCTAACCTGAATGGTGGCCATCTTGAAAGTGAGTGACGTCACGTTGACATAGTCCCGCGTTGACGACACGTCACGACCTGCTTTCAACGTCATAACTTGGGAATTTAACGCATGGTTTTCAGCGTTATCAGCGCCCGTATAACATAGCCCTTAAGGCACTTTAAGTAGTGGCAAGAACTACCATGGTTCACAAAATGTTGGTTGGATTGGCTCTCTTATATACACCACGATATAGCCTACATAGTGAAACCCAACCAAGTGATTGAGAGATTCGAAAAATCAGGAAGAAACCATAGACTTTCTCTATAGCGTTAGGCCTAAGTACACTCAATATAAATTGAACTTCAAATGTTCTTATTTTAAGTTAAAAAGTCACCTGTTCATTTATAATTAGTATCAAGCTTGTTTCTTTGAACTCAAAGTTGTAAAATGTTTCTAAAACTCCATTGTGGTAGCCCACGGATTAGTGAAATTAATTTCGGTATATTATAATACGTCTACTAATCCTGTTTTTTAGATAATACCATAAAAACAGGATTAGTAGTCGTATTATAATATACCGAAAAAAAATGTTTCTATTAGTAATCTACTGTAGTTCTGTTCAAATAGTTAAAAGGTTTACTTTTCAACTAGTATCTGAATAGTAAGATTTAAATTATTGTAAAAAACATAAAATACTGAAGGAAAATTTTAACATATAAATGCTCCCAAATTGGATATTTTCAAACTACATATCCTATAACCCCCCACCCGAAACAATCCCTCCCAAAATGATGCCCTGAATCCACCACTGATTTAGGCTCTGCTGCACATCCACCATATTGGATATACTAAGAAAAGTTTCCCATACATAGAGGATTTTGTACGTCAGGATTCGAATGCGCTAGGTTTTATATCTGCAAAAATTCCAATAAAATGTTAGAACTAATTACACTAATTTTTATTATTTTTTTTTATTTAAATAAATAGTTCATATGTACGTAAGATCGAAAAATATTCATATTTATTCGGTATGCGATTCGTATTTACATACATTTTCCTAAAAAAAACCCATAACAAAAATACTGAGCGATGCTCGGTCGCCCAGGTACTGTTGACAATAGTTATGTATTGTCAAAATGAATTTGTTAAATTATATTTTAAAAATATTTACAGCTTGCATGTATTAAACTCTCGAGTCCATGAATGGTTGTTCTGTATTTATAAATTGGATGTGTATTAAGTTTGTTCTAAACTTAATAAAAAAACTAGCTTTGGCTAGTTACATTTTGATTACTGATTGCTTTTAAGTCGTCTAAGGTTGAATGGCTAACATTACTTACAGTCATACAACATAGCCTACATATTCTAGGATACTTAAAATAGGTTTAGTCACACTTTTCCCTGTAAAACAGCGAATATGGACTGGAGGTTAAAAATATACATGTAATTATACAAAGTTTTGTTTTATGAACTATATAGATTTTGTGCTTTAACAATTTGATGGATTCTATACAATTTAGAACAAACTTAATACACATCCAATTTATAAATACAGAACAACCATGTTTTCAAAATGTAATTTCTGAGTAAGTGGAAATGGAAACAGTCTACACGTAAATAATAGCAACATTGATTTATACAATTGTGCCAAAGAAGGAGGTTCTTGCGTAGATCACGCGGGGATAGTCTCCAAATATCAATTGATTACATTAAACTTTGTAACAAAACTGGTGTGCAAACAGTGTATATAGATATACGTAAGATAAGTTATCATAATAGATAGTTCGTTTCTTTGATATTGTATAAAAGGATGTTTATTTAATTAAATGGTTCAAGCAGTTTATGATCAAATTAATAGCTAAGATATTTATACATTTGTTGTTATTATTTTAAAAGAGTAATAGACAAGGTCGTTCTGCCTCTGACACAGGAAACATAAAATTGCCCATTAAATTCTAACTTATGCTACTTATATAATATAAATCATTCGTGGTAGATATTTAATTGGTTTGTATTTTTAGAACGTTACGTAGCCTACCATATATCTACACAGTTTGGAAGTTATAAATCATTTTAAAGTGTTTACAAAAAAATGTGTTTCTTAAATAACAATTACCTTTCATTCTTAAAAAAAAGGAATTTGTATAAATTTTCCAAATTTAATGTTTTTTTTTTATTTCCAGAGAAATCTGGACCTTTGATTGGACAGTTTTAATACATCATGCATTATTATGTATGTGATGATTTAAACTATTAAGAGTGTAAAATGTTTTTCAAATAAATCTAGTTGCATAAGAATATGCATGACACTTATTTAACCACATTCCTGTGACGATTTCTTCATCCCCGTTGACCTCAACGTATTCATTTATATTTATATACATATTTATGTAACAATATTACTGTCTCTTTGCAAACAAACATTTTTGTTCGTAGTTAATATTCTTCATAAGAATCTTCTAAACAATATGTTTAATCATTTGCTTTTCCGTTTACTATAAAACTCACCACATTTACGTACGGCTATATTTTTTTTTCTTAATATAGCCTACAAAGCATTAAGGCAAATAAAAATATTACTTTATAGGTTAGGCTATAGGCTAAATAATTATGATATATTCCGTATGAATGTTATATTTTTTCTTCTACAACGTGTACTCATAATCCTACATTTTTCAATAACTATTAACTTCCAATAACAATATATAACTACTTAATTCTTTTCAACTTTTACTTTCCCCCATAGTAATTCAATAATACAATTTATTGCCAGTTTTATTTTTCATAATCGATATTTTTAGGATTGCATACAATGCGATTATACATAAACATACAGTAAATATGTTTGTTGTTAACAATTAGTTTACTAACAATATTTATTTTCTGCTATTTTCTTTGTTTACATTTTGGTTTGGCAAAAAAACATCGATAAAAGTTAGTTTCAGCCTCTTATTAAATTTTATGATCGAAATATCACTTAGATTATGTCCCATTAGGCTACGCTGTCAATTTTTACAAATAAAACCACGTATACCAAAGATCTTTGATAACATATATATAAAACTCACCAATTACACTACTTTAAAGCGTTACTGATGAACTACTCCTTCTAGTATATGGAATTATGTCTCTTTCGACTGCAGCCATAACTATTATTCCAACATTGATTGGAACAGTTATCCAACTTTTGAATTGATTATTTAAATTTAAAACTTTGTTATAAACAACGGCGGGAAAACTACTTCATTCACAACTTTTTCTTTGCACAAGTATTTCAGATTCAATACATGGCCAAAAATCGATCATTCAGTTTTAGATAGAGTAGAATACAGAAGCTGAACTCCAGAAACTAAATTCATAGCTGTGCAACTGTGTTCGAAGTAAAAGTTTTTAAAATGAATTTAGTGTGTGCTTTTACAAGAAGAAGAAAACATTAAGAATGTATCGAAATATGTATGTATTTATTAGTTCAGTATTTTTCAACTAATTGAGTTTAAATGCTTGCAACATATTCAACTTTCAAAAAGATTGTTTTACTCGTATTATTGTTAGCCTACATTTGTAGTATGAATGAACGTGCAGTCCCAAAGCGTCTCAAACTGCTGAGTGTGTCGGCTGCATATTAAGACC
>JAGFPH010000208.1:174036-184924 GCA_018207615.1 Philaenus spumarius
TCCTGAAGTTTGGCACTTTATTTATGGGACACTCTGTATATACCTGAGGAGTAGATCACCGAATCAACTCTAGTGTAAATTAAAAAACGCAAGAATTGCAGAGGTAAAAGAAAATGCATTTAAATTTTATTTTGTCAGTGGTTTTCTTTTTACATTACAAATTTAATTTTCGCGAAAGTAGCATAAACTAGGATTAAACATTCTTTTTGATTCGTGAAACATCAAATTTTTAAAACAACAAAAATATGAATTCTTAATTTTGTTTTCAGACTGTATGAAAGAGTAAAATATATTAAACACATCTAAATAAACGAACAAAAAAGAACTAACTAGAAAACTACATATACATAACAAGCATTACAAGCGCATACAATTTAAATAAAAGGTTAGAAAATAAAGTTGTCTACAAATAACTGATAAATTTAAACTCCGGATTCTGAAAGAAATTATTTTTATTTAATTACTTATGCCCTGCAAATTCACATTTGATTGATTTTTATGACATTAAAATTAAACTTAAAGCGTTTTTGATGTAAGTATTAATTTTTGAATAAATCCAATTATTCGCGCTTTCAAAGAAAGAAATCTATCGTTCTTACAGTCTCCTTAAATAATTATAATTTTATATTGTCTTAGTTGTCAGTCAGGTACGCTAACCCCTCAGTTAATAAACCAACACGAGCTCTTTAAATTATACAAAATTATCCTTCTACATTAGAAAGTGACAATGTTTAATGTTAGGTTTATGATAAATTAACATTATTATCCCACTTCAGCAGGATTTATGATTACCAATATAAACTTAATAAAAAAGTGTCCGATATTCTGAAAGTAACAAACATAGGATTGATCAATTAGTTACATGATTATATTTATCATTTTTGTCTACACTGCAGTATTTAAGTGATAATCTGTAGCACTTTTATACCAAAACATATTTTATGTTTGACAATATTTTTGGTTCATATTTTATCTAACCTATCTGGTTTATATTATAAACTGTATGATTTTATCAGTTTAAAGGTAAACACAGTAATTCATTTCTACACAGATACCCAATGATAAGTATCTGACAAGTATAATGACAATAACAAGGATTATTGTCGGTACGTAGAGTGAGCTTTAAAGGAACACTTTTGCATGTTAAACTATCAACGATAGCGGAATCATCCAGGCTAAAAACATATTAATTAAACTAATTAGCAAAACGAGATCTACCAGGAAACCAAACAATTGTTATAAAAGGTCGGCCAGTTTTTAGTTTAACTACGTAACGCATATTCCGTGTACAATTAACCCTTTTTGCTATAACTAGCGCAGGAAATTAAAATGGTAATTATTTATTTGCACAAATTAAAAAACAAGCTAAAAAGGGACATTGAAGATTTAGCCCTAATTGAAGAATTGTTTTGTTAAAGTTTCTTTCTTCATAATAATAGAATTTGCTTTATTAATCCAGTGTTTGCAAAGTATAGGCCTAAGTATTTAATTTGTGTACACAACTGTTACACAAGATTTATATTTCAGTTATTAATTTTGCTTTCAATATTTTCACAATTTGCCCACAGTGCTAATGGAATAACACGGAAACCCAACGTTACAGTTGAGTCATCACAGATACTACAAGTATAACAAATCTTCAATAACTATTAATATTATTACAATAGAATAGAAAAAGTACTTTATTTTGACATGTAATTACTGTTGTAATTAAAAATTATGTATTAATTCCCATCTAAATGTCCCATCTTCATGAATTTACCTAATCTCCACCATCTTTTTAGTTTAGTAAAAGATGAAATTCATCCCTATTCAAACTGCGTTTGAAAACGCAAAAATTTCTTATATCGGCTATGAAAGTTATTACAGTTAAATATTTAAGTAATATTGTCTTTTCATTATAAAAGATGGCAAAGAGTTTGAACCAACGTCCATTACATAAGATTGCTTTAAATAATCAAATCGAGCTTTCTAGTAGACAGATCACACATAGTCACGGTTCTGCTGCATTTTTATACAACCATTTTGTACAATCTGTTGAGCAAACTGTACATACTTTTGTTGTTGCCATTTCCGATAAAAATTCATCGTTCCGTACATGGATATAGAGGAGGATCAGTCGAAGATCTCGTGAGACATTTTTGGAAATCGCGTTCGATTTAAAATGTTCTATATTTTAAGAACATGAAATGGTATCCTAACTTGAAATTTTAAGTCCTAAATGTTAAAACACTTGAGGAAATTATATATTTGTTTCAAAATACAGAGGTCTATAGTTATTCATTTCTCACCTAAAACAGCCCTTTAATGAATCTAATTTGGTCTTGAAAATAAGATAGCTACACATACGTAGCTACGTAGTAGCACAGACTACAGAATTCTATAGTCTGTGGTAGTAGTTACGTAGTATGTTATATAAGTACCACAGAAACGAAAAAAGGAAGAAATGGCAACGATACGACGTATGACATGTTGTTGAATAATATGCATATGTTACAAATAATATAATGTGACATTTTATTTTCAAAAATTGTACCCTGCAAAACTGGAGGAAATACTTATAAATATTTATAACTGTATAACTAAATTATAATTTCAAAAAAACAAACTATATCCGTATTCATGACGATACTTAAAGGTTAACTCTGGAATGGAAAATAACAATTAATTTTAAATATGTTAAAGTTTACGGGTTTTTCGAAAATGTTACACCACACCAGAGCCTTTACGGGTTTTAGTTACATCTTATAAATTAATAGTTTCATTGCCAATTTAAAAATGTTCAAATTAGTTGATTAATCTTTGTTAAAAATGTTGCATTAATTGGGTAATCGATATTTAGCAGTTCAATTTTAAAGTAAAGAAAATTTAATTTAACATATTTTTAAACATTAAAATATCAAGGACGATGCAAAATAAGTAGAAGTGGCATAAACTCTCATGAAGAAATTTCGCAAATTTAGCAAGTTCATCAGGAGAATAGCTGCACTAGACTTACGAAGACTGTTGCCACACATACGTAGCCGCATATCATTAATCATAAAGGTATATCGCGAAGGCTGTGCTGTGTGACTGTCGGATGATGAATGTACAAGATACAAGTGGCCGCCGTGTTCGGAAGCCGTAGCCAGAGCCGGCTGTAGGGGCAATGTCCGCACTTCCAGTTCCATGTCTCCTGAACTTCCTCAAACAGTCAAGTGCTGCACATTCACCATATTGGATTTGTTCTTCATAAGAATCTAAAACGAGTTTATTGTTTGACCAATTACGCTTTGCTTCGTCTACAGCTGTTGTTTACGCCATTTGTAATTTTGTATATCAGAGTTATTATTGACGCTTTTCCAAATAACTAAAAACTGAGAAACTTAACTTATCAAGCCATCATAACCACGGCCATCATAAGCAACGCATTGATGTTTTTTTTTATCAGGCCTACTTTTCTTTACAAAGCCCAAACTTAATTTATGCAGTTACTTTAATTGTTAGTTATTTTAAATCTTTTAAACATAACATTAACATTTTTATTAACTGGATAGTTTAAACTAGTACTATGGAAACAATATTAACACCAATCTAAAATTCTCAAGATGAAAACTACTGAACTAAAAAATACTGCTCAAATATTTTTTACCAGTTGGACTATAATACTAGTGGAGGCATAGTAGCAGCCTACAGTGATGGGCAAAACGATTCTTTTTATTCAATTGAATCATTTGAATCAACTAACTCAAAAGAATCTATTCATTTCATTCATTTGATTCATGAAGTCATCACTCCCACAACTCACTCGTTCATCTCTTTCAGCTGGTTTGGCGCCTTTTGTCTATTATATCTATAAACTCCTATCAAGTTCTTTACTGCCGTTACTGATGATTATTTATTTGTTTTTATTAGGTATTTATACGAATCATTTTAAATTTATTTTATGACCACATTTATAATATATTAAGGATTAAGTTATATTTAATTGAAACACAAAGTTAATAATTAACTATACATACCATTTTTGTTATCTAGATATTTACTTCTCATATAAATATTTAAGGTGAATAATTTGGATTGGCGTATTTTGATTTCCTTGACTAATCCTTTTAAGGCAGTCCGCACATGTGTCGTTGTGCTATCGTCAAGGAAGCGTTATTTCTACGCCTGGTCGTTTTCGCTTAGGTATACGACTGACGTCAAGCAATCGTCAAGAGTGAGAAGCGTAGTCGTTTAGTTGTAGGTGCTTTTCAAGCGTTGTGCACTGCAGCCCTCACTATTCGTTTGCATTAACTTAATACTTACTTTTATTCAAAACGTTAAGTTGCACTGATTGATATACAATAGGTAATTCCTATATGTATATATATATATATATATATATATGTTTTACTCAATACCTATAAAAGGAATTGATATACAAACTTAGTAAAGTCAAATTTAAATTAATAATAACAGTGTTTTTACTTTAGAGATACAAAACTCTAAATTTGAACCAGGTGTTTTTTAATAGGATAGATAGGAAGATATGATGGCACACCCGAGTGATGACTAAATTAATGTACTGTAGTATTACTACGTCTGAATCTGAAGTCGTTCGTTTGATTCTTTGAATCAAATTGTATCAGTTATTCGTTCATTTCATTGAGTTGGGTGGTTGAATTTAGTCGTTCAATAAACGAATCGATTTATATTCGAAGTGAGTCCTGAATAGCACATCACTAGCAGCCAAGTACTATACTCAAACCTGCGCCACGGTGTTGGAGGTGCTCTAACCATTGTTCCACGTTCTCCCTCTAAATTTAAAATAAGTGAATATTTAGTTCTTAGTTGGTTCAATTCAGATCCAGTAGTTTGGAGGAAAGCTCCCCTTTACCGCTCAATCTAAGAGCGACTGTAGTTTCTTTATTTCCCAAACATGTTGCTACCTTAGTTGAATATCATTACATTTTGAGAAATCATCTAATAAAAAATAAAAAATGTTTTCTAACAACACAAAATCGTTAAAATTGGCCCATTATGTAAATATATTAACATTAACAATATAAATAAGCCTCTTTATGAGAAACTAATTGTATTCTTTAATTTTTATTAGCATACATTAATTTTTTTAAACACAATAAAATATTGTTTTAAATTACCATTCGAAAATGTTTACGTATTGAAATTTTTTAATACCCATTTCTTCTTATTTTATTATTTATACGGATGTAAATTTGTGTGAAATATGTAAACTAATCTCAATCCATTATATCATTGATCAGCATGGTGTATATGCAAAGTTCCCTCTGATTTATTCTTGTGAAATTATAAAATTAAGTTGCTTATATTGATGTATTAACTTGTCTTCTTCAGTGCTTATCTTGCGGTTAATATTAACCTCTAATCTGAATTAGTTTCACAGTCGTCAGACAGGATATGACGAACGAACATCTTGACCGGATATCTCCGGTGATTTCAGGATGAGTGGTAATATCCTTAATTATAAAGCATATTACGTTATCAGTAAACAGTATAATTATACCATCTTTTTATCTTGTTTGTTTATTAAAACAATGGTGTTTTTAATTCAGTTTTCCGTATTTTTGCTGGCGAAAAATCTGTTTATTTAAAGAAAGTTTCATCTCAAATCATAGCGGGCTTGTTAAAAAGTGTAATGCAAAAAAGAAAATATTTCAAATCTGTATTTTAATTTCTTCTTTCGAATAAATAAATATATATATATATATATTAAAATTGTTCACTTAAAAGTTGTAAAATTTAAACGTGCACATTTATAAGTACCAAAGAGTTTTAACTTCATAAAAGTAGAAGCTAATAATTTGTAAACGCTATTTTAAACAAAATTAGTTAATCATTTCAAAATAGCAATAAAATTTTACTTTCCATATTGCATTACAAATTTAAGAACATAAATCTACTTTCTTTAGAGATTTCATTATTCCACTTTTTATATTTATATAGTTTGATTTGTAATAAGAATAAGTATAGTTTACTGTTTATTAACATTTAACATCATCTGTGCATACAAAATATAAAACATAATTTTTTTGAGAGTATGTTAAACTCTAATTTCAAATGACTAATGTAGCAATAGATTTATAGTTTTAATGATTTTTAAAATATAGTAATCGTTTAGTTAACTATCGACATTCTAGGCTGATATTTACTAATTACTTATTTTAAATTCCGGTTGTATTTTCGCGTTGGGTAGATTTATAGTTTATTTTCTTTATTTTTAAATATATAAATCGTTTAATCATTACTCTCTAGGCTTATATTTTCCAACTAATTTGTTTTAAGTTACGGTTGTTACCGCGTTGAGTTCAGCATTACATTTGCAGTTAAATATGTTGTTTTAATTTAGCTAGCAATCGTTTAATCAAATGTCCGACTCTCTAGGATTAAATTTTTTATTTTTTTTTAATTTTGGTTGTACTTTCCGCGTTGGGCTTTGCATTAGATTTATAGTTTAAATGTATTTCTTATAATAGCAACCGTTTAATTTACTGTCATTTATTTGACTATTTTCCATGATTTAATAATAATTTTTTCTTGAATTTTGAATGTTTTGAATTTTTTGTTTGAAATAATAATATTTGTTTGGCTTATTAATAAAGGAATTAAAAATACGTCAATGTGTACCGGTAAAATAATTGTAATAGCTCATTATAAGTTTATAGAAATGTATTCGGAATATAACTTATCAAACTTTTGTTACTGTTAATAAAGCAAGTAGTATATCAGCGGAACTTTCCACAAATAACTTATCGTCTGGAAGATAAAACTTTCAATCTTCTAGTCAACTCAATCTGTCGTCGTAGATATTAGAAAGTAACCAAATGTTACAGCACTAAACGATGGTGTGGACCTATTCTACTAAAAACTGTTCCTTTAAGCGCACATCAAATATGCATGTACGAGTCGAAAGGGGTAATACCAAACGTGGCAGAGATAATATTATGATATTGTTTTATTTAAGTTGCTGTCAGTTTAGCAATAATTAAGTAGTACAAGAATCCAAACGACTTCTAAATAAAATTTTCAATTATTGCTTGAACAACACTTTTTTTAAATGTAGCCCGTATCATTTTAGTTAAACTCTTACACAACAGTACACAAAACGAAACATACAAACTTCCCCTCTCAATAATATAGCATACGTAGATAAATTATATTAATTATTGGAATCCGTTTACACACGGTCAATCGCAAAGATTCTGTTACAATTCATTTTACCCACAAAATGCTCGTCTGTAATGACGCCCAATTTGTGAATCATTGATACATTATTAATAACACATGTTATGTTCGTCTACTTGTAATACATCTCTTAGTTATTATATAAGTTTTGAAAAACTTGCTTCCAATGGGCCCAAAGTGAACATGATAAAAATGAAATATTGCTCTAAAGACAGCTCAGCTTAGTGATCTACTGAATAGATCATATTTTCTAAAATTATGATATAGTTTTCAGTTTGTGAGTATATTGTAAATTAAATTAATAACTGTACAGGATTTTTCTGTGACAATAGATAATCGTAGTAATTTTTCTCATCAATAAACAATACATTTACGTGTTTTCTAACTATCCGCTTGGCGTAGCTCTGCATTTTAGAATTACCAAGAGCTACAAACTTAAACACATTTCCCTCATACCTAAACTCCTTTTTTGAATATTGGATCCTCAGGAAATACAAAATTGTAAAGTGACAATCTTTTAGGGACATTTGCTGAATTGTAAAGAAAAGTGCAAAAATTAATATTACAATTCAATTAATGTTGACGATGGTTAAAAACAGCTAATATAAAAATCATATAACGATTATGTTATTCTAGGTTAACTCTACTCAGAGTACTGCAGTAGTTTTAGAAGATAGAGTACTTCCGAAACGCGTCAACGAACATGATTGTTAAATAAGCTGGGATGTTTAGCATTTGCTTTAAGAATGACGCCATGCTATAACATAACATACTATGAATAATAATTTCAAGTATTTGCACAAGCTTACATCGAAGGAAGCTTACTAAGGTTGTTGTGTAGTCTGCCTTAGAAACGATTAGACAACTAATAAGCAGTGATTAACTAAAACTACTTTTAGTGAAACGAACTACTTTTTCCCATTTTATAGGCACCAAATTAATTATTAAGGCCATTCTGATTTTTCTAAAATAAATAAATAGTCTACTAATTTTACTTTTATGACTTCAAAAATTATTTGAAGTTTTGTTTTAACAATACAAAAGTGCAGATTTTGTTACATAACATTTATGTAGATATTACATTCTGTATACAAGTTTATATTTATTTTATTATCAACTTGTAAACTATTAACGTTACCTTTAATTAGTTCCACTAAACTGTATCTAAGCATCAGTAATTTTTTTTACATCAGGGTTTTTATTCAAATTAGTGTGATTTTGTCGCCACAGTGTAGGCCTAAACAATTAGGCCTATCTATTATTCATACCGTAGAATCATAATAAAATCACAATTTTATGTTCTACTTCGATAAAGTAGTAATTTAAGTACTGCAAATTATCCTCTCCAAGAATTATTTTTAAAATATGATCGATCCAGATAACATTCATTTTTTTTAAATTCCATAAAAACTTCCTTAACGTATGGATATCTTGCACACTTACATCATCTAGTCTTTAACAATAGGATGAAGCAACCTTAACATTTTTAAGTGCTGTATCGTAAACTTTAAAAACAAAGTTACTTAATAGAAATAAATCAAGTACTTAATTACTAATTTCCAGACGATGATACTTTTCATATGGCTTGCTTAAGCATACATATTTGATTATGTTTTCGTTAAAGAAACGTTCTTGAACCATGTGAAGAACATTCCACAAGCCTTTTAGTTACTCCCACGATTACTAACTTTTAAGCCCGAAGTTACAAAGATAACTTGGTTTATTTGCTTTCGTAGTTGACATTAACAACTTACGTAAATCATGAAGGCCGCCTCAAAGCCATAGAAGTTATACATGGACGACCACCTAGGTATCTTTAACTAAGAACTTCAATGGTGGCATGCAATGGGCAGACATTAGCGGTCTTGAATTATATTAACATTACAGTAATTTATTACTATAATTGCGTTTTAAAACAGATTTTATTTTCCAGGAAAGATTTTGAACCAAGTTTAATAAATTAATAAAAATTACGAACAAAATAATTTACAAATGACTAAAAAATCGAAGTAAATATATTCACCGGTTTATAAAATGTATTCTTACTCTAAGGGACGTTGCAGGAGGGAAGAAACACTCACAAATTTAATAAACGGTATCAGGAAACTGAAACATACTTTCTCCCTCATTATAGGAACTTAATTTTTTATTTTTAAGAGTAATTTTCAAATAAAAATCCATAAAATAACGGAAAAACCAACTTTTCTCAAAAACGGCTCGAACGATTTTGATTAAAATTTTATACTTCATAGTACTTTAGGTCCCTAATATACTATAAAATTTTAATCAAAATCGTTAGAGCCGTTTTTGAGAAAAGTTGATTTTTCCGTTATTTTAAGGGTTTTTATGGGAAAATTACCCTTAAAAATAAAAAATTCACAAAAATGAAAAAACGTCTGGAGATACCGTGAAGTAGTACCTCCATACCAAATTTCATCAAAATCGGACGACTGGTTTAGGTTCTAGGTCTGATAACATCCACACAGACACCCCCACAGACACACACACACAGACACCCCCACAGACACACACCCACACCCACACACACACACACACACACACACACACACACACACACACACACACAGACACCTCCACAGACATCAGTCCGAAACCCACTTTTTTAGGTTCAGGGGGACCCAAAACGGATATTTCCACCAAAAACTCAAACTCGAAAATTTTGACGAATACAATACTTTTCTCCATATACTGGGGAGAAAGTAAAAAATGTGTTACATCAAAAATAATACATTTTATTGTATTGTACAATAAGTTTTTGTTAGGCACCTTTGTGTGTATCAACTAATTAATTTAAAACAAAATGTTTGATAGATTAGTTGTGATGTAATAGGCATTTTGTATTTGTTTATTGAAATTTATAGAAATAATGTGTGAGTGACATCTAGCTGTCAATTTTAAGGTTTCAGTTTCTTACACTCTCTGGGTCTGGGTTAGCCAAAATCTGATCCGGAACTGGGTTTCAGATAATTGGTTAAACGAGTACACGTGATTTCCTACAGCCTTTTCAAACTACCGTCAAGTAAAATTAGAGTTTTGCTATCTATTTATACTTGTGTGTACGTCTCCTGTACCGTTCACCCGATTACAATGAAACTTTGGTGAGTTGTTGTGCGCACGCCCATAAAGGTTACTAAAAAAAAAAAAAAAACAATTACACAAAAATTTGTATTAAATTAAACTGAGTTAATGACTCAGAAATGACCAAATCCCTTAGTTCACAAAATTATACTTAGTAACTTATTATTGTATAGAAAATAATATTGTAGAAAATAAAACTTTGATTAATTATAATTGACAATTCCTTAATTTAACATTGCATTACGACAACTTTCATGATTATTTTAGTTAGTGGATATTTTTGTTACTGGATATTATTGTAATAAGATATTTTTGTTGCTGTATAATATGTCATAAATATTTTCACCCGTCACCATTTTGACCATATCAAGAATATTAGTGAGACCTATTAAACTATACAAATAATATTTCTGTGAGAAACGTTTGCAGGATGAAACTATAAGCCTGACCGTCCTGTAGTAGAAAGTGACAACTGTTATAAGGAGAACTACTAGTAATTGATTGTTGAAGGCTTATGTCTACTAAACCCGATAAGAAGGAGTAAATGTGTATCTAAATTGCTAACGCCAAAACAACTTGGAACAAATTCCACCCACGTTCCAAA
>JAGFPH010000208.1:184934-197466 GCA_018207615.1 Philaenus spumarius
ACCATTCTACAACCCGTACGTAAAGGCCACATCTGAGCCTACGTCAAAATGGTGGTTTGAACAAGAAATGGAGCAGTTGTTTCTGGATATTTGCACGTCTTAATTATTTTGACTTTTTGAACTATCTTTTCCCATTATCCTTTCTCTTAAAATGTAATTGTATTGAAATCCCTATCCCCATTTAATCGCGTAATCATTTTAATAGATTAATCATTAGTCATTTCAGTAAAAACATAATATTCCTACCTTTCAATATTTTCTCCCAACTCAGTCATACCCTCAAAAACTGTTGCAATCGTTAAACTGACCTTTAGTTAAATACCTCCTTTATGAAACTAAAGTAAGAAATGATTTTTTGTTAAGTTAATCGACAAGGGGTAACCTCCCCCCCGCCAAAAAAAAAAAAACTTAAAAAATGTGTAGTGGCAACCTGTAGCTTTTAATATCTCAAACATCTTAAAAAATCTCAATTGTTTGTAAAAATTAAACTGATATCAGCCCATACGTTCGTTCACCACAACTAAACATTTAGTTTTACTGCCATTTTCAGAATTTTAGAGTAGTAAATAAACGAGTTAAATGACGAAACGCGTTTAAACTATTTCAAACAGGTCTAGTGGGTAAACTGAAACCAATTTTACCCGTTATTTTGAATTAAAAGTGAACATTTTAAATTTTGTCAATTAAAAACTAATTGCTTTAATGGGACCGTATAGTGAACCATTGTTGAACAGCTCTTAGTTTATAAACAATTTGATATACAAAATGTTCTAAATTGTTATGACCAATAATGTGATACTACTGTAATTAGGCATGTGCAATAACTATAATATAGTACATACTAGAGGGCTGCGCCCCTACTCGCTTCGCTCAGCAACCTAATATGATATTTTCACGCGAATGTCGATTGATTATTATTTGTATTTACAGCAGAAGGGAGGCAATTTTTAAGATAAGATTTGACCAAAATCTGATATGATTAAGTAGTATTTCAAATTAGTAAAACAGGGCTAGTAAAAAATAAAGTTTGCATAATTTTAATAGTGATGTGTGTTTGAATTATGATATAGTAAGCCTACTTTTTGTTTGCGTTTGCTATTACCCAACCTAGAAAAAACCGTTGGTTGTGAAAAATAATTACCCGATTATAAATTTGCCAATTTGGTTGCTATGGTAATAAATCTAAACGCTTTTAAGAAAAGTGTCTTGGTTCAGTATAGGCCACCATGCTTAATGTCTTAAGCTTATGAAAAAAATCAGCTGATTTATTTGTACTAAGTAACAACAAATGTTTGAATTATAATACAGTATAAGCCTTTACTTTTTATTTGTGTTTGTTTTTATTTTGTTAACATAACTTCAAAAAATTTGGTTATGAAAAATAACTAACTGATTCTAAATTTTCCTACGATAATGAATGTGTATGTTGGTTCAGTAGGTCTATAGGTCATATCTAGAATTATTGTGATGGTAAGCTTTTTATGCTAGCAGTTTTATCTGTTATACGGGCAGGCAGTGAAACCCCGTATTTTGACCATTTTCAACCCTTGAAATCAATATTTTGCTAAATATTTTCTTAGTGCACTTCTACATAGCGGTATGAAGGCACCCTGAAAATTGTAAGATTCTATGTGACATAGTTTTGGCTGCACGTTGATTATGAATCAGTCAGTCAGGACTTCTTTAAAAACACAGATTATCAGCTAGACCTAACCTAGAAACTTGATAAAATTTCCATGCTCCATCAGTATTAGAATTATGCAGACTAACTTTCTTCCTGACCATTCGACCTTAATTTTCTAGTTTCCTTTCATAATTATTTTAGGTCACTAGTTTTAAATACTAAGTCTACATGTCTAAGTCCTACATCATCATATCAATCCAGAATAGGCCTAATCGAAAATTATATAGAGTTATTGAATCTTAACCAGTTATGTTATCTGTTACTGAATACAACGAGTTAGTACAATTCTCAAAATGGCTACAAATTTATGTTTAAATCTTACTTAAACGTTGTAATCCAATTAATTGTCAACGATACGTTCATATAGCCTAACACTAAGAATGATTAAATACCAACCTTGGCAATCATCTGGCACCTTTCTTTCTGAAATGGAGCTGTCAACTCATTGATAATAATAAAATAGATTCAGTTTTATCTATTTAGTTTTCCACTCGTTATGTTTAAGAAACCCGATCCTGTCTAGATGTATCTCGTGTGCCACTCCGAAGCTATGCAGCTGTTACAGCAGTTTATGGAACAGACTGATCGCCGATCATGTTCTAACGATCTAGAACGGCGGTTTCGCTTTGAACGCTTTCTTTATACTCTTTGTTTTCGTCTACATCGTCTCAAAGATTGCAGAAGAGTGGACTAGTTTATGGGGCTCGTTGTAGCCGGTAATGTAATCTGATACGTGAAACTGGTTGTTGGATCGTGTGAAACTAACATAATCTGAAGCGTGATGGGTTTAGTTGAGGTTCGGTAGCTATGTAAAGCAAGACAAATTCACAGTGGGAATTGGGCAACTGGTAACGGTGAAGATTGCACAATTTTAAGATGTGTTTGTAACGTATTGTTATACAGGCAGATAACTGTATACAAATATCAGGATACTCGGTTCTCAAGAGCCTTTTGCAATGGAGCCCGGCAAACGAGTGAAACAAAAGATTAATAAACTTTTCTAGAAATATAACAAAATGTTACATACTGGCGGTTAACAATCTTTTTAATAAACAATAACATATAAAATAGGTTAAACCGTAAAGCAAATCTATCTGAATGAACTGTATAAACCCTCAGCATATGTACAAGTTTAATTGTGCATAATAATTATGTCTGAAGGACTCTCGGTCTTATACACAGTTAAAATCAAAATCACTTACATCCATTGGCTTTGTAAGTTACAACATACTTATCAAAAGTCTCAATAATATAGGCTATTCAATTTTATTGTAAAATAATATTTTTTATTAAACACTAAGTGGGCATGATAGAATAAACCTTGAACACAAAATATCAAAACTAATACTTTTATTAACTCAAACGCGTTTCAACGTCAAAATCGCCAGCTTCAGTGATGCATGAGCTAAAATAGTCTAAACTATAACTCGTGTTACTTAACTATAACTATAACTAACTATAACTTGAGTTATAACTTGACTATTGTAGCTCGTGCATCACTGAAGATGGCGACTTTGTCGTTGAAACGCGTTTGAGTTAATAATATTAGTTGTGAGATTTTGTGTTCAACTTTATTTTATTCTGTCAAGTATATCTTCCACAAGTCAAGCTCAATATTTATTTACTAAGTGGGCAGATTTAACCTAAATTTCCAAAAACTTTCTCAATTCTTTTAATTTTCGCTAAAAAATAATAGGCTACTGGAATTAATAGACAGCTTAACTCATAATATGGTTAAAGTCAAAGAAATAATCAAGTTATTA
Source organism: Philaenus spumarius (assembly GCA_018207615.1). Taxonomy (NCBI): domain Eukaryota; kingdom Metazoa; phylum Arthropoda; class Insecta; order Hemiptera; family Aphrophoridae; genus Philaenus; species Philaenus spumarius. The sequence continues at coordinate 188,382 of JAGFPH010000208.1, forward strand.
GTAAAAATAATTATTAATTATTTATGTAAAAAGGTAGCTTTAAAGGTTGTAGGGACTTTGTAAGCAGCAAGCATGGAGTTCGAAAATGTGGCAATGAGATATAATTTTCCTGCATATAATATAAATTAGAAAAAGAGAGTAGTGTAACGTGGTGTGGAGTAACAAGACATCTAACCTCGCTACAGTTGACAAATATTATCTCTTGTTAGAGCTTAATACTTTATTGCACTACGAACATTAATGTTGGCTATAACTTATTGAACTACGCGGGTTTTTGTGTGTGTGTGTGTGTGTGTGTGTGTTTTGTGACCTATCTAACTAACTGACGAAAAATAAATTCTATCTATAAAAGTAACGGTAAAAATACAATTTATGACGCATTTTAAGTATCTTGCAAATACAGATTTTTCATTTTTGAAAGAAATATCTACCGTTGTCCACCAAGTAATTCACAAATGTTACATTTTATTTCCAAATATTGACTCGATATGGAAGGGAAATTTCCACTTTTACGAGTCCTTTAAATTACCATTATACGATCATTTTCAGATTAAGCAAAGGAGTTTAATATGTCTCTTATGGGTTGGTTAATTATTTAATTGGTTTTCCAGAGGAGCATATCCTTTATGATAATAAATGCCAACAAGAAATATGTACACAAATAAAAGTGTATTGGATGTAGAGGTGAGCAAATTAAAAGAACATAGTTTTTTTAATTCATTCCAGCCAGTTCGAAATGGTATAAATTATAAATAAACCAATATTATCGTATGTCATTCCACATTATTTATATAGAAATAGATGCTATGAAAACTATAGTTGATAAGCAATCCTACACAATATTCTTGGTCTTAAGTAAATACAAGAAGTAAGGCAATTGAGTTCAGATAATCGTTAACATTGGCTACCAACATTTTAACGGACAGATAATAAGTAATAGTGTTCTGATATTTTATAATTAATTAGTTTTATCAAAGACATGTAAAAGGAACATTTAATCTCAGGCTCCAAAAATATAAAAGTTATACCAATTAAATAATGTTTTAAAATAAAAATTAAAGTAATTTCAACAAGTAGTGGTATACTAAAAATCCGCCAATTTGGTTTACATGCTGTTGGATTTGACGTTAATGCATTTTTAAATATATATTATAACATTAATCACTAGCTACCTTATTTTCAAGTATAATTTAAATGTCTTCAATGTCTGTTTGGGGGGTGGGGGAGAAGGTGAACGTAGATCCATTGTATTTTTAGACCTAATGTTCCCGCTAACACATTTTTAAAGTGGGTACTTTCTTCTTTTAAACGACATATCGTTCATTTCTATATAGACGTTTCGTTCATTTTAAAACGTTATAAACGAAACTTTCTGCCACATTAAAATGTACTACAAAATGTATCACGCTAACATAACCTCTTTACCCATGTACGAAAAGATGAATTTGTCATCAAAATTATTTGCATTAAAAAAAGGAAAGTAAAATTACTTTTTTGTAGTGATACATGAGGTACAATTAAAAACGTATTACTAACTTTTAGTTATAAGTTATTAGTTGTAGCTCATGTATCACTCAAGATGACTCTGTCTTTGAAACGCGTTTGACCATTAAAAGTATGTGTGTGAGAATTAGAGTATTGTTAATATTAAAATAATTCTTTCTCACTCGTCAAGCTCAAAGTTTATTAACTAAAATTACAATTATAGAAAAAATAACCCAAACTTTATTTTAGAATAAACTTAAATCTATAATAAAGGCAAAAATCTGTTTACTTTTCGTCATATATTTTATATAAGTATCTAAAAACGGAAAATTAAGAACAATTATGTAATGGTTTAAACTTGGTAGAAAATCAGTAATACATTTATATCTCCGCAAAAACATTTGTTCACAAATATTTTAATGTTTAAATATAGAACCATAAATATACTAAACAAACCAATGTGCAAAATTGAATTAAATCCGTCCATTTTCTATTTGCAGTTGTTGGGTTGAAGTATACACAGACACAACCAAACCTGTTTATTTTACCTTTAACGCTAAAACTATAGATTTTGTACTGTATTACATTTTTTAAATGCCTCAGAAACAATCAAGTATTCAACAAAAACGACTTAAATTATTTTAAGAAAATTTTAAAAGCAGTGTTTGTATTATTATTGACCGTCAGTTACAAGTACCAAAATACAAATATTAGAAGTGATTGTAATACAATCAAAATAAACATAAAGAACTCATCATAAATCACGCGTTAGTCAAACATATTATTTTCCGAATACATTTAAATCAAACTTTTGAATAGCTGATTCAAATGAAGTGATTTCTATTATGGTTATGGTGAGAGATTTATAATGAGTTAAGGAAATATTAAATTAAATTTAATATTATCTCCTTAGCTTAGTATTTATCTCAATTTTATAATAACTAATGAAATAAAATGTGTTTGAAACATTTGGTTACAACGTTTTGTTCAAAGTAGATCAAGGCCAGCTGATTAGACAATCTGTAAAACACATGTCGGCGTCTAAAATAAGTAAGTCTAGGACAGTTTTATTACTACACTATTAAAATTTTTTGAACAGAAATTATCGAAATAGTAAGATTTTGAAAATATGGAATTATATTCGAACTGAATTCATTGTCAGAATCTTAAAGTACCACGAAGAAAAATAATTGACATGAAATAGAATTTATTGCTTAGTCTTAACAATGCAGTCTTAATTATACTACGGTGTATTATACACTTTAATAAAGACTAAAGCAATACAAAAGGTTTATCTTTCATATTAAAATAGTACAATCAATAGTTAAATAATAGTGGAATATCCATTAAGCATAGCTGTAGTAATAATTTCAATTAACTCCGTATGTGTATAATTTCTACTGCAAAAAAAACAGCACTTTACAAGAAAAGACAAAGGGGGAACATTTACATTAAAAAAAGAACGAATTGGATACATAAAAAACATAAAATCAAACCGAGAATGCTAGTTTTAGTATAACATGGTCTCAAAACGAGGAATACATATTAGGAAATAAAGTTTGATATTTTATACCCAAATTCGGTTATTTTACAAAATACTTGTCTCACTTTTCTATTATTTTCTTTGTGCATTTAATGAAGGTTTCTTTGGCCAACTTCTAAATAATTTTAGCAAAGGAACAACTATTTCAAAACTTACTCATTATGAGTCAATCTACTCATAAAGAGTTTTGGAACAACACTAAAATCGTTCAAATTCGCACCGGTAGTATTCAGGAAATAAGCTTCTTGTGTAAAAAAATTCACTTTTTTGATAATGTAGCATAAGATAGTTTTGGTTGACAATATTATTAGCGCAATTAATTGTAATTTAAATTGTGTTTGAGTGAGGAACACGTTTTATAGACCCCCTATTATTTATTTAAGTATGTGTTTTTATTTGTGAGGCACTGTTCACACACATTATTATAAGGCTGCATTGGTTGCAGAAATGTGAATGTCAACATTTTTAGAAAAGCTGATACATACGCATTACTTGTCTTGTAGACATACTTTCACTTTATGTCTTCTCAAATGCCGCTATCTGATTATACTTCCAAAGCCAGTGAAAACATAACCATAATATGATTTTTAAGATTTAAACCGCATCAATAACAAATTATTGAAACGTGGCAGTCCCTAGGTGGCATAATTCTGACTTATAAAAGAATAAATTATAGATAACATAAATCCTAAAATTTGTTGTGTTAGTTACTTTTAAGTGAGATATAGGTTTGTGCAAGTACCATACTACCAGCCGACATATAGGTGCACCAAGAGAAAAAGATAATACACCTAAAAATATCTAAAATAAAAAAGGGCACACTAAACTTGACAATTTTTGGGTCTATCATATTCATAGATATTTTGATAAAGGTTATATTTTTGGTACTGTGGTTAATTAAAAGCAAAATTAAAATAAAACATAAATGTCATACGAATAGGCGGTATAATCCGGCCCCATATTACGTCCAAATAGTGGGTCCGCCATAGATGATTTCATAAGGTAAACTATCATTTATTATTTCTTTCAAAGACGAAGAGGTATCATTGCTTGAAATCAACTTTTTCCAACCAGACAAACATCGGGTGACAAACACGGTCATGTCCCGATTTTGTAAGGGAGCCTTGAGTTTTGTAGTCAATCCGGCCACCAGGTCATTCAGTGCATTTTGTACTCCATTCTACCAAGGAAAAACTTCACTTTTGAGACAGTCACTATTAAAACTATATATATGGCTGGTTATTGGATTGGTTGGTAGCTTTATCAAATCATGTATATATATACAGTACATTTTTATCTGCACACTATTAACATGTTATTCAAGAGTAAAAACTCCACGTGTGTGAGGTGTTATTCATAGAAGAAGGTGTTTAATTTAACATTTGGTTGAAACAACGGACTTGGAGATGTGAAAACTACCAACAGAATGAACACTTTATGAAGATATTTCGAATTCAAAATTCAGAGTTATTTATTGCAAAGGATTTAAATGTATCGACATTCGAATGTTGGCAGAACTGGTAGCTATGATTGATAGAAATCATCTGACAATAGTAGCGCGTAATTGACCTTAGATAATATCAGATAATATGAAGTCGAATATTCAAATGAGTAGATTTCAACAATCTCGTGTAATAAATAAGAGAATTGTTTTACGGACACTAAAAGTGAATAAATTCTTACTTGATAAATAATAAAATATATTGAAAAAATACTAATATATTTAGTAATTGAATGTAAAATATTTTGCCAGTCAAAGCTAGTAAGTAGGCTCTATTTATAGCTCTGTAATATTGTATGTATACTTTAGTAGTGTTAAAACCCTCTGAGGATGATGACCATGTCATCGAAATGTACATAAGGATTACGTATTAAACATAACTTACAATTTAGTTGTTTAGTTGTTGTTTTTGTTCCTTGTTTTGTGGTTCGGGTTTTTATTTAAATCAGTGAGTTTAAAATTTGTTCAGAAAAATAACAACAAAAGAGTTTCACATAGTTAGGGTAATTTTAGGGATGTAATCAGCTGTTATATGTTTGAATCTGGGTTTATTGTTTATAGCTGAATCTTTGTACCCTTAATAAAGATTTTAAAGTTTTAGTTATTTTATACTCCCATATTCTAATAACAAATAACGCTTGAATTATTATTGGATTTAAAACAACTACAACATTTCTTTAACAAACTATAAAACTCCTTCCAGCCAAATTTAATATTTCTAAGTATTGTAGTTTTTGAAATCTATAGAAGAAGACAAAGGCACTTATAATACAATTATTATTGTAGAGAGTTTAACTTTTGGCATACTGCAAAGATCAACATTTATAAAGAATGATTTTATTAAAATTCCCATTACAAATTATTTTAGTTTTATACATATTAAAGACACAATACCATTGGGTTTTTAACAGTTTGTAAGTTTTATCTAGCTCAATTCGTAAAATATCATTCTACCAGCGTATTTAATACTTTTACAAAAATATGAAAAGTCTGTTTGAAACTGTAATCAGTTCCTTAGGTTTTTAAATAATTAATAAAACACATACTACATTAGTAACTTATCAACACTGTCACATAATAAAAAAACATGCATTTCATTGTGTGATAAACAGTCTATTATCAAGTTATGTCTATTAGTCCCGACATAACTATAATGTGGGCCGAGGCCTTTAAAAGTTTATGATTACCTAACTCTTGAGACTTCTTATTTAAGTCGAGTCGGACAACATTTTTATTTGCAACAATTCTCGGTACAGGGGCGTTTTCCTTTGAGAACCCGGCAAAGTCATTGATTTGATGCGGTAAAAAAAATGTATAACCTAAATAATAATCTTTATTTTAATCGAAAGTTTGTTTTATGTAGAAAGCGAAAAACATTTTATCGGACAAATAATATTGGTCTTTTTTGCATGTCCGACTCCCCGAACATGGCAAAGTTATGATGTCTTAAAATTTAGTACCTAACCGCTGATTTTTTCAGAATCGTTTCTAAAATATATATATATAACTAAGTGGTAACCTTGTAAGACAAAGTTTTCGGAGCATACTTTTTGTCGGACGCCTTAAAGTTAAGGGTTTCATGCAACATGCAACCTCTATATTTATGACCTTTTGTCGGACAAAAATAGGGTATGTAAAGTGTCTTATTTTGTGATCAGTGATTCAATTGTCCGACAAAAAATTAGGACAAATAACTAGTCCGACAAAAAACGTGAAATTTTTTAATAAATCTATAAATTGTAATCGGGAGGCGCAGTTTCTGTTCAAACGCATTTTTCTCAATTAGTTATGTAGTACTAAAGCTGAAAATTGATTAAAATATTCTTTATAGGCCTAACATTTAGAAAGGCATAACAAACCCGTTTGCGAAATTTGTCCTCTGCGTTATACTTTAGAGGAAATAGTTCTTTATAAAATTATAAAGAGTCTGCAAATAATTTTCAGTGGAAATTTTTCACTATTGTGAAATATTTTCTTAATTTTATCACGTACTTCATAATAGCCTACTACTAAGATTTAAAAACTAAACTTTCATCTTAACTGAAAGAGAAAAAACTCGAAAATGTTTTAACGCCCCATCCCCTTATATGCGTATATTATTACAATGTTCAGTACATAAACAATGTATGGTCAGCGTTATAATATATAATAATGTTGTCGGATCATTCAGTGATTCAGTGAGAAATAAACCTTTGGCATTTCTATTACATGAGACAGTCAAGGAAATTTTAGTCAAATTTACCAAATATTTTAATTAAAAATACAAAATGTTTATTAATAATTTTATATTTCATCCTAATACAAAATTGTTTGGTTATACTTAATACAAATTGTGTTTGCTTTAACTATAAATGAGGACTATAATAGAGAAACTATTTAAATTAACATATTATTGGGGAATACATTTATAAAACATACAGTAAATTTTAGTATCATTGAATATGAAATACGTGTAGTAAATATTATAAAACTATTTGTATAGTGCCATATTATATGACCTAATAGTAAATTTTTAGTTTATTTTACCAGTGTATATTGGTGTTATTGTATGTAAAATAGTATTTTAAATATATAATTAACAAGTGTTAACATTAAAATTACAATTATTACTAAGTTTATTTAAGTGCATCTAAATTTAAGTTTACTTCAACTGCTTTGTAAATATTATAATTATTAATCTTCAACAGATTCTTCAGATTCACTGTTATAAATATGTACTGCGAGATAATGAATGATAGTATCTACATTTTAGTCCACAACGTTTGTTATCAACAATTAAAATTAAAAATTACAATATCTTGACATTTTCTTAAACACATTTTCTTTGACAATTTCTTTATAAGACATGTCCCACTCATTGAAATCTACAAAATGGTCTCTAAAAATGTTTATTTAAAATTTACATTTTAACGCGAAAAGAGCGGATTAGATTTTCACGTACGGGGAGAACCGACCACCCGCCTCTTTCTTTCCCCTTTCAAGTCAACTATGTGAAAATCTGAAATCACTAGGTACTTTCCGGATGAAACATTTATTTAAGGCAAACATTTGTAGAGACTTTTTTTTAGATGTCTAAGAATAGGACATTCTTTATATAAAACTTCATTCTTTATCAAACATATTTTAGGATATATAACCGGTTTAATCTGTAAACGTTTGTAAAAAAACAAAACGTTATGCACAACCTCCTCAACTAATAAGTAGATATTTTCATTCTTCATCTCTTAAACTACAGTTTGAGGCAACACAATTCTGGAGGTGCTCTCATAAGGGCGGCAGCACTAATTTGTTACGTTTCCCAAGCCCGATAATTTACTAAACATTAACTTATACTGTAGTTATAATAATCTTGAATTTTAGAAAAAATAACTAGAGTAAATTATTTAAATATTTTAAAGTGAAATATAATAACTCGATAATACATGACTACCGAAGATTTAAATGCTGAAAATATTAATAATAAGTATAAACTTACCTTTCAGTGAGAAGATATTTGTTTACACTAAACTCTTTGTAACAGCTAGAATGCTATCTATCTCATCATTTTCCCAACTCTGAGGCAATACAACTTTATGCAATTCAACTCTTATGCATATGGTATTGCGAGCTCTTAGAAATTCGTTGCACAAAAGCCATATTTCACGAGAAAAAGCTTTAACTTCTTCCCTTTTTTGCCTAAATTAAGGATTGAAATGACACAAATAACGACACAAAAAACAATCCATTTTGGTAAATTTTTAGAGCATAAACCCGATGCTTGAAAAGCTAACTTTGATAAACTATTAATTTTTGGAGGTTAATAGAAAAATAACGGAATTTTACTAGCATGATAAAAAGCTTTGACTTATTGAGAGAGAAGATATTTTTGGAACAAAGTATAAAGACACATAGTATACCTGGCCTATGTTATGTACAAGGTAACAGTCTCATTATATATTTATGGCATACGATTTGAATGAATTACAAGTTTGGTTTTCTAAACATTAAATGGTGATTAATATTGAGAATAAAAGTTTATATACTCTTTCATTTAAAAACGAAGTGGTCACTTATACCACCCTGATGTATAAACGTTTACAATGTGTTTATAACAATACTAAAAAATTATAAGCTTACACGAATGTAACTCTATTAAATTGATATGTAAATACAGTATAATAATTACTAAATATTTATTAATTATATATAAATAAATTTTGTCAGTTTCTACATACTGTGTAGTTAATTTTTTTTTCAAATATCCATATAATACTGCATTTTTTTATGTCGAACTAATTAATGTATGTTACTTTTAATATGTTCTAAATTAGTATATATTTTTTTTTTCGATAATCCCCAATATTATTGTCGGAAAAATGGTTCAATGTGTTTGAAATATTATTTAAAAAAAATAAAAAATAGATATTAGGTCATAAATATAGGGGTTTCATGAAACCCTTAACTTTAAGGCGTCCGACAACAAGTATGCCCCGAAAACTTTGTCGGACAAGGTTATCACTTAGTTATACCTATACAGTGTGATTGAAAAGTCCCGGAACGGTGTAATATATTTTTTA
>JAGFPH010000208.1:202466-212679 GCA_018207615.1 Philaenus spumarius
TATATTTTAGAAACGATTCTGAAAAAATCAGCAGTTAGGTACTAAATTCTATGACTTCATAACTTTACCATGTTCGGGGTGTCGGACGCGCAGAAAGGACCAATAATATTTGTCCGACAAAATGTTTCTCGCTTTCTACATAAAACAAACTTTCGATTAAAAGAAAGATTATTATTTAGGTTACACATTTTTTTACCGCATCAAATCAATGCGGGGTTCTCAAAAGAAAACTCCCCGCTACCGAGAATTGTTGCAAATAAAAATGTTGTCCGACTCGACTTAAATAGTAGATATACGAAGTCTCAAGAGTTAGGTAATCATAATTTCTTAAAGGCCTGGGCCTTAGGACTATATAATCGACATAAATATAGAAGCACTAGAATGAATTCATCTATTTAAAACTGCCAAGGCCAAACGTTTTGTAAAATGCATGACTATATAATTCACGAGAAATATACAAAATTTAATAATGCTGCACAAATCATGTACTAAATTAACCTACAATAGCCTACTGGCGTATACAATAGATGCAATCATTGTTTTTGTAATCTACAATATTTCCGTTGATGTTTTTGGCATTTAAAAAAAAGATTTTCACAATGTAACTTAAAGTGAAAGTAAATGTATGCAATTAATAAAACATATTATTATTTTTACAAACGTATAAGTTCCAATCGCGCACGTAACACAGTTTAAACTTGTTGCCAGCTTGCACGCAGCTTACTCACACTCTATACTCATACTTCTACACTGCACACGCATTATGTGCAACTCGCTTATTGGTTAACCACTAACGTTTCACTTCAATAATAATACAGTATCAATAATAAAACATGGTGGATGTAGTTAACACAAAAAGCATTTCGTTGTTTTACAATTTTTCACCCCCTAAAATAGATTTATTTAAATCACTAAAATGAAAGTAGGGATTTTCTAAAATAATAATTTGTTTTGTTCATGTTTTTCGGAATATTTTTAAAACAAACTGAGACTGCTAGCCCATTCAATAAACTATCATTTTGTCACCCCGAAAGGAAATGTTACCGCACGAGCTCAGAGAATGCGGTAGTTTTTTTCAGGGCTACTGAGATACTTTCTTCCCAGCTATAGTTTTAGTAAATAATTTGCATTTTACTATGGAAGAAACTTTATTAAAACATGGACATTCATATTATTTAAAAAACAAAGCAATTGAGGTTGTGCCAAGAATACGCAGACACGGAAGTTCATTGATGGATTGGAATTTCAGGAGCTGTTTACTAAAATATGATATACCAGCCCTAATACCTCTATTACCATTGGTTTTCTCCAAAACATTTAGCTGCTGTACTTTGGAAACAGAGGGGTGGAAGTGGGTTCATTGATGCATTGGTATTTCAGGAGCTGTTTTACTAAAATATGATTTACCAGCCCTAATACCTCTATTACCATTGCTTTTCTCCAAAACATTTAGCTGCTGTACTTTGGAAACTGAAAGGTGGAATTGGGTTTGAGAGCATCATTTTCGGGAATATGTTGAGAATGACGAATCACAAAATTTTTTAGAAAAATAGTTTAAAATGAAGTCCGTTTTCGTTATGTATTTTTGGCTGTACAAAATTGTTCCCCACTGAAATTGGGGTCAAATATTTATATATGTTTATATTTTCAAATCACATACAGATTTTTTTAAATGTGCGTGGGTGATGCATTTAGCCGTTCCGGAAAAAAAATCGAATGTGCATACAGACAGACAAACAAGTGACCCGTGGGTTCCATGTTCTCCTAATGAGGTACGGAATCCTTTAAATATTATATTTCCTAAATTACAATAAACGCTGATTCTAAAAATCTTGTTTAAGCAACGATTTAATTTGACGGAAGTGCAGCAGGAGTGGACATTCGCAAATTTCGTGTTATTGCTGCAGAACCAGAAATCAAAATACTCCAAGGTTATCGAAGTGTTTATCGCCTAAACTGTTGCGCATGCGCTTGTGAACTTGTCTGGCCATGTCGTGAGCAATCACCGATGATGGACTCCGGCTCGGCTAGACTTCATTTATCCCAGCGTCATCTTATTGTTTTATATACATTTACTGCCACTTTGTTCAGCATTACTCAAGGTACGCTATGGAGGAAGTGTAAGCCATATTTGTTACGTAACGCTGTAAGAGATTGCATCCATAACAATAATGTAAAGGTCGATTCACAAAACAAATAACAATCAAACCTAATTTAACTAAGGAGATTCATTCCGAGGAGCACGATAAAGCTCTCTCAATCGTTTGAATGGTGATCCTACCGTTCCAGGCCTCGCCCTGCTAGCGTTCAGAATTACAAGATACAGGGGTAATTCCAAGACATGGTGTAATTCCTCTCCAAGCATTTTGAAATATCCACACATCTTTTATTTCGCGGTAAAGGGGTCACAATATTGATCATGGATCTTGTTTTTTTATGAAAAAATATAAGAAAACTGAATCTGTATAAGCAGGGCTAACATTGGAATTGATAAAAAATGAATGGGTTTCTTTCTACCAATAACAAATAAATGGGTTTCTAGTAAGCTTAATTAATAACTAAATTATGAGAAATAATAGAATTTTCTTAACTAAATTATCTTTAAAAATCCTCCAAAATTCCAATAGTTCAAATTTTAACCATCTTGTAGGTATTCTGCTGAGATAACAATTTTGTTTCGTATTTTCTATTCTTTGTAGTCTTACATTTTTGTTGGAATTCTAGTCGATACAAGACTTTTTTCAACATATCGATTCTAAATCTGGTTTTCTCAAAGGTGCACTGTTTTTTAGAGTTGCTTACCAAAAGGAAAAAACGCGACCCCTAAGAGTTACTTGATTGCCCGCCCGTAAGCCACAGTAGATTTATTTCAATATTTATAGAAATATTTTTTTAATTTATCTTCATAATAAATACTTTAAACCGTGAAACAGTTTTTCTGTTTTGGCCAGTTTCCCTGCAAACATTACCTTATTTGACCCTATATTGACAACACAACAATCATAAAATGTAGTCCATTTAGAACATTGTATACGTTTTTAGAACAAATAATAGTTACCTAATAATGAAGGATATTCATGAAGAATCTGACATATTTCACAGGCATATTCTCCTCATCAAAATAACGGGGGAAAATCAAATAAAGATGGGTCCGAAAACGCTTTGAGAAAGAGCTACAGCTTCAACGTAATTTATATGGGAACGTAATTTATGCTCCAAAGAATGAATTAAGCCCTAATAAAATTACTGGGTCAAAGTTTATTTAGTTTAATTGATAAGTTTATTTAGTAGTTTTATAGTAGAGTTTGACCTGAAAATTTAAAGAAACAGGAACCAGAGCAGTACTATTATCTAGTAGTTGAAGAGAAAGCTGGGTTAAAACGCAAAATATTGGACGAAACACACGCTTTTTTACGATTGGAATACAATAACTTCGTTAAATTTTTAGTAAACAAAGCCACTTTTGTAGAGACTTTAGTTCTGAGAAAATAGATATAAATTAATTTCAAATCGTTTACGTTATCTGTCAACTGAAATATTATTGGCACGCATTTAATTTGACACTCGTTGATTATGTGGGTAATACAAACACTTGCATTACCAGTCGTATACAACACATTGCCAAGGTCTACTTACCACGTTTTTAATACCCTTCTGTCCAAACACAATCGATTAACCTACAAACATTCTCCCGAGATCACGAAATACCTGCGTTAAATGGGCTACTGTACCGTAGGACTAGATGTTTTCTCAGTGACTAGTAGCGCTGGTAATCTGCTAATCCCCTTACCTCCTAGCATAGGACTCTCTCTCCAATAATTACAGACCGGTAGATTGTAATTGATGGGTCTGGGTTCGGGCAAAGACTAGTTCTATAGTAATGCGCAAACAGTGACAAGAGTACCAATAAAATGTTAAACTCTGCGTCGATCGGAGAGGTTAGGTGACGGGTGAAGTCAAATTTGGGAACAGGTTAGGTTTAACTACAAACTGTTGGCTTTAGAAGTGACCTTACTTTTGTAAGTGACTGTATATATATAATGGTTTAAAACTATTGTTGCTACGTCTTACAGAGAGAGAGAGAGTGAGTGAGTTGTGACAATAAATCCAAAGGTAAGGCCACAAATAAATAGACTTCAACCAAGCAATTGATAATTCTTTTACTTTGTACAAGATTTGTCACGTGTAAATTTTTTACATGTGTTTGAAGGTAAAGACGTTATGATTCCGAAAACAGCTGCATATCGCCTAATTGGACATATTCAAAGAACTTCGCCTATTCTGGAAAAACACATGCTTAAGTCGACTTTCACCAAGCACTTGTCTTTGTCAGTTCATTCCTTTTGTTGTCAACGACCACTCCTTAGATCAATGACCTTTTGGTCTGCCTTTGGTTTTCATACTTTGAACTTTATTTAGAGATAGAAAAACACATTCATTGAGAAAATGTTTCACTTGATAGACAATTATTGATGTACTTCTTCTATTGCAATGTACAAGTATTACTTTATTAATTTAAGTAACATTCAAAGTTATAAACGTAAAATAGCAAATTAGACCTCTACCTTTGAAATTTGCAGGCTATAACCCTAAATAAACTTCTTTGTAAATTCTGTTTTATAACGGTTTTTTTATATATTTATTCGTAGCCAATTAATGTTGAAAATGTTGTACAATCTGCTCTACAAAAAATGTACTCTGAAAATATCGTTCATTATTATTACTTTTTATTTCAAAATTATTATTTATGCCTCATTTTATGATTAAATGATAGCGAATGATTTGGCTTACAGAACAAAATGGCTACTTTTGTCCATTGCACTACCAAATGTCGACTTAATTTCTAAAGAAACTTAGACAACCATTATTTTGGGACACTATTCTTATAGCCTATTTAAAATTTTTCTTGATCATGTTTAAGTAAGGATAATAAAACTATTCTCTGTGTAGTTGTCATCTTCTATCTAAAACGTTAATAGGGCTACAGCCCAAAATACTGGAAATACTTTTGAAGAAAACTCACTTTGTTTGTTATCTTTCCAGGTAGTCTCCTTTATGAAAATAATTTTTAAAATGTATGAACGAGGTAGCTTGCGTTCCAAAAGTATTACTATAATACAACGTATAGTAATAGAAGTGACAATTGCGACGTTTCGTGCGTCAGATACAAATTGAAAAATATAGGATATAATAAAAAAGTGAAACGCTGCAGCGTTCGACTTATTGAAGTCCCACTGCGGCAGTATGTAATTATGCTATCCGTAACAATTAACTGGGGGTTTTCAAGGATCAAAGTAAGTATTATTCTATAAAAATAGCAACCTACGAAACCTAGCTGCAACCGTATATATTATACTGGACGTGAGAATTTGGCTTTAAAAAATTGATATTAGAAATTGCTCTTTGCAAATTTAAAATAATTCGACCACGCAGCTGAACCGCTGACATGAGTTGAGCAAACTTCCAAAATTAAGTTTGTATGTTTTAGGGTTTCAACCAACAATTTGGGAAATTGATCTACTCACGAAGGCGCTGAATAGCTGCCGTGTGTACGAAATATATTAGTAGAATTTGTTTGCAACTAACCTAAAGCCTCTATTAGCTTCGACTCACGCGCTCCATCGTTCTACTCACAGCTCCTTTTACGAGTTTGTACCTCGACCTTGCGGTCTCGGGTTATAGAATGTTTCGCTTCGCTCGCGGCGTACTTACTCGACCGTCGACCATGGAAGATGCCCCCACGGTAAAATCCCCAATGTGAATTTAAACCGTGTAATTTTACGGTATTTACGTTTTGATCGATTTCGGGGGAACCAAGTGAGCTACAAGGTCATGTGAAAATCAAAATGTGCTGAATAATAATATCTTACATTTATTTTTTTAGACAAAGTTTGATTCTAGTACGAAAAATAGTTATTTCCTGTCAAAAAACGTACTTCCGGTTGTTGGATTCTTTTGCCTAACAAACTCGTCCAAGCGATTTCGACAACCAACGTAAGTAACAAATTTGGACCAAATCGGACTTAAAATGCGGCCGGTAGAGTGTGAACACATATATATACTGTATACAAATTTTAATGACACCCCTAAACATGTTCTGGGGACCATGATCGGTGCTCATTTACTACTTTCGACCTTAGGTCTCACTATAAGGGTCACTACAATAGCTCATCTTTCCTTTGTAAATTCACTAAAAAGGTGATTAACAAAATTGAGAAATAGATTCATGTAAATTATGTCTGTTCTCACAAAGTGTTAAAACTAAAAGCATAACATTTATTATCAGTTTGAGAAGTTCTCATTTTTATAGTGACAGTCAGCTTTCAACGATACAAAAGATAATATTAAATCAATTTTCAACACTTGGTCCCTAACCAAAGTTTAGATTTTATTAAGTTATTATATGTTATAATTGTTATGTCTATAAATATTATATCTATAATTACATTAAATAAGTAGGAATAATCTTGCTTTTAATTTCATAATTTTTAATTTAAATAATTTTTGTAATAACTCAATTATTTGTCAATTGTCCTTCAAGAAGATAACGATTAATTAAATTATTACATAAGAACCGATGGTAATTTGGTGACCGAAATGTAGGCCTACATCAGGGAACTATAATAACAAGATCAATAAAAAAAATTCCAGTTTTTTGTGTTGGGGGGAATCAATAATTGCCCTCTTAGGGCTTTAATTTAAAAAGTTGTGAATCACTTTCAAATACCACCAAATACTAAGAAATGCTTGTGTCGTATAAGAAATTCGTAAATTTTCTTTCATTTACAGATAACATCCATAGGTAAAATTTTATGTACGATAATACCTTAGTGCTTAGTGATAATTATCTTATTTTGATTGAGTTTAAGTTGGGGAGTTTAAGTTTAAAGAGTGTCAACATGTATTTGAGTTTAATGTAATATTTATACATTTTATTTTGGGTTGCATATAAATTGCATACACCCTAGAAAAGAAATTTTGCTGCAAATCAAGCAATTAACTTTAATTATTCATTAATAGAACATAGCAATAAACATTACAACTTAGTGTTGGATGGTTTGTTTTTATGTATCCCTCCTTACCTTCTACTGCATTGTTTACTATCTTCAGATAACCTTAATTTATACCAATCAACAGCCCCATCCATTCTGACCACCGTAAAAATAGACATGCAATATTCTACTACACTTTCTAAAAACATTTATTCTCGTTAAATCTGTGAGCTAATATTGATGTTTTGTATTTTAATTGACTGTTAAATCGATGTTGGTAAAATATAGGATCTACTTAGCAAGAAAACTAAATGTGGTTAGTAGAGCTAATTGAAAGCTGTGCACGAACAGATAAAGTATTGTTTACTTGACTTATATTATTTCTCCTTATTTGTTTAAACTGTCTGTAGTATTTAAAACATAGCTTTAATATTTGTATATAGATAACTAGTAAGCTCCGTGAAAAATCACAGGCAGATTTAGATACACATCAGAAATACATTATTTATATAAATTCTATTTAAAAACTACAAACTTTATCTAGGCCTACTAAGAGTTTAACTTATGGAATGTTTAACTGGTAAAAGTGTCCAATTATACGGATTATAAAACTGTAGGCCTATTTCTTAAAATTGTGTATTTATATACATTATTATTATAAAATAAAGATAAAAATATTATCTTTTGATTGCTTTTTTATTTCATATTGATATATTAAATGATTTATAAGTTATTAATAACATTATTATAATGAAGAAATTGATAATCGAATATGTTTATGTCCTACGAATGTTTCCGAAGTTGAAAGAGTGGGTATCTCTTCTTTAAATTTGTATAAATGAGTATATTGATGGTAAAAGGTTGTATTTATATACATTTCATAATCGCAAAGCAAATTGTATACCTTATTATGGCCTATATTAGTTGTATAACTCACATAAAAAAAACTTTACAAATGATATTGACTGAAGTTGTAAACATAACTCCAAAGTATAATCTACGCTAGGTTTTTTTAAAGTACACAGATTATGAGTGAAATCAGCTGTTATATTATATTATATTGTTACTCACGTACGTATGTACGTACGTACTGACGTACACTAGCTTTAATGGGAGTTGATTTATGCTATTACCACAGCTATTAAAAAGAATAGATAAACACTAAAATGTAATAAAATATAATCCGTATACATCAGCTTTGCATTTAAAGATTGGTAATAGATTGTTTATATTAGTTAGTAAAATCACTTAAACTAGATACATTCGTCTTGAAAATGATCAAATACCAATTTTAAAATTTTCAGTGCGAAAACCAATAGTCATAATTTATATAACAATATTTGGGCTCATTTGATTTTACTTGCAGACCTACACATTACAAAGTGTTGGTATTCACTATTTTTTTTATACATATACCTACCTTTACAACTATATTTTCAAAATGTTTGCTTCAGTTAGGCCCATTTCTGAAATAGGGGCCCGGGATGAGGTTTTAGCAATATTTTCGGAAATATCTCCAAATTTCTTTTAAAATATTTTTTATACCTTTAATAAATAAAAGCCCTTTCAATAATTTCCCCCAAGTCAGTATCATAAAATACTTCTTAATTGAGGGTACCCAAAATTCCTAGTAAAATAAGTTTGTTTTATTTTGAGTTTTAATTCTCGGAACATACACGGGTATGACTTTGTCAAGTTTGATTGTGATATGTTTATCTATTCTGGAGAAATTCAACTGGGACAGAACATACAGGCATTTAAGTGTTCTGTAGAAGCAGCGCAACATTATTTAGTAAGGGAATTTAATCCAAAAAGTTGAAGAAATATAGGCTACTCCTAATGTCAAATTACGAATGTCCGCCAAACCTCGTGTTTGTAGCTTTATCGCCCATTAACCTGTAAACTCCAGATAATAATATCTCCTTAGTCTATCTTACACAAAGGTAGAGCTTTCTATTTCAGCTTTAAAGGGTAACAAACCTAGTTTTATTGATGTTGAAAATATTCAGTTATAGAGGTTGGAAACGGCTTTGTTATGTAACCGAGAGTTACTTGACTGGCAGAAACAAATGCAGATCTACAGATTGACAAATTATACTGTTTTGTGAGTCTGAAAATCTGTAATCCACCATATTGAATAAAACTTGTTTTAATAGTGCAGGTAAATCCATCACCATTAACCAGGTTCAAACTTACGCAAATTTTATTTACCTAAACATAATTGAAATCTAAAATACTGTAAAACATAATTAAGAACAATACGAATTTATTTTTGAAATAATAAAACACATTTAAATTACTGACAGTCTTTAATCCATCTATATATGTAATGTAAGTGAATCAACATAGGATCAACATAGAGCAAAAACCAGATATAAATACGAATATTTAAATGTATTTAAACACACTAAGAAAGGATTTTGGAAAATTTTGATTTTAAAGCGCAAAAACTGTGAAAATGCGTGACCTTTTCTTTAGGTCGGCGTAAATAATAATTTATTACTTGGTTATTGCGATGTAGTGTTGGAAATTGGAAATTGGAAATTAATGGATGTGAAGTTACGAATTGTTCTGAAAAACATGTATAGGCCTACACATATTTTAAATTTTACACAAATTATTAAAATATAAAAGAATTAATCTACTCTATATTAGCTGTAATATATTAGTTTGGTTACCAAAATGAGTTAATAATTATATTATTGGATAATAGAAAGTACTGTAAACAAAAGGAACATTAATTTGGTTCTAATTATTTATATAAACATTCTGGAATATGAATGATAATGTTATATTTTTTTCTAGCACCATCTATTGGACCCATCCGATAAATTTGTATGGGTTTTAACTTGCTTTACGCCACGCTACCCATATAATAAATTATTATTCGCTCAGACCCGCAGGGAATGTTGACTCAGTTTTTATGAAAAATAAATTAAACATTTTAAATGTCTTTTATGTATCTTATATTATACATCACAATAATAGAGGGATTCACCAACGGTCGCTTCGCTCTCATAGCGAAGTAAATGCTAACAGATTATTGTATACTCTGATATTTTCACTGAAATTAAGATTGTTTAAGACAGAGGCACTTGGGTTGGGATAGAGTGATTAAGGTAGCGGTGATCTGCATCTTGACGCATACGCAGAAAGCCCAGAGTTTTGATTAGGATCAGGTCAGGGCAGCTTAAGTAGCGGTAACGTGGATCCCGAAGCAT
>JAGFPH010000208.1:215981-242770 GCA_018207615.1 Philaenus spumarius
TGTATCACCTTAGGAGACGTCCCGCATTTTTTTAAAGCAATTATAATGTTTGTATCACTTTAGGAGACGTCCCGCATTTTTTTAAAGCAATTATAATTTTTGTATCACCTTAGGGGACGGCCCGCATTTAGTCGGAGGAAAATCTTAAATAGAAGCATAGGTCGAATTGTACATCAAATTAAAGGAGAACACAATACCGTGGAGGGGATTGGATAAGCTTTGAAACATTGATAGATTTGGACGAAACTCGGATAAGCGACTGATTTTGGGGACAGAAAACTCAGATCTTACATAGGATTTTAAAAACAAGCTAATAAAAACAATTATTGTAACCGATATTCATTTTTTTAACTTTTTGTGGCTGAAGCCACGGGTACCTGCTAGTACCATATACTCCTGTAGAATGTTTTCTTCGGTCACCAGCTCATTTTCATCTCTGTCTGGTCGTCTTCCTCCAAGCTATGACTTTGTTGTCATTTTATTAAAAAATGTTAAGTGTTGCTCTAATATTGACTACTATTTCAAAATAGATTGCTCTGCTATAGTAAAGCTATAACGTCGATTCTCAAACGTTGAATCGAGTAGATTTAATATAATTTCATTGCAACCGCGGGCGGGCACTGGAGCTCAACTGCTGGAGTCTGAATACAATATACAGCGTCAGGACTTAAACGAATCGTAAGAACTCGGTTCCACCCGTAAATGTTCACTGTCACTATTTACACTAGTTGGGCTGGTTAGTTGTTGGCCGCCGGTTCTTTTGAAGGTTCCACAAGAAAAATTACACATCCTCATACGTTTTATGAAAACTGAAACTTCGTCCGAATTATTTGAATTGCTCATTAATTCATATTCAATTTAATTTCTTAGTGCTTCGAGGGCGATGCCCAGAAGTGGGGGCGTACCGGGAAACTTCCCGGTGTTCTAGTGGCCAGCGAGGCCCTGCCTGATGTGTGGGGATAAGGAAACACGGATATCACTGCTACTGAACTGTCACGGCACTGTAGCCTACTTCACTGACCTGTGTAAATGAACCTTCTTTATTCACAACCAACAGCTTTTTTAGGTTAGATTAACAAACTGAAAACAAACACATACACAAATCAACGAAAAATGCGTACGAAATTATAATTAAATTTAAACATCCGTGATCATTTTCTAACTGGATCAAAAACTACATCATTTTAGCTTAGGGCTACACTAAACCAAAACACGCTTATTAAAAGCATTTACATTTATTACCATAACAACCAAATTGGAAAATTTAGAATCAGGTAATTATTCTTCACAGTTTTTATTCACTAACAGTTTTTTCGATTAGGTAAAAGCAAACAGAAGGCTTAGGCTACTATAATGTAAGTCAAACATCTGATGCTACAAATTATATTGTTTCCTTTAGTTGGCAATTTTTGGCAAAATTAGTTGGAAAAATTTGTTTATAATGTTGATTATTAAAATATTAATGGTGAAATTACAACGCATGATTTAATTCGAATTATTGGGGTTGGTCGTGTCTATTTTGATCTCTGTATTTTCATTATATAGCCTATAGGCCTAGGTCACCGCTAACCCCAGGAGATCCAATCCTAATGAATCATCATTTCCCTGAAAATATCAGAGTATAAAATAATTTGATTTCATTGACTTCGGCATGCGTCACCGCAGGAAAGCGAGAAGTCAGGATTTAGCAAAATTTTCATTTTAAAGCGTAAAAATAGTTACAATTTGGTAGTTTACTCCCAATTCTATAACATAAATTAACTGATTCGGATAAAAGCTTAGCAACACATGTTTGTTGAAAGCTTTTACATTCATTACCACTGTAACCAACTTGGCAAATTTAGAATCTGTTTATCACAATCAACCTAGATTTCCTTCCATTTGATTCCCCGCTGTAGTTGGTAACGAAGCCCCTAGTAGAATATAAAACAAAAAATTTGAAATCTACAATACAGACATATATTTTATACTAACAAAGAAGAGGCCAACTTTGTAAAAATTGTGTGAGAATCTTTAATCTTAAAATTAGAGAACCTTTTTGAACAAATCTTTCAGTGCTCGATAATTTAGACTTTCTTGAGTAATATAGGCTTATAACATTTTAATTAATTTAACTTTAGTATGAAAAACATAAAAATAGATATGTTTTATGAGAGGTTACTTTCACAGTACCAGGTGACCGAGCTCGGCTCGTTTAACTTTGGAACAACTCTTTTTCATATGTCTAGAGACTTCTTTCTTGAGTATCGAATAAAAGAAACGTAAGCTAGTTAAAAAGGCAGGCACCATCGTCAATGATTTGTATGACAGTATGGGGGTATATTGCATAATATATTAAGAAATAACGCAGGATTAACCACAACCTATGCTTCAGAAATTAGTCAGGCCTATATTAAAGTTTACTATTTTACTATCAATTTAGGCAAAGTTTTATTTTCTTCTGACAAATTCAATTGTCAATCAGTTCTAAATTTAACCTATAATATTAAACGAGGCATTTCTGTATGTACGTATGTATATACAAAAATTAAATTAAATGATTAAATGTATATGATTTCTTATTTAATTATGAAATCAAGAATAAATAAATATAGTAACAATTATTGCACGATTAACCTGCATAACCTCAAAGCTATGCTTTAGAAATGAGCCAGGCCTATATCACAATTGACTATTTCACTATTAATTTCGGTCAATTACTTTTTGCTGGCAAATTAAATTATAATCAGGCCTACATATATTAACAATAATTGCAGGATTAACCATAACCTCAAAGATATGCTTCAATGAATATTTATTATTGATGAAATTTAGGAGTTTTCCCATTTTTTTGTAGTATGAGACCTTAATTATATGCACCTTAAAACCCTTATATGCGAAGTTTGATACAAATCGTTAGAGTCGTTTTCAAATCTGAATATATACATACATACAGAAGTCCCTCGTTTAATATTATAGGAAAATCCCTCGTTTAATAGCATAGGATTTAGTACAAAGCTTTAGTACAAAGGATTTAGGATATATACAAAGCTGATTAACCTAGACAAAAACAATAAAAATAAACGGTATCAGGAAACTGACACATACTTTCTCCCTCATTATAGAAACTTAATAAAAAAATACTATTACCAATTTATTGTGATTTTTTTTATTTTTAACAGTCATTTTCCCATAAAAATCCATAAAATAATGGAAAAATCAACTTTTCTCAAAAACGGCTCGAACGATTTTGATTAAAATTTTACAGTTTATAGTACTTTAGGTCCCTAATAAACTGTAAAATTTTAATCAAAATCGTTAGAGCCGTTTTTGAGAAAAGGTAATTTTTCCGATATTTTATGGGTTTTTATGGGAAAATTACCCTTAAAAATAAAAAATTCTCAAAAATGAAAAAAACGCCTGGAGATACCGTGGATTAGTACCTCCATACCAAATTTCATCAAAATCGGACAACTGGTTTAGGCTCTAGGTCTGATAACATCCACACAGACACACAGACACAGACACACAGACACACATACAGACACACACACAGACATCACTCCGAAAACCACTTTTTTAGGTTCAGGGGGACCCAAAACGGATATTTCCACCAAAAACTCAAACTCGAAAATTTTGACGAATACAATACTTTCTCCATATACTATGGTATAGGGGGAGAAAGTAAAAAACGACTTCCATTGTAATCCCAGCTGTTAGTTTTAACCTGAAAGGATCAACTGAATTCAATGTTTGTAGTGTAATAATATAATATGTTCGTAAATAAATTAACTAAATACAGTGCCTTAAAAACAGATTAATTTATACAGATTTTGAACTGACATATTTAATTAAAGGAAACATTTTTTGTTAAAAACCTACATCAGCTGAAAATTCAAAACAGCTGTATTTTGATCAACGTAAATTAATGGGTTTTTAAATGTTACTGGAAGACTGAGAATGTTCAGGAGGTTCGAAGACATTGGCAAATGGAATTTTGAACACAACCACCAACCAACAAGAGCAGCAGTTGCAAAGAATCGTGGCAAGTTTGAAGCACATGGAACTGTGAGAAATGTTATCAAGGAGCTGTCTGGACTGAGAAAAACCTCTGCAAGTAATGTAAATGTCGATGTGGTAATGCAGGCCTAACATTTAGTGTGGTCTATAATCAAGGGGTAAAGTTGGAAAAATTTTCTTTAAGGGAACAGTCACCGGTGAAGATTATTTATAAATGCTACAAAACAATATTATTTCTACTTTATGACGATGAGGAAGTGTACTTTCAACAAGATGGGGCTCCATCACAAAATCATTGTGACGCGAGTGGATTTCTTGATAACACCTTTCCTAAGCGATGGACAGTGCCAATACCACCTATCATTATAAGACACCTATATATTATAAGTGGTGCTGACAGTGCTTAACACTCAGCGTACCTTTGAGGTGTTTCAAAAGATACTGTATACGCCTCAAAACCAAGGACACTAGAACAGCTGAAACGGTTTTGACGTGATCCCTTTAGATAAAGTACAATTAGTCGTACGTGACAAAATTTTATACTGCAGTTAACTGTGGTATAATTTTGAACATTTATAAGCTTCATTTTCAAAACAACACAAGTAGCCATCTAAGCCTCCAGCTTCGACTCGCAGCGGAAAACCTCAACCTTGCGACCTCGGACTGCTTTACTTCGCTCGCAGGGAACATCCTCGGCCGTCAGCCTCGAATCAGAAGATGCTCCTACTTGGATTTTAACCGGGTACTTTTATGGTATTTTACTTTTTGATAGATTTTGGGGAAACCAAGCGAGATAAAATGTAAGGTGGCGAAAAAAAAACAAAACGTGCATAATAATATCCTTCATTATTTTGTTAGGTAAAACTCCCAAAATTTTTCATTCTAGTACGAAAAATCTATCTATTTTTTGGCTAAAGAACTCGTGCGAGCGACTTAGACAACCAATTTGTGTTCCGAATTTAAGGCTCGGCTCCCTAAATTTAAAACAGAGAAGTTGGCAACCAATGGCAATGTACTAACCTAACCATATCTTCACTTTTAAGCATATTTCTGTGTTATTTTCGTCAAAAAACGAAAGCTGTATTTTTTTCTTCTTAAAGTAAAATAGATTGTGGGTATGTGGGTTTTCATTGCTAAGGTTTTTTGCAATATCTCACTTTCTGCATGACTTATTCTGTAGCATTGCTGTTATGGGAATCAGATGCAATATGGCGGACAGGGTATCCAAATCTTAAACCAAATCTTAGAAGTTAGAGTGCGAACACATATGTATAACAATTTTAATGACACACCAAAACGTGTTCTGGGGACCATGATCGGTGCTCATTTACTACTCCCGACCTTAGGTCTCACCATAAGGGTCACTGCAATAGCTCAACTTCGCTAAAAAGGAGGTCTATGATTTTAGGAACATACCTAGAATTGTTAACATTTCTGGGAATTAAAAAGTTAGAGCTAGTTTTGCCAAACGTACATTGTCCAGAAGACTTATTAAACTGTATAATTATCATGTGCAGGTTTTTATTGTGTGTGAAATGATAAATTATTCCTGATTAAAATAAATATTACATTATTTCGATCACAATTATTGTATTAGCCTCAGATAAGTACTTTCCTAATCTATACTTATAAAAGCCAAATACCATTGACTCATCACAGTTTCTCCAAAACCACGAGGCCTACAAACATGAAATTTGGCACTAATACTCTTTATAGGCTCTAGACGCGCACTAAGAAAGGGTTTCCAAAAATTCAAAATTTTAGGGGAGGTTTAGGGGGTCAAAGTTACTAAATCACGATTTATCAAAACATACCGAACGGATTGGGATGAAATTTGGTATGTAGCTTCCTCTAGGGCCATAGAGGCTCGCTATGAAAGGGTTTAAAAAAATTCAAAGTTTTACGGGGGTCTGGGGGGATTAAATTTACAAAATCACGATTTCTCTAAAACCATGGAACGGGTTGGAATGAAATTTGGTATGTAGCTTCCCCTAGGGCCATAGGTGCTCGCTCACAAAGTTTTTAAAAAAATTCGAAATTTAAGGGGAGGTTTGGGGGGTCAAAGTTACTACAAAAAACCATCGAATGGATTGGAATGAAATTTGGTATGTAGCTTCCTCTAGGGCCCTAGCTAGGTACTCGCTAAAAAAGGGGTTTAAAAAATTCGAAACTTTAGTGGGATTTGGGGGGTCAAGGTTACTAAAAAGAAACACCAAACGGATTGGAATGAAATTTATTATGTAGCTTCCTCTAGGGCCCTAGGTGCTCGCTAAGAAAGTTTTTTTTTTTTAAATCTAAATTTTATGGGAGGTTTGGGGGGGTAAAATTTACTAAAAATCCCCATAAGAAATACATAGTGTAATATATTTATTGATATAATATATTTTTTGTTAATCTATATATATTAAAAGAATTTGGTCAAAACCTATTTCCAATCGCCCAGCCTCTCCTAATGGACCGATTTTGATGATTTTTGTTTTAAAATGTGTCTTATTACCTGTAGATATGTCATCAAGCATTTACCGAAGTCCTAGGACATTAGGGCTACGCCCCAGTGGCCCTCAAAGTTTCAATGTTAATCTTATGGAAGGTCAATCTTAAGGAAGAAGAAGAAATATTTCTTTTGATTTTATCAAGGACACAAAAACAGCTGTTCGTATGAAAAGCTTAAAACAGCTGATTTTGATCAACAACTGATTTGGATCAAATCAGTATCAAATGTAGTATTACCTTTTTGAGGTTACATTGACAAACTAAAAACAAACACAAACAAAAATCAACGAAAAATGCTAACTATATTTTAATTCAATTCAAACATTGGTTGTTACATACCTATTATATATAAAACAGCTAATTTGGATCAAAAACTGAACATAATCATTCACAGATATGTCAAGTCTTATATATTATCATCCGTTCAGCCGCTATTAACCCGAGAAGGAGCCCCGGTATACAATCCTTCAAATTTCCCATGTTAATCTTATGGAGATAATGTTTAATGAGTTTGAGTCAGCTGCCAAATAAAACAGCTAATTTATGCTCGGTCACCTATGTACAAACGAGCAAAAGATTAACGAGATTCTTTATCGAATTTTCCACCTGCGAGCGAAGCGAAGCAGCCATCTGAGGCCGAAGGCCGAGCCGGGGTTGGGACGCGGAGCGTCCAGGGGCAGAGCCCCTAGTATACATTTAACTTTGATTTGTCTATCCGTGCAAAGCCGGGTCGGGCCAGCAAGTTTGTTATAAACAAGAAAAACAGTTTACAATTTCTTTAATACGTAATGGCGAACAGGTTATGACGAGGTAGTTTATATCGAACCCAACATTAATATGTGTACTTTTTGTAGTAGAGTCAAGAAAACTGGATTATAATTACTTCGGTGTAATAGTTGCCTAGTCATTAAAAGGATTAACGTATTCTATTTCATACAAAGAACAATTTTGTGTTTAGATAAATGTATGTTTTTAAAGAGCAATATGTATTTCAAAATAATAAAATATGAAAGAAGTATTATAATTGTCAATTACTCCGGAATAATTGTCCTGTCATTAAAAGGATAAAGTATTATACAGTATTGCATAGATCCATTTGTTCTTCATGTTTAGATAAAGGTTTTTTTTAGTGAATTTCCATAGGAAAGATGAGTTAATGCAGTGACCCTTACGGTGAGACCTAAGGTCGGGAGTAGTATATGAGCACCAATCATGGTCCCCAGAACACGTTTTGTCCTGTCATTAAAAGGATAAAGTATTACTAGGGGCTCTGCCCCTGGACGCTCCGCGTCCCAACCCCGGCTCGGCCTTCGTCCTCAAATGGCTGCTTCGCTTCGCTCGCAGTTGGAAAATTTTACCTAATCTAAAAAAACTGGTAGTTGTGAAGAATTATAATAAAACCTGATTCTAATAATTAGCCCAATTGGTGTTTTGGTTCATTGTAGGCCCACCCTAAAATTATGTTCAGTTTTTGATCCAAATTAGCTGTTTTATATATAATAGGTTTGTAAAAACCAATGTTTGAATTGAATTAAAATATAGTTAGCATTTTTCTTTGATTTTTGTTTGTGTTTGTTTTTAGTTTGTCAATGTAACCTCAAAAAGGTAATACTACATTTGATACTGATTTGATCCAAATCAGTTGTTGATCAAAATCAGCTGTTTTAAGCTTTTCATACGAACAGCTGTTTTTGTGTCCTTGATAAAATCAAAAGAAATATTTATTCTTCTTCCTTAAGATTGACCTTCCATAAGATTAACATTGAAACTTTGAGGGCCACTGGGGCGTAGCCCTAATGTCCTAGGACTTCGGTAAATGCTTGATGACATATCTACAGGTAATAAGACACATTTTAAAACAAAAATCATCAAAATCGGTCCATTAGGAGAGTCTGGGCGATTGGAAATAGGTTTTGACCAAATTCTTTTAATATATATAGATACAGTATTGCATAGATCCATTTGTTCTTCATGTTTAGATAAAGGTTTTCCAGAGGAAAGATGAGTTAATGCAGTGACCCTTACGGTGAGACCTAAGGTCGGGAGTAGTATATGAGCACCAATCATGGTCCCCAGAACACGTTTTGGGGTGTCATTAAAATTGTATTATATATACAGTATGTATATAAGTTGTTCGGACGAGTTCGTTAGCTAAACAATCTAAACAACCTGAAGCACGTTTTTTGACCGGAAGTAACTATTTTTGAGATTTTCGTACTAGAATAAATTTTTTTACAGTTTTAATATCTACAAAAATAAATGTGGGATATTTATGCTGCATATTTTGTGTTTTACAAGGCCTTATAGCTCACTTGGTTCCCCCAAAATCGATAAAAACGTAAAATTCCCTAAAGGGAATACCACGTACAAGTGGGAATTTTACCGTGGGGTGCACCTTCTGATACGAGGCCGACGGCCGAGTTCATACCCTGCGAGCGAAGCGAAGCGGTCCATAACCCAAGGCTGCAAGGTTGAGTCGAAGCTGGAGGCTTAGGTGCAAACAAATTCTACTAATACATTTAGTACATAAGGCAGCTATTCAGCGCCTTCATGAGTAGATCAATTTCTCAAATAATTGGTTGAAACCCTAATACAAATAAACTTAATTTTGGAAATTCGTTCAACTCACGTCAGCGATTCATCTGCGTGGTCTAATTACTTAAAGATTGTATTATGTATTTCAAAGTAATATGAAAGAAGTATTGTGTAGAATGTTATTATAACTCTTCCGTACCAGTCGAATTGGAAATACTTATCACAACAACAATCAACCACCATTTATCTAAAAGATAACATTTACTAATTATTTGTAGGCCTATATCTTGCTTCTGTGTTGCTGTTTTCCTACAATTGCTAGCTTATTTATTATAACGCAAATAAATCATTACATTTTAATTTTATTTAAAAATAGACTATTAAATCTGTTTCCGAATAAACAAAAAATACTAACAAAAAAAATTAAAACGTCTAAACTCTTATGCTGTTAAGAATGAGCTGATTGTTGACCAAACAGGGGGAAGAAGTTCCAACATGATGTTTAACAGCCTTGTTGACTATTTAATTATTTCCTTTTATTAAGCTATATCAAAAACCCTGTATGTAATAATAGGCTACAGCTGCTTAGGGTTAAGGCAGCTGTGAACCCCTAGACATAAGTTACTGAATCCTTTGGCCTCATGATAGAGGGTTTAACGGTTTGAAGCGAAGAAACCTTTAGACAACCTTGAATGTCGACAAAAAAAATTAACTAAAATACATTTCATAGTTTAGTCAAAAATTTATATTTCCTACGATTGAAATAGAATGTATAAAACATTTTATAACACATCAATAATGTATAAAGTATTAGGAAATCCAGCTTATTACTCGCCATGACCAAAAGTTCGATTTAAGCAGCCTTTACACTAAGTAACAAAACGTGTTACTAACAATGGATCCTATTGTTAGGCTCCATTGCAAGAAATATTATGTTTAAAGCAAAGCGAAACAAATCGTTTTATCTTGACTCTCCCACACTGACGGAAACAATGAACAAAGTCGTGGTACTGTTTCATTTTACTTGAAACTTTTTAAGTTTATTGTTTTACCTTATCATTTAAAATGTCTTCTTATGCAGAAATTTAGATTCTGGTTTATCAGAACTATGGTATATCAGTGGTTATTGATAAATTCGAAACGGGGAAGATGATGCAAAACTTGTAAAAAATTAAATAATTACACTGTATACCAGCAGATGTGCTTTAGTATTTACAATATTGTAATGAAGTAGGCCCTAATTACAAAAACACCTATTGCAAAAACCTTTTTATTTATTGCTAGTTCAGATTGTATTAAAAACGTTATACAAAATCAAAATAATACTAGATAGAATTAAAACAATATTATAATTATGTATTCCTGTTATGTGAATCAAACAGGATGTTTTAATGGTAACATCATACTGCTCAAGTTTAACAATTTGTTTCCGAACTAGTGTGAAATGGTATAAGCGCTTATACTTTAGTAAGTCTTTTAAAATAATTTGGTCCACGACACAAAATCAGTTTACGGTTTGTTATTAGATTGAGGAATACCAAATTAATTCGGTTGACGATAACAAGACAATTTAACGGGGAGCAGTTTACGAATCATGTTGCAACAGAGAGTAACGATTTGCTTATTTTTGTTACCACATTCAATTATTGTATTACACCATGATAAATATATCCTTGTGTTTTACTATTTATGTACCCTGCCCTAGTAAGCAAAAAAAAAAAAAAAAACAGCAACTGCATCATGTCTGTTTCTGAGGTAATTGCGGTTTAGTTTGTTGTCTCAATAAAACTCATCATCAATTTAAATAAACATATTTCTACATACTTTTTACTTTAGAATCAAATTAGAGACCTTATTTTATGTCAAAATTATTTCCTTATTAAAATGTTTTTACTTACTGTAATATTGTAGTAATGTAAAACTAAGCAAAAAAAAAAAAAAAACCAGTTACTACAGATACTGTTTTTTTGCTTACTGAAATAAGCGTTATTGTTTTTTCCATAAGGTGGTTTATTATAAGCCTAAACACAGAATCTCCAATGCAGATACTGATTTTTGGCTTATTACGTCTTGTAGTTACTGTCTTGTGCCTTAAAAACATCAGACGGTAACATCAGACCCTATTATCTCCAAAACGGTAGCATAATATACGGAGTTTTGGTTTCGTTTTTCAGATTCCTCGTTGCCCAAAACCTTGCGATCAATTCTTCTCAAAATAGATAATTTTGTCAGTTACGGTCTTTTGGCTTACCAGGGCAGTACCGTAAGTATTTAATAATTAATTTAATTATTTAGGGCCTAATGTATTTGATAGTTTTTAAAGACCAACTCATTCATTAATCGATTGTTAGATTTCAGGTTATGTAGGGCCTAAGCCTATTTATTATAAAATTGCACAAAATTACCACTATGTCAACTGGAGAACATACTTACGACAGATATGTCCTACAGACGTAAGTAGAGTCTTCAATCCTTTCTAAAAAAACAGTAATATGAAATAATAATAATAATATGTTGTACGTAGCTTATGTTTCTTCGTATTTGCCTACTGAATAATTAATAATTGGCATGTAGGCTACCGTACTATTTTTCTTTTCTAGTCATGTAAGTCATCTTCTGGTTGATTACTATTAATAATAACGAAAACATAATTTGCCTTAATATTTCGTTCTAAATTTCCAATAATCAACAATTTTACCACAAAATTTTAGAAAACCATGTTGGTTTCAATCTTTTAAAACACAATCTTCAATGATAGAAATTCTGGGCCGGGGCCATAACATGTTATAAAATAAAGAAAAACAGTTTAAATTCAAGTCTAACGAGATAACATTAGGCTCTACTTCCCGTTTTAGACGAGCCTAATGTACGAATTAATTGTATAAAATGAACGTGTAACTGCGTGAGAAATGGTCCAAGTTCCATGTCATTTAATGTTCATGACCCATCTGTCTTGCCTAAGTACCACATCTATCAACAATAAATTAATGCCTACATTCTTAATGATGTAATAAGAGACGCCCAAGATATCGTAATAATTTAGACAGTCAGACAGAGTAACCATCTGGATTATTTTGAGAGAAAAACTGTCATCGCTGGGTTCCCTGCCTGGTTTATTCACAGTGAATAAGAATCAACAAAAACCGTTGTTTATCTCAAACATATGAAAGTAGTAGTGACATGAATTCAGCAGTAACAAAATTTATATCATTCAAATTTCGCTGTCCTGGTCGTTAACGAAATGGTTTCATTTTGGACACGCCTTGTAAACGTAGAACACTTTTGGTGAGAAGATTATGCTAACTCTAATGATTCAATTCTTGGTAAATTCATTTAAATGGCACGTATTGCCTGAATAATTAAAAGCATTGAATTTAGTGGGCCGAATATCTAAACAAAATTTGTGTCTGAGGAAGTGAAAGAACGAACCTTTTATAACTTAGTTCAATAGTAACATCCATCTTTTTTGTTTGTTTACTCATACACTACACTAACCTTATTTAAATATGCGATATATTAGGACCTGTATGTCATAGGATATTTAATATGTAGCCGTTATCTACACTTTGTGCTTAAATGTGTTAGGAGATAATAAATAATAAAAGTTAACCATAAGAGTACGTAGAAAATGCTTTTTGGTACAGAATTCACCATTTGCAAGAATGCGAACGTCAGACATTTTTGGTAATCGAGCACCGTTTAAATTTTAGAGATATCGAAATGTAAGTATCGTTTGAAAGAGGAAGTCTAACGAATTAAAATAGGTCCATCAAAATAAAAGTTCAACTTTTTTCTTTCAGTTAACTATAAATTCTTTTTTAAACGTGTGCAGCTATGACCTCAAAAATAACGTTTTTATTTCGTATGAATACAAAATATTTTAAGTAAATACCTCTTAGATAATTCATTATTTTCATAATTGTTCCCTAACCAATGATTATATTTTAGCCTACATAACTGTACATATGAAAGAGCTAAACATTGATTATAATAATTAGATACAACAACGTGTTGGATATAATTAGATTAAGTATGTAGACCTACCTAACAATGAAATTCTGCTGAGGAAATGTAAAACATTGGCAGTCAACTCAGCAAAAATATGTAGTGAAATACTTCAGCGTTAACACTTTATAGAATTAATAATTAATTATATTGGAAGACACTTTTTTTTATTATAGAGGGAAAATCCGACGATTTTTTTAAGCTGGGACGAGCTTATAATCATAAGCTCCCGAATACGAGATGATCATCTAAAAGTCATCTACGCATGCGCGTTAGTAACCCTATCGGGAAGGACAACAATAATAATTCGAGGTGGGTATATGGAATTCGTTTAGAAAGACAGTGACAGTTTTTTAATCATCCACGCATGCGCCGACAATAAACATGAATAATTTGACTAAAAAATATACCAGCTGATATTACTGTATAGGCTATACAAATTATTGACACATATTACTATTGAGCGCGCACACTGATGAACAGGGGGGAGGAAGGGTACAAACATAAGTTTCAGATGTCTGGAGTTCAGGGAAAATTGTAATAACTGCCTTGAACAATTATTGTGTTATTATCTTCAAACAATTATGTAACTTAAAAATCTCGTAAGGCGGCGCACTATGAAATACAATCAAATATTTATTTTGTACAACTAAAAAGTGAAACTTGTCTGGTTGTAGCCTACTGTGTGTATAAATTTATTCATGAGACACAAACTTAATACATAGTTTGAGAATTGCTTTCAATGAAGGTGACAAGCAAACATAGGCCTATTTTGCAATCAAAGTTTTATAGTTTGCCTCTTGCTTTTAATTTACAACTAAACAAATCATTTTTTCTGAATACAAACTATTATGTTAAATGATGTTAATTTTCTTTTCAAGTATAATGATTTAAAACAATGTTAGATTAGTGTTTATAATATAAGTTACAAGAAGTTAATAATTTATGTGCGAGATATCAGCTATTTCAACGCTGATAGTAACATACAAAGACTGATAACCGATAATAATGCGAATATTGGAATTGCACTGCTACAGGGGAGAAATGACGGCGATAACCGGAGCTGATACGAACTTACCCGCACGAATAACTAATTGAAATACTTTTAAATTATAAATAATTTCTAAAACAAATGCTCATCCCATACTTTAATTAGTGATAATAATTTTCAACAAACTACATCTTGATAAACATGGCTGTTCGGTCAACTTATGAAGAAAAAAGCTGTTAATTTTGAAATTAGAACCGTTTCAAAAATAAATAATTACGAAAATTTTAAATAATGTTGAAAACAATTTAGGTAGTAATCAATGAAAAAATCTAATTGTCATCAATATTATTTTCTACTCAACTTGACTATACTTTTTGGTATTGGTAAAACACTTCGTTTTGACGATTTATTTATTTTCTAAATTATCAATTATATCTAAAAAAAATTAAAACAAGTTCAGAATATAATGAGAAATTCAATGATATTATTAATTTTATCCAATATTTCGTGTAAACCTTCTACATCGGTGCAAAATCAGGAATCTATACCTATAACAAACCCTTAAGTAGGCTAAGTTATACTTCCTGCAAAAAACCATCACGTAAAATTTCAATTTTTTGCCACAGGGATATTATAAAATCCAGTTTTTTTATTAATGGAAGTATTAATTGCCTTATTTATATACTACTTGACTTGTTTATGTTTATCTGGGACTTCCATCCTTATTTTCGTTTGTTCAAGCTACTTTCCCGGTCTAATATGTTTACCTTTTCCCAACTGTATCTGTGATTTTCTGACAATATATTTCTGCAATTTTCGATTTATCGACTAATCCTAATCGCACCATCTTTTATATTTAAAGATATGTTTGGCAAACCAATTCACATTACATAAATGGAGGCAAAATAATGATTAACAAAAACTAAATCCAACGTCCATCGTACACAAATGTTAATTTTGATGGTGCAGTTAACTCTGAAAGATATTTTCAGTTGTAAAATTATAGGAATATAAACTTAACCATTTTGAAAATTACGCAAATAATTTTTTTTGTATATCTTGTGCCCTTGAAAATATAATTTGCTTAATTTTATACAATACTAAAAGGTACCCGTGGCTTCGCACACGATCCAAAGTTTCGCCGCATAGTAATAAATGTTTATTGTTTTAGGGGATGTTATTACATTTTCACCCCTTAGCAGCACGCTATAAAATGAAACCATAATTTATATAGTATATGTATTGTAAGAAATAAATGTACCAGTTTCCAGCTCTCTAGCTTAATGGTAAGTATAGTCTAATAATTAATAGATTGTTTTAGGGGTTGTTACATTTTCACCCCTTAGAAGTACATTAAAAAAATACAAATATGGTTTACTTTTTATATATATCTTGTAAGAAATAAATGTACAAATTTCCAGCTATCTAGTCTAAACAAAGTATAATAAATATTTATTGTTTTAGGGGTTATTTCAACCCTTAAATCTAAATAAATTCTAGCCTACGTCTCATTCCAGGTCAAGATCTATATGTGTGCCAAATTTCATTCAAATCCACCCAGTAGTTTTTATGTGATTGAGTAACACACACCCAGACACCATTAGATTTTTATATAATAGTATTCTATAGATATTTCAGAAATAAAAAGTGAAAAATATAAACAATTTTCTTGAAACGTGGAAGAAATGTTTTTGAACCTGATACCATGAATCACGATATATATGCAAATATATTTAGGGTTTATAAAAAAAGAGAAACTGATCAGAATATTTGAAAAATATCGATGCGGAGACATAATATTTATGTCTGACGGCCGACGAGATTTCTTTCGACGGCTATAAGTGAAAGAACGACAGAAAATATTGTAAAATCCCACATATGCAAGATATATCTTCACATTCTGTATTTCATATAAAATAAAAAGTCCTGACTGATTGATTCATAATCGACTTAGGCTACAGCCAAAACTATGATAGCTAGACACTTAAAACGTTCATGATACCTTTATGTAGAGGTGCACTAAGAGAGGATTTTGCAAAAATTTTGATTTTAAAGGTTTAAAATGGTCAAAATACGGGGGGTTCATTCCCAACCCTGTAACAGATAAAACAGGTGATTTGAATTAAAAGCTTAGAAACACAACTCTAGGTGTGGTCTATACTGAAATAACACACGTTTCTTGAAAGCATTTAGATTTATTAACATAGCAACCAAATTGGTAAATTTATAATCATGTAATTATTCTTCACAGCCAACCGTTTTTTAGTATAGAGCAAACACAAACAACGAAAAAGCCTCACTATATCAAAACTCCAACACCTATCATTATTAAAATTATGCCAATATTATTTTTTAAAAGACATATTTGACCAGTTTGAAATAATCCTTTACCATATCACATTTTGGTCATATTTTATAACATGAAAATTGCCTCTCTTCCATTTAAAAAAATCTGTCCTAATCAACTGTCATTCCAATGAAAATACAATAATCTGTTTTCATTTGCGTCGCCGTGCGGTTTGGTGAACGAAGCGATCAGGAGGCGGTCTATTTCATCCTAATAGACTACTATTGCAAACAAGTACAAGTGTTATATCAACATAACCAAAATCACTTTAAAATTTGATGAAAACCCATAGGTACAAATTTTGAATATTATTTTAACCACCTCTTTTAGCTTTCATGTAAAAAAACAAGCTAAGAGAACAATACCTTCATCCTTGAGGCAATTTACTATAGTTATTAAAACATGCATAATCTTTCGTATTAAATAATTATCACAAATACAATTTCGAACTGACAAAATATTCGACCCATACAATATAGTAATATATTGGCGACTGATTTTTTTTACATGAAGTTTCATTTTGGTTATACGATAAAAAAAAATATCTGACACAAGGTATATATTGTTAATTTTTTGAAACGAGAAGGTGGTCATGTGATACACTATTTCGATGTAGAATTTCTAGAGAAACCCAACGGTGAAATTTGCACATCCATATCTTTATAACCAATTAAAAATGGCTGCCAAAAATCAACTAAATCGTGTTTTCCGATTTTGCTGTATTTTTTTTTTAATACTAATTATTATTCTTTTTGGATTATGAATTAAATAAGCTTTCAAACGATGTGCCACACAACGATATTTGGGAGTAGGCCTACCATTTAAAAAAAATTTAATTACTGCCATTTTGTTTTTTTCAAAATTATTGATTTCGAGTGGTTCAACCAAATACAGTTGTGTGGCATATCGTATTTGGTTGAACCACTCGAAATCAATTTTTAAAAAATCAAAATGGCTGTAACTCAAAATTTTTAAATACTCCCAAATATCGTTGTGTGGCACATCACATGCTTGCGTATGACATTGTGTATCACATGACCACCTTCCCATTTAGAAAAATAAAAGTTACATTCAAAATGGCGGATCATTTTTTTATCCATGCTGAAATTTAGAATCTTATCATCTATGTCCATGATTCAAATTTATATCTTTATTCGTTTTAGAATTATTTAGGGGATCCGGGACTTTTTCAACACTCTGTATATACTTACAAGATAGTTAAAATAGATACACAAATTTTGAATAACCTAACCTTAAAAGTCATACACATATCATTTTTTATTGTAATTTTTATAGATCATACCGTTTTGCTGAATTTCAGAAAAAATTAAAGCCATTTTTAATATCGGCACTTATTATCTAAGTTAGTATTGTTAGGCAATTTTATAAAAACATGAGAATGGATACACTATACAAAATGTATTTACCCCATACTTATTTGTGGTAGCCTAACTGGATTGTTTATAAATATAAATATTTACCTTTACGATCTGTCTAACAATCCTGGTTTTTTGTCGTCTTTAAATGACAGCCGTTTCGACTATTTTATTCAGTCATTTTCGAATTTCAGCTGTTCGCACTCTGGGAACTTTGTCACAAATAAAAACATTTAAAACACTTATACACACATGACACTTAATGTACATTACAAACATATAAAGATTAAACACACATTTGAACCGCGGCATAAGATATTCGGCACATGTTACCGTGTTCAGTTCAAACTCGAACTTCAAACATGTGCCACCAAATATCTTATGCTGCGGTTCAAATGTGTTTTTTGAAGTGATAACTTCTATTGGCCCTTTGGGCACTTTCGACTTGGCTATGTTTTCGAAATCTCGCGTCACGCCAGATTTCTCGCGAGATCTTGCATCACGCCAGATTTCCCGCGAGATCTCGCGTCACGCCAGATTTCTCGCGAGATCTTGCATTACGCCAGATTTCCCGCGAGATCTCGCATCACGAAAGATTTCTCGCGAGATCTCGCGTCACGCTTTTTTTAGTCAAAACTAAAGACTTTAGGTACTCTATTTTGAACTAAACAAATGGAATATGGTAAATTTTTATATTGATTATTTATAATTTGATGTAATTAGATTATATACACGCTTAAAATGGAATAAAAATGTGTAATGTATAATGTGAGAAAATATAATGTTCACTTTTTTAAATATAATGTTCTGCAGATTTACTGAAAAAAATACTTAAATTACTTACTTACAATTTTTAGGAGTTAAGAATAATTCGTTATTTGAATAATTAATTATGCAATTTCAAAATATAATAAAATAGTTTTTGACAGTATGTTGACTTGTGTAATTTGTTGACCCTTATTCTCCTCTGGTATTAATACTGATAAAATTATAAATCGGTCATAAAAGTTATCACTTCCAACGTGTGGTCTTAAGCACATAGAATTTTTTAATCTTTATATGTTTGTAATGTACATTAAGTGTCATGTGTGTATAAATGTTTTAAATGTTTTTATTTGTGACAAATTCCCCAGAATGCGAACAGCTGAAATTCGAAAATGACTGAATAAAATAGTCAAAACGGCCGTCATTTAAAGACGACAAAAAACCAGGATTGTTAGACAGATCGTAAAGGTAAATATTTAAATGTATTTACTTCCTGTATACTAAAAGTTAACTTGTAATGATGTATTTACAGTAGTATTGACTGAAAAGCTAAAAAAAGATATGATATGACTCATATCATGATAACCACAGCAAATAAACGGTACCAGGAACTGGCACATACTTTCTCGCAAACACATTTAAATTACTAAACAGATTCACTGTGACTTGTAGAGTGGGGTAGGAGAGTTTTTTTTTATTAAAGTTGGAGATTAACTAATAAATATTATTATTATTATCTAGAGAGAAAACTATTCGATCGATTTCGAACAAATTTGCACCAAACACGTCAATTAGGTCTTTATAGATGCACGTAAAAAGGTTTTGAAATTTTTTTAAAAACAACCCGCTTTATGGCCAAAAAACCCCCAAAAATCAGTTATTATTATTATTAGCTAAACGATAATTTTTAGAAAGATGCGGGTTTTTGTATATGGTAGGGCACATTAAAGGCTACAAATAAGCCAAATTTTATCAATATCGTTAGATCCGTTTTTTTATAAAAAAATAATAACTGATTTTTGGGGGGTTTTTTGGCCAAAAAGGGGGTTGTTTCAAAAATGTTCAAAACCTTTTTTCGTGCATCTATACAGGCCTACTGGACATGTCTGGTGCAAATTTGGTTGAAATCGATCGAATAGTTTTCTCCCTAGCTTTGTATACTTTTATTAAAGTAGGCGATTAACTAATAAATATTATTATTAGCTAGAGAGAAAACTATTCGATCGATTTCGAACAAATTTGCACCAAACACGTCAATTAGGTCTTTATAGATGAACGTAAAAAGGTTTTGAAAATTTTTGAAAAACAACCCTCTTTATGGCCAAAAAACCCCCAAAAATCAGTTATTATTATTAGCTAAACAAGGATTTTTAGAAAGATGCGGGTTTTTGTATATGGTAGGGCACATTAAAGGCTACAAATAAGCCAAATTTTATCAAAATAGTTAAGAGCCATTTTTTTATACAAAAATATTTTTTGGCCAAAAAGGGTGTTGTTTTTCAAAATTGTTCAAAACCCTTTTTCGTGCATCTATACAGGCGTACGGGACATGTCTGGTGCAAATTTGGTTGAAATCGATCGAATAGTTTTCTCTCTAGCTTTGTATACTTTTATTACAGTAGGCGATTAACTAATAAATATTATTATTATTAGCTAGAGAGAAAACTATTTGATCGATTACGAACAAATTTGCACCAAACACGTCAATTAGGTCTTTATAGATGCACGTAAAAAGGTTTTGAAAAACAACCCTCTTTATGGCCAAAAAAACCCCAAAAATCAGTTATTATTATTATTATTATTAGCTAAACAAGAATTTTTAGAAAGATGCGGGTTTTTGTACATGGTAGGGCACATTAAAGGCTACAAATATGCCAAATTTTATCAAAATCGTTAGAGCCGTTTTTTTATAAAAAAATAATAACTGATTTTTTGGGAGTTTTTTGGCCAAAAAGGGGGTTGTTTTTCAAAATTGTTCAAAACCCTTTTTCGTGCATCTATACAGGCGTACTGGACATGTCTGGTGCAAATTTGGTTGAAATCGATTGAATAGTTTTCTTCTCTAGCTTCGTATACATATAGACATACATACATACAGACATACATACATACAGACATTTTGTAAAAACCACTTTTTTGGACTCAAGGGGTCCCAAAACGAATATTTCCACAAAAATCTCAACATCGATTTTGTTTGCGATCACTATACTTTCTCTATACTATAGTATAGTGAGATAGTAAAACTAAAAAGCACTAACAGATCAAAATGACTGAATCACCTATTTAAACATTTTACACTAATTTTTCATCTCAAAACTATAAAATTTTACTCTTTATATAGAAACTGTATCTGAATGTTCTGATGTTTTAACTTTATTGTTAGAGCAAACAAAATACATTCTCATACAATATTATTTACAATGAGCTATTAATGGCAACTTTAAAGAAATTAACGATGGCAGCACAAATGTTCAAGTTAAGTGCAAGAAACCATTACTATAAAGTTAAACATTAAAATCACTCACTGGTACCTGAAACTGGAAAGTAAATAAAACAAAGTATATAAGCAATGTAAATTTATTGTACAAAGTATTTTACAAAAGCTCACTCAGGGCAAAATGCCTCTTCTATACAAAATTTGAACAGTATATAAAATGGAATTTCATTTTTATAAACTAGCAGCTAAAATTTCTGCCAGATAGGAATGTTTCAGTAAAAAATATGCTTTAGTACCATCAACAAATGGCAATGTTACATAATGTAAAACCCCTACACATATATGAGCAAGAAAGTGTTTATTGGTCCCTGTTCTGGGAATGATATATAGAATATATTATCACTAATATTTTTAAATTATACAGCCTTTTCTCATAACATTCTTTTTTAAATAATGCACATCACAAAATGAATTATTATCCTCAACCTAGCAAGTAATTGACTCAATTTATGAAAAGGCACTATCGGCTATGTACATTTGATTTCAATGAGCATCATTAACTAACCTATTTTAATTTCATATACATTCACATGAGATATGTTACCATCGATTTTATTGCAATATTTAGATAAGACTCTGCTCATTGGTATGTCTAATAGTCTAATGGTATAAAAATAGAAATTACACAGCATGTTACAGTTTAGTGCAATTGAAATTATAATTATGTTAGGCCTGTGATTGTATAGCAAATATTTAAATATTTTCCCTAAAATTTTATTATAATAACATTATTAATTTTGATCAAGACAGACTAAACCTTTATCGTATGTCCAAACAATTTTTAAAAGTGTTAATGTAAAATAATTTACTGGAAAGTCAACAAAATTTACCAATGATACAAAGAGGCTATTTTCATCCTCATTTAATTAATTGTGTGTATACTGTTGCCTATATTAACAACAAACAAGGTTAGGTTAAGTTTGCACATTCTATATTCTTATAATATTTAACATTTTAACCTTGTTGCTATAAAAAAAGCTGCAATCCTAATTATTCTCATTGCCCTACCAATATATATAGGCCTATCTCAATTAAGACAGTTATCCGCAATTTTTCCTAAATCAGTTTTTAACATTTTACATTACACTATTAAAATGTTTAGGAATGGCAAATGCGAACAATGTTTTTAAAACCACATGGTAACTTACTATGAGAAAAATTAGCCAGTAGACCTTAAAATGTGATTATAATGATGTAGGTACCTATTTGGAATTTCTTTCTTTTTGTAATTAATACATTCTATGGGAGGTTTTTTGGCATAAATTTACTATTCGACCTTCGGCTGAAATTTTTGCAGACGAACACATTGTTTTACATTCTACTGTTAAATATTGAATACAGGTGAAAACACACTGTGACTAAAGACTATATAAGTCAGAACTTAAGGCTATTTTTTTTTTTTATTATTCTTGCATTTTTGTTGCAGTAGGTCAGCCAAGGGTCGAATAGTAAATTTGCGCCGTATTTTTTTAATTGACTGGCTTATTATATAATTACCGTACAATCAATTTTATAAGCTTATAACAATTAACATTCTTTCGCAGAAAAACCTCAAAAAATAAATAAGGCTTAGTAATTGATTATATATAATTATCTAAATGTCATGGAATATTCAGATTATAAAAATGAGCAATAATTAAAAATTGGGTTAATAGTTCACAGTTGAATTGATTTTATATAGCAGTGATAATAATACACAAATTGTAAATAATCCAAAACTAAATAAGAAATAATTTCAAAAACACAGTTAGCACTTTAAAAACTGGCATATTATAGAAAATATATATTAAATGTAGTAATAATAATTAATAATAAACTAAAACATAATAAACTATGATCACATTTTTTATAAGTCTAGCTAAAATACATCCTCCTTAATTCTTTCTCTCACACACACAAACAACAGATACATACATGGGACACATGCAGACCCGCAAGCATACATTTTTATAAATCTTCAAGAACAAAGAAAGAAAAGAAAGTAAATTATGCCTTTAATTTTCGACACATATTTTTATAGATATAAATAGCCTATATAAAAGGCTTTCTTATTAATATAAAAAAGTATTTATATAAAGAAGGCCTAAAAAGTATGCCTGGTTTAAAATCTAACAGTTTTTGGAGTAAATTTACTATTCGACCCTACTGTAGGCTGGTATTTTTGCAGACAAGGACGTTGTCTTACATTCTACTGTTAAATGTTGAATACAGGTAAACATACTGTGACTAAATACTATAGATTAGAACCTTTAGGCTATTTTTTAAAATTATTATTCTTGCATTTCTGTTGCCATAGGTTAGTCTAAGGTCGAATAGTAACTTTGAGCCCAGTTTTTAATAATATAATTAACCTATACCTTTAAATAAAGTGTATATTTTACTTTGAAATTAATAAAAATTATACTATATAGTTTTATACACAACTCATGCAAGGAAAGACACAATAGACTTGTATTTTCAGTCAACTAACACCATATTTATAACAGAAGGCAATTAATGAAAGAGGCCTATATATACACACAATTTAAAAGATTATCAAATTTACAAAATTAGGGTATAACGTTTTCATGCTTGATTTTATACACAAAATATAGGTAATAAATTAGTTAAATTCCAAATAATGGAATAAATTAAAAGACTATATAAATTATTGCAACGTATAGAAAGAAACATATACATTCTTTAATAAGTTTTGAGATATATTAATTTAACAAAATAGGCCTAAATCTGGAGGAAAAACAATAGCCTATGTTTTAGAGATCTTTAGAATTTGTGCTAGACAATATTAGGGGCCTATCTTATTACTAAAGCCTACATAATTATCTGGAAAAGTAAGTTACAAAATATAGGTAGTCTAACTAGAGTTAAAGTAGAATAATTATTATTATTGGATGCATGTTTCATTTGTTACATATGAAAGCAATGAAATTTAAAAAGTAGATTGAAACCTAACCTTTTTCACATGCCAGTAAGATAAGAGATAAATGATAAGCTAATTCTATTATCAGTATAAACACTAAGTAATTGTTTATACACATTATGGCCATTTTATAAAAAATATCATGACATGTAGGCATACAGTCTTCAATAAAATCACTAACAGATCAGGCAGACTTTATAGAGCATTAAAAAAATAAGAGCCCTAGCAAGTGTAGCTGGGTATCATTACTATTGCAACTACTAGGCACTATTATTTCTAAACTTAACAGACCTACTAACTTAGGCCATTGGATTTATAACTCGGAAAATCATAAATGATTGCATATTTTAAAAAGTACCTACAAGATTATAGGTACATTTCTATTTACTTTTCGTATATAGGCCCTTTTTCTGTTTTAAATTTATAGAATTGTGCGA
Organism: Philaenus spumarius; assembly: GCA_018207615.1. NCBI lineage: Eukaryota > Metazoa > Arthropoda > Insecta > Hemiptera > Aphrophoridae > Philaenus > Philaenus spumarius. The sequence goes on from JAGFPH010000208.1 coordinate 240,347, forward strand.
ACTGATGTAATTATAGTGACATCTGGGTCACTATAATTACCATATAGAATAAGGAATCAATTTATATAAATTTACAAAATAGCTTACCCTATGTAACCTAAAAAATTATTTCAAACCCCAATTATCTTTTGGCAATGATATAATATAATATCTATTGAGTCCCTATCATTTTAATTTCTTAAATGGTCAGCAGAAGGAAGGACCTAGGCCTAATCAACAGAACATGAACACATTTTATGCCTGTTATTTCTTCTTATTACAGCTTGGTTAACATAACTCAAGCTGACTGGCAATTATGAAAGCCTATTTTTTTAGGCAGTTAGCCTACAAAATATTATAAGTTAGTATTAAACAGTCTCTTTACCGTCCAATTTTTTCGCCAAATCAGACACAAGTTCTTTGAAAATAAGAGGATCTATGTTCTTTCCCAACTGGTAGAGTACAAACCAATCTCCAATCTGGCATTTTCTGGAAATGGTTTCAATTTGATCTTGAGGCGACAGGCGTGAGCGGGCTCGTAGGAGGTATAGGCGAACAGTAGGTGAAATTACAATTGCAGCACGATATATAACTGATAATCCTGTGACCACTGTTAAAATTATAAACCAAAACCACAGAAACACGTAAATTTTTTCATTTACGATATTTAAAGGTAGCACACATAATCCATCGAACTTTTGAACTGAGCCAGAAGGACCATATTTGTGGAAGGTACATTTTGTTACTTTGGGGAACACTCTAGACATTGGATCCTCCCGTTCTTCAGGCTCCATTTCGGTAAACCTTACAACATCTGAACCATATGTACTAAACTCTCCATCTAAGAAAAAGTCCACAAAATAAATCTGAGCAATTACATTAACAAAGTTAAGAACTTCACAAATGAAAAAACGAATAGCGTAAAAGTTTTGTGTATGTAAATTTGTTGCAAAATAATCAACAAGTAATTTTTTTCGATCGGTTTTACATTCCTCCGTTACGACAGGACAATTTAAATCTAAAACCAACATTTTTATACGTCCACCTTCCCACGTTTTCCATAAGTAACGTGGGACGTAGAACAACATGGCTTGAAAGAACAGCACAAAACAAACCCACTGGTAGTATTTATGATATTTCACTTCATCTTCACCTTCAACATGGCTAGCCACTCCCGGTTGTATAATATCTCTGCCGACTGTGCCAGCAAGTCGATTTGGAATAGTAAACGTGGAATAAATCCAACAGTAAGTGTCCATAATATGCAATGGAATTTCATCAACAATACAATCTATTGGATCACCAATATACTGCCGCGATGTCACCAATAAAGAAAACGCCACTAAGATTATAACCGTAGCTTTATAATGTAATCGAAACACATTGTTGTCTATACATACTTGATCGATCTTCAACAGCCCCTTGACGGAGCCGAACACGTCAAACATGATGGAAGCACACTTAACACACTCACAAACCGAACTTCAGTCTTTTACTACACTGACAACTGACTCTAGCACAACGAGCTAGAGAGCTTGTACTTCGAAAAACTGTGTGACGCGCAGACGCAAGAAAATATGGAGGGGAGACGACGACTTTCCCCTCTCTAGCCTCACACCAGGTGCTGGTTTTCAGCTTTGTTCCACCACTGCCTGCCTCTTCGACGTGATGAAATTATTTCGTAAATTCTCCTTTCCTTTCAGAAGGCATTGACACTCGGTAATCCCCTCCAAGAAAACCTTTCGTGGTGGGCTAAACTCGTCTTCAATACGACACTGTTTAGAGGAACTTTTTTGAGTAAATTACTCTTATTTTCGTTTGCACTTGTAGTAAATATTAATCAGAAATATTTTATGAAACCATTGTGTTTGCTTTTATGCAACAACTGAACTTTAAAAGGCCTTTAAGCTTCTAAACATGTTTTAGAGGCCTACATTATTAAGTTTTAAAATGTGTTTTAACATAATAAAATTTAATAATCATAATATATAGGTAATTTTAAAAACATTTAAGCCGTCTATTATTACACTTAACCAATTTAAGGATTAGGCCTAAATAAAAACTTGCAGTATATAAAATTGGAAAAAACTAGAAATAGTAAATCAACTATAAAAGCGAGTGTAACACGTCCGTACGTACGTACGTGAGTAGGCCCTAACAATATAATATAACAGCTATTTTCACCCATCATTTGTACTGTAATACTAAACAAAACCTAGCGTAAATTATACTTTGTGGATATGTTTACAACTTCAATTATATAAGTCTTGTAAAGTTGATTTTCTTACAATATGAGTTAAAGAACTAAAATAGGCTATAGTACATTACAAGATTTGCTTTGAGGTTATAAAATGAATATGAATACCACCTTTTATCTGTATATATAAAAGCCAAAACCCACTGACTCACTGACTCACTGACTCATTGACTCATTGACTCACTGAC
>JAGFPH010000208.1:243322-262107 GCA_018207615.1 Philaenus spumarius
GGGGGGATCAAAGTTATTAAAAAATGACTTCTTCAAAACTACTGAACGGATTGGAATGAAATTTGGTATGTAGCTTCCTCTAGGGCCATAGGTGCTCACTAAGAAAGGGTATGAAAAATTTCGAAATTTTAGGAGGGGTTTGGGGGGATCAATGTTACTAAAATCATAATTTCAGTTTTTTTATTATTATGAAAATAGTGCTTTTATTATTTAAGATCTATATATATAAAAGCCAAATACCACTCACTGACTGAACACTTAAAAAGAATACAATTACGTTAAAAAGACTGAAAATACCAACCACCACGGGCAACGCCGTACGGGTCAGCTAGTTATCAATATATTCATTTATATACAAGTTTAAAGAAGAGATACCTTTAACTTCGGAAACATTCGTACATATTCGGAAAACAAATATATTCGATTATTAATTTCTTCATTATATAATATTAATAACTTTTAAATCATTTGATCTATTAATATGAAGTTAGAAATCAATTAAAAGTTAATATTTTTATCTTTATTTAGATATATAATAATATTTATATAAGTACAAAATTTTAACGAATAACTAAGCCTACAGTTTTATAATCCTTATAATAATTGTACACAATGACCGAGTTTAAAATTCCCCGTCAGCATAGATAGGACTAGATTAAATTGTTGATTTGAAATAGTGTTGTTTAATTATGTATTTCTGATGTGTATTTAATTAATCTGCCTGTGATTTTTCACGGGGGTTTACTATAAGAATATATATAAAGAACTATTCTGGATCTACAGTAGTTGTAACGCAAATTGTTTAGCAATTCAAACAAATAATTATTTTGGAACTGAACACAAAATATATTTTTATAAATAGTGTAGATGTGAAAGGACCTAAAACGGACGTTAAAAACAATTAATTAATAATTTGCCCCTCAAGTACTCATATTAATTGAATGTCATTATAAGCATGTTATAATGCACAGTACGAACATATATACTGGGTGACAATTAAGTCTTGAAACGGTTTAATATTTCGTATAAAGGAAAATTTGAAGGTAGATGTGATTGAGGTACCTACTTTATGTAAAAATACTATTCTATTAAGATTTCAAAAAATGTATCCGCCATTTTGAATGTAACTTTGTTTTTATAAATAGGAAGGTGGTCATGTGATAGGCCTACATCATTTCGATGTAGAATTTTAAAAAAAACCAACGGTGAAATTTGCACAACCATATCTTTAACCGTTTAAATATGGCGGCCAAAAAACAACGAAATCGTGTTTTCCGATTTTGCCCCATTTTGCTGTACTATTTTTGTTTTAATATTAATTACTATTATTTTTGGATTCAGAATTAAATAAGCTTTCAAATGATATGTCATACAACGATATTTGGTTGAACCACTCGAAATCAATTATAAAAAAAAAATCAAAATGGCTGTAACTCAAAAATTTTAAATACTCCCAAATATCTTTGTGTGGCACATCGTTTGAAAGCTTATTTAATTCTAAATCCAAAAGGTATAATAATTAGTATTTAAAAAAATTGTACAGCAAAATGGAGCAAAATCTGAAAACATGATTTCGTTGTTTTTTGGCCGCCATTTTTAAACGGTTGAAGATATGGATGGGCAAATTTCACCGTTGGATTTTTCTTGAAATTCTACATCGAAATGATGTATCACATGACCAACTTCCTATTTAAAAAAAACAAAGTTACATTCGAAATGGCAGATCCAAGATGGCGGATTCATGTTTTGAAATCTTAATAAAATAGTATTTTTACATAGAGTACATAGTTCAATCACATCTACCTTCAAATTTTCCTTATATACGAAATATTAAACCGTTTCAAGACTTAATCATCACCCTGTATATGTATAAAAATAGAATATAATTTAAATATTACATTCTTTTGAGTCTGTTAAATGTACTGACTAATTTTAGTTTAGGTGAATTTTACCCATCCTAACGAAATCATTTATCAACTTCTATAAAAGCGAGTGTACATCCGTACATAGGCTACGGCTACATGCAACATACATTCGTAGGCCTAAGTAACATAAAATATAACAGCTGATTTCACCCATCATCTGTAATACTAAACAAAACCCAAAGTAGATTATACTTTTGGGTTATGTTTACAACTTCAATCATTATAATTTCATGAAGTTGATTTTTTTTAAATTTGAGTTATTATAACTAATGTTTCTATATTATTTGCTTCGAGGTTATGAACTGTATATAAATGCAACCTTTTATCATCAATATATTCGTTTATAAAAATTTAAAGACGAGATACCTATTCGTTTAACTTTGAAAACATTCCTACATCTTCGTATAACATATAAACATATTCGATTATTAATTTCTTCACTATAATAGGCCTATTAATAACTTCTAAATCATTTGATCTATCAATGTGAAATAAAAAGCAATTAAAAGATGGTATTTTTATTTGTCGTTAAATATATAATAGTGTAGGTATATAAATAAAAAATATTAACAAATATGCCTACAGTTTCATAATTCTTATAATTGTACACATTTAGGCTACCAAATTAAAAACCTCCGTCAGCATAGTTAGGTAGGCCTAAATCTGCCTGTGATTTTTCAAGGGGGTTTACTAGTACTTTAAAAATATAATAATAATTTATGAGTTTCCAAAATAGACCTTAGATTTTCGTGAACTAAGATCAAAATCAAAGAATACGCACGATATTGTTAAGTATTATTATTAACAATATCAAACAAGTATCTCACACAAGTTCTCATACATGTGTAGGCTACAAGTAGTGTAAACGTGCCTTATAGGTACGTTTACATTTGTACACATGTATGGTGTACTTAAGGGGGCGCTTCCCTGCCAGCCATATTGAATCTTATTCCCATAAGAGCAATGCTACAGAATAAGTCATTTTTTTCCGTTAATTCGTGGAATAAATTTAAAATTTTGGTTTCATTTTAAAGTACTGTCATATGCGGATGTTGATTGCCGAATACATTTTCAGAAACCGTTTTATTTTTTTCATAAACGTATGATATAAATAGTAAAAAATAGTAAACTTTATAAATTTTTTACTCAGTTTCAAAAAGAGATATTGCAAAAATCCTTAGCAATCAACACCCACAATCTATTTTACTTTAAGAAAAAAAATACAGCTTTCGTTTTTTAACAAAAACAGCACAAAAATATGCTTAATAGTGAAGGTAAGTTTTGGTTATTTAACATTGAAATTGGTACCCAATATCGTAGTTTTGAATGTGGAGAGCCGAGCCTTAATGTAAGCCCCATTACTGGCAGATTAATTAGATACATTTCAGAAAACATCATTTGAAAATATACTATTTAAAACAACATTATTTAGGCCTACCATACTATACTTTGGGTAATTTTTAAGTCGGTAAAGGGGTACAAAGTACAAGTATCAAGGATTGTACTATAGTACAGTACTATCTTTTTAGTAATAATAACATATTAAATTTAATGGTTCTACTCACGTTGAACATGAATAGGTATTTTCAAACTGTTATGTCTAATTGTAGGTTGTAGGCCTACCCTGTGATATGTTTTGAGGTTAGAATTCTTTGAAAATGCACAGTTTTACATTCCTTTTTGTTTACTTTAGAAGAAACTACTTAGGCCTACAAACAAGAAACTTTATATATATAAGCTAATCTATGCCTTTAGGGATTTTCAACATGGTAAATGATGGTACAGAGACTAATATCATTGTATTTGGATAACCTAATAGAACTTCGATCCAATGCAATATTTCGTTCCACTGGAAATTCGACGATAGTGGCGCTATCTATTGGGGAAACGACGGAAGCTGTGTGAAACACCAATGCTACCAATGATTTCTCCCTAGCGCTACCTCTCGGCGCGATCATGCACTATTTTCCCGACAACCTAATTTTCGCCACACTGCTGCCGTATGGATGCAAGATATATTTATTATTCTTATTCATGATCTATGCTAATATACTTCGTCGCGGTAAACAAAAGAGTATATTAGCGCACGCGCATGTTTGATTTAATAGTTTTAATTAGTGGGAATAAATCAAAATCTTTATTGAAGGTTACACTCAAAGGTTTTGAGCTTTTGTTTTGACCAAAGTTGTTCAAATAACCGGAAAGTGTATTCTAGGCTTGGTTTTGTGTTGAATGTTTTATCCTAATCAGATTCAGATGTATCAATGTAAATTATTATTTCTATAATAACATCACAAAACTTGACCTAAAAGTTGTTAACATAACCTTAAATGGTTCATATAGTTTTTGACAGCTGATAGATGGGCTAAATTGTTAACGAATAAATCAAACAACACAACCTTGCGCATGCGCTATATACTATTTTGTTACTCATGGACGTACACTCGCTTTTATAGGAGTTGATTATTTCAACATAACACCAAATGTAAAATAGAAAAGTTTTTCTTCTTTTAATGTCGCACATACAAGTTAAAAAATGCATTTTAAACGAAATTTTAAATAATTTACTGGTTACAGCACAAAACAAAAATCTGTGTTATGAAAACGCAATTACTCAGTTTTCTTCTTCACTTTCTTATATTAACCTATAGACTAATCTATCTGTAGGCCTATATATAAAAGCGAAATACCACTCACTCACTCACTCACTGACTCACTCATCACGATTTCTCAAAAACTACCAAACGGATTGAAATGAAATTTGGTATGTAGCTTCCTCTAGGGCCATAGGTGCTCACTAAGAAAGGGTTTGAAAAAATTCGAAATTTCAGGGGGGGTTTGGGGGGGATAAAAGTTATTAAAAAACGATTTCTTCAAAACTACCGAACGGATTGGAATGAAATTTGGTATGTAGCTTCCTCTAGGGTCATAAGTGTTCACTAAAAAAAGGGTTTCAAAAAATTCGAAATTTTAGGGAGGGGGTTTGGGGGGATCAAAGTTATTAAATCACGATTTCTTCAAAACTACCGAACGGATTGGAATGAAATTTGGTATGTAGCTTCCTTTAGGGCAATAGGTGCTCACTAAGAAAGGGTTTCAAAAAATTCGAAATTTTAGGGGTGTTTGGGGGGATCAAAGTTATTAAATCACGATTTCTCCAAAATTACCGAACAGATTGGAATGAAATTAGGTATGTAGCTTCCTCTAGGGCCATAGTTGCTCACTAAGAAAGGGTTTGAAAAAACTCGAAATTTTAGGAGGGGTTTGGGGGGATCAAAGTTACTAAAATCATAATTTCAGATCTTTTATTATTATGACAATAGTGCTTTTATTATTTAAGATCTATTTATATATATATATATATATATATATATATATATAAAAGCCAAATACCACTCACTGACTGAACACTTAAAAAGAATACAATTACGTTAGAAAGACTGAAAATACCAACCACCTCGGGCAACGCCGCGCCGTACGGGTCAGCTAGTATATATATAAAATCCAAATACCACTCACTGACTCACTCATCACGAAATCTCAAAAACCATCGAACGGTTTGGAATGAAATTTGGTATGTAGCTTCCTCTAGGACCGTAGGTGCTTGCTAAGAAAGGTTTTCAAAAAATTTGAAATTTTAGGGGGGTTTGGGGAGGTCAAAGTTACTAAAAATCCCCATAAGAAATACATATACATTTAACTTTGATTTGTCTATCCGTGCAAAGCCGTATCGGGCCAGCTAGTACAATATATATATGAATAGTTTACCCTACACGATACGTACAGCTTCTGTGAAGTCAATATGCCAATAAAAGATAATATATTTTCGCTATGTAAAAAACCTTACATAACCTTGAAAGTCCAACGAAAATAACCTTAAGGCTCGGCTCTCCACATTCAAAACTACGATATTGGGTACCAATTTCAATATTAAATAACCAAAACATACCTTCACTATTAAGCATATTTTTGTGCTGTTTTTGTTAAAAAACGAAAGCTGTATTTTTTTTCTTAAAGTCAAATAGATTGTGGGTGTTGATTGCTAAGGATTTTTGCAACTGAGAAAAAAATTAATAAAGTTTACTATTTTTTACTATTTATATCATACGTTTATGAAAACAATAAAACGGTTTCTGAAAATGTATTCGGCAATCAACATCCGCATATGACAGTACTTCAAAATGAAACCAAATTTTTAAATTTATTCCACGAATTAACGGAAAAAAATGACTTACAGTATTCTGTAGCATTGCTCTTATGGGAATCAGATTCAATATGGCGGGCAGGGAAGCGTCCCCTTAATTGTTACAAAATTCATTCCTTCCCTGGTCTCGTCGCAAAACTTTTCAAAATGAGTGGAACTAAAAATGTCAACTCTATTTCAAATTAAAAGTTTTACAATTTTAGTTCAGATGAGTTTAAACAAACCAATTTAATTATTAAATATAAAATAAAAAAATTCGACCCTGCCAGGATTCGAACCTGGAATCTTCTGATCCGTAGTCAGACGCGTTATCCGTTGCGCCACAGGGCCATGAGATGATTTGTTCATTATTGCATTATATAAGTAGTTGTTTTATAAGTACATAAGAATAGAATTAATTTTACATCAGATCATCAGATATAAGCCTATTATTATTTTTACAGTAAAGAAATGTTTCTAAAGGCTTACTGTAGAATTAGGAATCCGAAGTAGGCCCAATATTAAATTAAGTTTCTATTTTTAGTTGTTGTGTCTATGTTAGCGAATTAAAATGGGACGGAGTGAAGTAATTGTTATCTATACTAATATTATAAAGAGGTAAAGTTTGTTTTTTTGTTTGTTTGTATGTAGGGCCGTAGGGGTAATCTTTGGCACTACTGAACCGATTGAAAACATAGTTTTACTAATAAAAAGCTACACTATCACTGAGCAACATAGGCTATAATTCATTTCGATAAAAACCTTTTTTTATTTCAATACTCGTAAATTTAGTCGGAAAAAATTCTTAGGTTAGGCCTAGAATGATAAACCAACACATGTATTTTTACATTTATTACCATAGCAACCAATTGAATAAAATAACAGCTAATATAGCTGTTTGCTCCAATATTTTCATTAACAGCTGATTCCAAAATTTGAAGCAATTATTGTTATATTTCAAGCTTTTAGGTTAGGGTTTTAAAGTGTTGACCTAAGCCTTGCTGGTTCTTTTTACCATTATTATAAGTGCTGTTATAAAATATAAGAAATAATTTGATTTGAACATTTAACATTATTTACCATCTTAGTTTTCAGGTTATTTTTAATACTACACCTTTATTATAAATAAAACATAACATATGTTTTTAGAAAGTTCCGTTGGGGGTTGGCGTGCGAAGCACGCAGGGGTCTCCCCTAGTAGTTAAGGGTCTGCTCCAATAAACGAGAAAGCAACAGGAAACGCACTTCCGGTATCACTGTATCCCTATCTATAAGCAGTGTAATTTCTTGCAGCTGAACGCTTTGACTCATTTCAAACCATTTTATAAGTCTATCTTTTGTAATTGCGTGTTGAAAAAAAAAACTGAATATTCTTTATAAAATTTCGGATCCTGCTTGCAAATTATTTTTCATTATTAATTTTTTATTGTGTTAGGAAAAAAAATCTAACTTTGTTCTTACAAAATGTCAGTTACTTGACAAATGAAAGAAATTAAAAAAAATGTAAATTGCAAGAAGGATGCGTATTGTGACTGTGCTTAAAATGAGACCTTGCAAACAATCTATATATATAAAAATTAATTGCTGTTCGTTAGTCTCGCTAAAACTCGAGAACGGCTGGACCGATTTGGCTATTTTTGGTCTTAAAATGTTTTTAGTAGTTCATAGAAGGTTTATACGTAAAGAAAAGTTTGAAAAGTTTCCCGAAAAAGTTTTAAATTTGGAAGAAACTGAACAGCATTTATTGTATGAACTCAAAACCATAGCTCACAAAAACAGCTGTTCGTATAAAAAGCTTATGTTTGTTTACATGTATTGCCATAGCAACATTACTTAGCAAATTTATAATCACTTTAATACTCTTCAAAACCAACAGCTTTTTAAGGTTAGATTGAAAAACTATAAACAAACACAAATAAAAATGCTTACAGAATTATAATTCAACTCAAACATTGGTTATTAAATATCTATATAGGCCTACTTAGAGATATATGTTGCTTAAAATATTGTTTATATAAAATATATCATAACTATGAAGTTTTTAATACTTTTCAAAACATATTTTCGTTATCAATAATAATAATAACAAACAAATTATTTGACACAATGCATAACCATAAACATACACGAGTTTAAACATATTTTATTGAAAACTAAACAAACCATCTGAATTAAACTAAATGCCATTAAAATATCACATTCGTAGCTTTATTTTGATATATACTGTATATTGTATATTTAAATACTAAACAATATATATCTTATACTAATTAGGCCTATACATTTAAAATTACAAACTCTATTTGAACCAGTTTGTTACATCCTAAATTAACGCGGATGTTACAAAGTGATTCAAATATCTTTTCTACGACCCCCAGCTAATTTAAACCCTCGCTAAGAAAGGGTTAAAAGAAATTCGAAATTTTAGGGTGGTTTTGGGAGGGGGGTCAAAGTTACTAAAAATCCCTATAAGAACGAATTGGAATGAAATTTGGTACGTAGCTTCCTCTAAGGCCGTAGGTACTCGCAACATTGTCAATGAAATTAAGTGAAAGTCAAACTTAGTAAAAACTATAAATTAAAACGATGTATTTCAAGCTTTTTCATGTTAGATAGTAGTTTACAGGAATACAATTTTCAGTGCTTTCCTAAATAGCGTAGACTTTTTTTCATGACCACAGTAGGATACGCACAGGTATTCAACGAACACTTAAAAAGAATTACAATTACGTCAAAAAGACTGAAAATACCAACAACCACGGGCAACGCCGTACGGGTCAGCTAGTATATATATAAAAATTAATTGCTGTTCGTTAGTCTCGCTAAAACTCGAGAACTGCTGGACCGATTTGGCTAATTTTGGTCTTAAAATGTTTGCAGTAGTTCATAGAAGGTTTATACGTAAAGAAAAATTTGAAAAGTTTCCCGAAAAAGTTTCAAATTTGGAAGAAACCCAACAGCCTTTACTGTATGAACTCAAAACCATAGCTTACAAAACAGCTGTTCGTATAAAAAGCTTAGCAACACGTTATGTTTGTTTACAATCATTACCATAGCAACATTACTTAGCAAATTTATAATCACTTTAATACTCTTCAAAATTAACAGCTTTTTAAGGTTAGATTGAAAAACTATAAACAAACACAAGGAAAAATCAACGAAAAATGCTTACAGAATTATAATTCAACTCAAACATTGGTTATTAAATATCTATATAGGCCTACTTAGAGATATGCTGTTTAAAATATTGTTTATATAAAATATATCATAACTATGAATTTTTTAATACTTTTCAAAACATATTTTCGCTATCAATAATAATAATAACAAACAAATTATTTGACACCTTGCATAACCATAAACATACACGAGTTTAAACATATTATATTGAAAACTAAACAAACAATCTGAATTAAACTAAATGCCATTAAAATATCACATTCGTAGCTTTATTTTCATATATAATTGTATATTTAAATACTAAACAATATCTTATACTAATTAGGCCTATACATTTAAAATTAATTACAAACTCTATTTGAACCAGTTTGTTACATCCTAAATTAACGCGGATGTTACAAAGTGATTCAAATATCATTTCTACGACCCCCAGCTAATTTAAACCCTCGCTAAGAAAGGGTTAAAAGAAATTCGAAATTTTAGGGCAGTTTGGGGGAGGGCGGGGGTCAAAGTTACTAAAAATCCATAAAAGAACGAATTGGAATGAAATTTGGTACGTAGCTTCCTTTTAGGCTGTAGGTGCTCGCAACATTGTCAATGAAATTAAGTGAAAGTCAAAATTAGTAAAAAATATAATAAATTAAAACGATATATTTAAAGCTTTTTCATGTTAGATAGTAGTTTACAGGAATACAATTTTCAGTGCTTTCTTAAATAGCGTAGCCTTTTTTTTTTTTTTTGATGACCACAGTAGGATACGCACGGGTATTCAACGAACACTTAAAAAGAATACAATTACGTCAAAAAGACTGAAAATACTAACAACCACGGGCAACGCCGAACGGGTCAGCTAGTTTTATGATAAAAAGTAAACGAAATAAATGGTATGAAATTTAACATTGCTCTTATGGGATAAAAATCCATTTTATTTTTACTGGAGCAGACCCAGACTAGGCCTACGATTTAAAAAAAAATATATACAAATCTCATATAATTTGAAAGCAATTCATAGGCTTATACTTATCTTTACTTGTTATGAATAGTAATAATAATAATAATAATAATATAGCCTATTATATAAAATGTTTAAACAATATTTCAATTGAGCTGTGTGCCGGAAATAACCGACTTTGCACGATTGTTTACGAACAGCCTAATTTAATTGCATTTATGTAGAGTTGTATTATTTATGTTTGAGGTTCCACTAATTACAGAATAACTAGTAAAAACTATATTCTATTTGCTAAAATTATGTATTTATATACGTTAGGCCTATTATATATTTAAAGAAAGATAAAAATATTATATTTTAATAGGTTTTTGTTTCATATTGATAGATCAAATGATTTAGAAGTTATTAATATTATAATGAAGAAATTAATAATTGAATATTTGTTTATATTATACCAAGATGTACAAACGTTTCCGAAGTTAAACGAATCGGTATCTCTTTAAATTTGTATAAACTAATTTATTGATTATAAAAGCTTGTATTTATATATAGTTTATAACCTCAAAGCAAACATTATAACGTATTAGAGCATACATTAGTTCTATAACTCATAGTTAAAAAAAATCAACTCCATAAGAAATTATAATGATTGAAGTTGTAAATAATATAATCTACGCTGGGTTTTGTTTAAGTATTACAGATTATGGTTGAAATCAGCTGTTATAATGTTACTCACATACGTACGTATGTAAGGACGCACACTAGTTATTTTTTTCCCACCAAAATTTATTCGTTTTGTACTTCTTCCGACAAAAACTGAAGAAAGTGAAAAACAGCATAAAATCATTCAGAGGAACATATTTATGATGTGTACGTTCCTAATTTACGATATTTAAACGAGATTGATTTTTGAGGACCAGGAGGCTCAAATGTTAGAACTCCCACAATGAACGATAATGAAAACGAGAAAATGGTCAAAACGAATGACGCGGTAAGCATTTCTACAACTATTGTTTGTTTAGTAAGTTAAGCGTAACAAAATGATTTTAAAAATAAATTAGACCTATTTTTACAAAACAGTTTTCAAAAAAAAAAATCCAGGATGGAACAAGTGTTTTTTTTCCAACGTTGAGTTGGGGAGGATGTCCCCACGAGTCTATCTTACCTAACCATGTTACATTTTACAAACATTTTATTTTTTACAAAACAATTTGTTTACGTTTTTATTTAAACTCGTCACAACCATGTCAGACTGATTCATGGACAATATAAACGGAAATCTCTCCGAACATAGAAGGCCTTTTCCTTCCAGGAAAGAATAAAGCGTAAACACCACAACACCAGCCTACACCGAAACTGAAGAAAAATGTTTCCTCCAACAGAGCACTGAGGATGTCTTTTAAGCACCACATCTGACTCAAAAATAGTAACAGTGGGGAGAGCCCTAGAGTTCGAAAAAATAAGGGCAAACCAGCAATAATTGTAGGCCAAACAATTAATTGATGATATTATTTTTGAATGAAGATTGGGGAATCTTACACACACTCAGTTACTATATATCATTCACCTCAATCGCCCAGTCACCAACCGAAAGGCTACCATCGCTACCCTCAGTCATCTAATTCAACCACATCTGCACCATATCCAGCCCACCATTACCTCGCCATATACAAAAAATCATACCTAGTACACAGGGACAATTATGCTCAATTAAGCATTTATTTTTATATATGTAAATACCAACTGTTGTACTAGATCATTTTACACTTTATAAGAAATAAATTCTGCCACTTTTTTTAGAAATAGCAGTTATAATTCACCTAAATACATCGTGTCAAGCCTCACAAAACTGTTCAGTTATTTTCCCAAGGCTTTTGGCAATGGCAGTTCGAAGTTTTAGCTCTTCAAAGGGGGTCGCCGACTACAAGTGGTTAACAGTCTAATTCTGGAGATTTCGCTTCTCTCATGAAAGTGCTTTTTTGTTCAATTTGAGGTGTAATCACTTCGAGCAGCTGACCGAACGTATCCGAGTCCATTCGAAGGTAGTTTTTAATAGACAACATCTGAAGTTAATCTAAGCTCTGCATTTTACAAACATACAGTCATTCGCTCCTCTTCATCAACTAATTTATTCACTTGCTGGTTCCTCCTTCCTTTTCGTTTAAAGCAATAACAATCGCTTCACAACATTCATCTTAGTCGGACATGTTCTCTCGATAATAGACCTACCACAAAATGAACGGAGGGTTGCACAAGCTGTTGCTAGTAAATTGGCAAGACCTTGATTGTCTTCATTATTGATAGCATCTGTTGAAAACAATGGCTGCTTGTCCGAAACTAAACATGACTTTATTGTAAAATTATTAATTTTAAGGGGATTAACATTTTGGGTGGGAACGAGATGGTGAATCCATTTTATACAGAATATATATATGAAAATGTTTAGTGTTTAAGAATGAGCTTGGATTTTTAAATGCTTATGGTGGTTCTTAAACCAGGCATAAGGGACGTTTCCTTATTCTTCCTGCTGTGGCGCAGGGTCTGTAATGATTTGTTTAAGGTCAAATGTGGATAGAACCTTGGGCCTGAGAATTCTAAGTGTGTGCCTTAGTTTGCGCAAATGATTTGATCTGGCATAACATTTTCTCAGCTTATAGTGAGACGTTGACATAGGACAAACAAATCTTTGTATGCTATTGTTTATTAAATTTGTTACCACTTCGATTACCTTTCATAAAGATTAAAATGTTGAAATTGAAAAGATAACTTTATTCTACAAACCTTTCAAAATGAATATACTGTATGTACAAAACGTTTATAGCCAAGTGAATTTATAAGCAATCGTAGCAGACCTACATAATATGGGTTTGTTTTGGAGTAATAAAGTAATAAAGAACTTAATATTCTAAATTCTTTTAAGTTATATATTTAGACTGTAAATTTTACTGAATCACCAACCAATCGCATTTTACAATAAATTAAAAACAAGCTATTATATTACATTCACTATGAAACTACATACATAAATAAAGTGATATTTTCAATTTTTAGAGTTATTAGTGAATTTCCATAGGAAAAATGAGCTATTTCAGTGGCCCTTATGGTAAGACCCAAGGTCGGGAGTAGCAAATGAGCACCGATCATGGTCCCCAGAACACTTTTCGGGGTGTCATTAAAAATCATATGTATGTGTGCGCACTCTAACGGACGCATTTTACGTCCGATTTGGTCCAAATTTGATACACACGTTGTTTTTCTAAGTCGCTTGGACGAGTTCATTAGCCAAAAAAATTAACCGGAAGTAGACCAAAATTTTGACCGGAAGTAACATGTATATAGTGTGCGCACTCTAACGGACGCATTTTACGTCTGATTTGGTCCAAATTTGGTACACAGGTTGGTTTTCTAAGTCGTTTGGACGAGTTCGTTAACCAAAAAAATTGACCGGAAGTAGACCAAATTTTTGACCGGAAGTAACATGTATATATGTGTGCGCATTCTAACGTTCGCATTTTATGTCCGATTTGTCGGAAACGTGTGCAGAAACTGCTTCTCGATTATAACTTGAATCAGCGCATGCAGACACATTCCTACACTTCGAAAAATTTCCGCTTTGCTATAAATAAACAAAAACTACAGATTCAAAGCCTGCGCTGCCCTGCGTTGCACTCACTATTAAGCCCAGTGTTTTAAGTGCAGGCACAGGATAGAGCAAAGCAGGACAAAACTTATTTTGTATTTTTATAATTTTGACCCAATATTTTCAAAATTTTGACCCAAAAACGTGACTCCGGCGCGCTGTGACTGACTCTAGAAAGCTCAAAAGCTTTTCAACTATCCTCAATAAATTTACGAATATTTTGGTACCACCGTTTTCTCCGACGTCTGAGAGTGTTTATATCGTGTATGAGCTAAAAAACGTAAACGGGATAATTGGAACAATTTTTATTTTGGTAATGTTCTTTTTTTAATATATTTATAAAGTTAAACATATTAAGTAAATGATATACAACAACGTTCTCATAGCTATTCACGATCATATCATTAAGGTTTAGGTAATATAATTTTTTAAATGACCGCCGCTACTCTAAGCGTGACCGCCGTTACAATTGCTGGTACTGTTAAAACTTTGAGCTGGAATGCTATGGAAATGAAAGTACAGTAAAGATAAGAAATGTGCTCAAATTACCTTTAAAGAAACTTAATTTACAGCAAAGTCCTATAAAACCACATGAGTGCAATCGTGACCGCCTTGGCGCCGTTGCTTTGGATGTGTCCGCCGCTACCAAATTATTCGTGAATAATTAGTTTTTTATTGGTTAATACAATTGTTTATGTACTTACCAAAATAATTAGTTTAGTATAAAAGGCAAATATTAATAAATACATTATTTAGTAATATTTAAGTAAATAATAGTATAACAGAATAAAATTCTACGAAATAAAACTGAATAATTTTTTTAGCAAGCAGGGAAGACGACTGATCCGTTATATTTCTCTCTCGGCTGACATGCCTATCCACTATAAGTGTTTATTATTATTTTCCTACAAATTATCCTATCGAAGTTAGACTATGAGACCGTTGAAAAACATAATCTTCAAAAATCTTACTCTAATAATTATCTTTTTATTTTAAAAAATCCTAGAAATCAATGAGGCAAAGAACAAACACTACTTGTGTAAAAACTACTCCCAACTGATTATTTAACAGCGCTCTATTTTTGATCTAGTGGCTATTAAATAAAAAAATGTGGGTTGCGACCGCCGCTACGCAAAACTTGGAAGACAATTAAAAAAAATATTGTTTTACCATCGTAAGTATTTAAAATAATGTGGGTTGCGACCGCCGCTACGCAAAATTTGGAAGACAATTTAAAAAAAATATTGTTTTACCATCGTAAGTATTTAAAATAATGTGGGTTGCGACCGCCGCTACGCAAAACTTGGAAGACAATTTAAAAAAAAATATTGTTTACCATCGTAAGTATTTAAAATAATGTGGGTTGCGACCCCGCTACGCAAAACTTGGAAGACAATTTTAAAAAAATATTGTTTTACCATCGTAAGTATTTAAAATAATGTGGGTCGCGACCGCCGCTACGCAAAACTTGGAAGACAATTTTAAAAAAATATTTTTTTTACCATCGTAAGTATTTTTGTTGAAAACTATTATTTATATGAATACAAAATCTTATTTAGTTTCTTAGATATTGGTTTAAGTGGTGTTATCCTTAAATTTAACTTAATTCTAAAGCATTGTTTAGTTAAAAACAGGAATAGGAACATGCGACCGCCGTTACAAATAAAATTATAAACATAGAATTATTTTATATCATAAACGCATATTTTTTAAATTAGCTGCAGTAACCTATAGGTATATATAGGCTGTAATATAGGTATATATAATTTATAATCCAAATCGTAAATTAAATCGCTTAATTTCAATAGAAAAGTCTTTAGGCCTACAGTTTAATTTCAGTAATTGCCCCATTTAAGTTTTTTTGCCCGTATGCAGGAAAATAGACACGCAAAATTACCGTACGATTTCAATAATTCGGCATTGTAATGCGAACCGAAGTAAAAATACATTTCCTATTTAAAATCTGAGTATTGAAATTATTAATAATTCGATTACGAAGATGAACCGCTGACGAGAGTTTAACGAATTTCCAAAATTTAATTTTTATGTTTTAGGGTTTCAAGCAACTATTTGTGAAATTGATCAACTCACGAAGAAGTTGAATATTGTTTGCATCCAAGCCTCCATCCAGCGCTGCTTGGTTCCACTCGCTTTGAGGCCTCGGCTTATGGTCAGCTTCGCTTCGCTCGCAGCGCACATACTCGGCCGACGGCCTCGGATCAGAAGAGCCCACACGGTAAAATCCACGGTACTTTTATGGTATTTTACGTTTTGGTTGTTTTTGAGGGAACGGTCGTGTAAAAAAACAAAATGTGCAGAATAATATACTACATTTATTTTTTTTAGATAAAATCAAACAAAATATCACTCTAGTACGAAAAATCTCAAAAAACAGTTACTTCCGGTCAAAAAACGTACTTCCGGTTGTTGGATTTTTTGGCTAACGAACTCGTCCGAGTGACTTAGACAACCAACGCGTGTACTAAATTTTCAGGTTTTAATTTGAGTTTCATTTGACAATGTCAGTTCATATATATTTTCGAAACAATGTGCTTCATATTTTTACCATCTAACAAATACAGTAAATAAATGGGCAACCTATTCTCATAAAATATATTTTAACAGCTAGTAATTTTGTATTTTTAATTAAAATAAAACAGACTATGACATTTTCTTTCGTGTTACTTCAGACATAGTAATTGAGACACCAACGTTCTAGCTCATACAAAATAAACTGAGTCAGCTGAGATCTCTTCGTCGGAATTATGCAAGCTTTGCGGTGCAAGTTTCTTTGATGTTCGAAAACCGATAGCGATCAAATGTGACGACAAATTTATGGTAATATATAGGATATTATAATAATAATAATATTAAATATTACCTGTTATTGGTCCGTCATGTGACTTATTTTGGTCGTTAAAATGTTACGACGCGTTTAGGGACCGTAATCCCATTGTCATATTTAGTTGCACTTAGCCTACACATTACACATTAAAAGCACAGAAAACACGTTTAAAAAACACAAAAACACACAACAATTACAACACTTTTAAAGCTTGCCGGACAATAGCAAAACGTGCACATAGTTGCGCGGACCATGGTACACATGCATCTAGAATCATGCAACTAAAAAAAAATTGTGGCATACGCACGACTATATTAACGTTAATTTTTTCGTCGATACACACATTTTCGCAACGCACACCACAGTTACAAAATGCAAAAAGCTTGAAGACCAACGCACGATGCACAACACAAAAGTACCTAGAAATAAATTAAAATTTTCGCCCAAATGCTACATTGAACTCAAAATGTAAATATTTATTAGTGCGGTCGCGCTTTTTTCATGTTTTTTTTACAGCTTGCTTCTTGGGGAAAGACGCCACTAATCTAATACAATGGAAAACCATTTATACACTGCAGCTCGACGTTCTTGAAATTACCATTGTGTTTGTGTTTTAGTAGACAGAGTCAATCTGAGCATGAAATGAGTCTTTTAACAACACAAAACTCAACCTAGAAGTTGTAAACACATCCTTTAGTGCAAGGAATGTGGACTAAATATACATACCACAATCTAATTATACAGTGTCGTATCTGTAATGTATGTATACAGTATATTATATTTTATACTTAAGTGAAAATGTTCACTTGTTGAAGTAAGTAGGCGTAGTCTATACATCTTAGGGCGAAATCATAATATATGTTGTGTGTTTGAATTAATTTGGATTATTGTTGACGGCTGTTTCTTTGTAATGCTTTATAACGTAACATGAGATTTTTAAATCAAACTATTTTATACTCCAATGTTATTCAAATAGAAAATAACGTCTAAATCATCATTGATTTTTTTTAAACTAACGAATTAATAAAAACAAAAATACATCTGGACACTGCCAAATTCCTTTCTGTCAAATTTCTTCTTTCTAGTTTTAGAGTTTTTGAGATATGCTACAGAGAACTTTACAAACGGCAGAGGTTGAAGCAATTATAGTAGGGATTGTACTTTATAGGTTAATATTGTATCACTTTTAACTTGAACTGCCTATCATTTATAAATTTAACAAACTAAGGTCTTTATTGTTTGCTTGATGTTTAAAGGCAACATTTTCATACGTTTATAAGCTTTAATTCCAGGCAAAAACTTCCTCGATCTGTCCTAGGCTTTTGCAAGAACAGTTGGTAGGAAATAATTATGGTAGGCCTAGCCAAGTTCAGCTACCTAATTCCGACAAAAAGCTGTAGTCTGGTCTAGACACATTGGCGTGTAATATAAGACGTTTCCGAACTGTTGCACTGGGTAAAGTCATGTCCAATTAGCCTAACCTCCTCCTACGACCAAGAATGTTAACTTGTTTTAATTGTCCTTGGACTCATGGATATACTGATCATCACAAAAACATCGATCCTACCAAATGACGCACTCTATGAACTGTCATTGTATTTCCACAATAAATCTTGCCATCACCTTGTCAGACTGCTTTTTTCATTTTTATCCAAGACCCATCTCCAAAACATTAATCAGGTCTCCTTTTCCCAACACCAGGCTACTGAAATACGATGAATGTCTCAAGTTGTGTCGGTCAAAACCTCTGCTTTAGGATTAGTTAGACAAAATGCAATGGATAAATCAAGCGTTGAATTTAAAAAATCAATACCATCAAACAGTTGCAGTTTAATTGTTTGTGTTATATTATTTCTTGTATCACATTCTTAAACTTCAAAAATTATATATAGCCTATATATATATATATATTGTTACGTTATTATAATTACCCCTGCAGGATAGGCAACTGTAGCGCGGGCTAATACAGTTGAAACTCAACAGCTGACAGACAGACAAATAACTAGCTAATCTACTTGAAAGTCGACCTTGACCATTCCAAGTTCAACCGTCGTAAGGCA
>JAGFPH010000208.1:285619-298752 GCA_018207615.1 Philaenus spumarius
TCACACAGTTCTCACAGTTTTATTTGTACAGATAAACTGCGCAGTTAAACTGATAATGTGTGGGCCCCTTAAGATATGGCAATTATACAAGCAGGTTGTCAGTGCAGAGCTATCAACAAAACAAATCAGTGTAGCCTGTAACATGGAACTTACAAGAGAACAGACTTCAGCTTTATTGCTGCTTAGTGATAATGTTACAACGAATGAGAAGTGAAATACATCTTAAATTAATAAATTAAGATATATTTACAAGGGGTAAAAACACATTTTCCGCAATTACTTGCCGACGAAAATCGATTTTTTATGTTTCAGAATAAGATCGGATACTTTTTATTTTATTTTGTCAAAAATTGAACAATAGCTTACCAAGAACTGGGCCAATTACCACAAAACCCATATTCAGCCGGAAGAGAGAGTACTTTAAAATGAGGCAAACAAGAATTTGCACTTTTAACTAGCTTTATCTTAAATACCGGGAGACTTAATTTTTAAAACCTTGATATAATCTATAATATATAAAATTGAAAACAAACTCACTCACTCACTGATCACAGTATCTCAAAAAACAATACCATCTAGGAACTTGAAATTTAGTACACATATTGCTCATAGGCACTAGAGGCGCACTAAGAAAGGCTTTTTAAATATTTTTCCTGTAAGGGTTGAAAAAACCCCTATAAACAATAAATATTGTTTGTTATATATCTCAAAAACCCTATCTCCTAGGAACGTGAAATTTGGTACACATATTTTTCATAGGCGCTAGAGGCCCACTAAGGTAGGATTTTAAAATATTTGGCCTTCAAGGGTTGATACAACCCCTAAAACAATAAAAATTGTTTGTTTTCCTTTCCTTAAAGCTAGAAAGATAAAATTTATTTCTTACAAGATACGTATAAAAAAATTAAACCGATTTTACATTGTAGCCTATCACTAACCATTGGGTTTTACATTGGGGTGAAAATTTATTAACAACCCCTATAACTATAAATATTAATTTAATACCGTCAAGGAACTTGAACATATTGCTCATAGGCGCTAGAGGCGCACTAAGATAGTATTTTAAAATATTTGGCCTTTAAGGGTTGAAACATCCCCTAAAACAATAAATGTTGTTTGCTTACTTTCCTTAAATTTTGTACATTTATTTCTTACACGATACATATAAAAAGTAAACCAGTTGTACATTTCGTTACGTGCTGCTAGGGAAGAAAATGTGATAAAAACCCCTAGAAACAATAAATATAAATTTGTATACTTTCGTTAAAGCTAGAGAGCTGAAACTTTGTATATATTTCTTACAAGATCCGCAACACAGATAAATAAACCAGTTTCACATTTTATCACGTCCTTTTAAGGGGTAGAAATATAGTAAAACCCCTTAAACAATAAATATGTGTTTTTATACTTTCCTTAAAGCTAGAAAGCTGAAATTTTGCACATTTATTTCTTACAAGATGCATATAAAAAAATAAACCAGTTTTACATTTTATCACGTTTTGCTCAGAAGTTAACATTTAGCAACAGCCCCGATAACTGTAAATATTAATTTAATACCGCCAAGGAACGTGAAATTTGATACACATATTGCTTATAGGCGCTAGAGGCGCACTAAGATAGGATTTTAAAATATTTGGCCTTTAAGGGTTGGAACATCCCCTAAAACAATAAATGTTGTTTGTTTACTTTCCTTAAAGCTGAAATTTGTACATTTATTTCTTATAAAACACATGTAAAAAGTAAATGAGGATTACATTTTGTTACGTGCTGCTAGAGGTGAAAATGTGATAAGATCCCATAAAAAAAAAATATTTATTTTTATACTTTCCTTAAAGCCAGAGAGCTGAAATTTCGTACATTTATTTTTTACAAGAAACATATAAAAAATAAACCAGTTTTACATTTTGTTACGTGCTGCTAAGGGTTGAAAATGTAATAACAACCCGTAAAAACAATACGTATTAATTGGTAATAAATATTAATTTCCTACAGTTACCTGACAAAGCGGGTCTTCTTGCACTGATTATAGTACGCAAAGTAGCTGATTCCTGCATTTACTTACTTTCCCGCACTCATTTCACTTTCCCGCACTCATTTCACTTTCCCGCACTCATTTTACTTTCCCGCACTCCAGAATTTTGCTTTCCCGCACTTTGTGAAACAATTTTGTTTAAGTTTTGATTTGTTAATTTGTGGAAATGCATAATAAAAGTTCACCTTTATATACAATTACCTGTTATTTATATGGTTTATAGTAACTGTAGGAAAAATATAATGTGTTACACGGGCGCAAAGTGTCTTTGCTGCACTCGAGAAACTTTCCGCACTCGCCTGCGGCTCGTGCGTAAAGATTTATCTCAAGTGCAGCAAAGTGTCACTTTGCGCACTAGTTACACAAATAACTATTCTGTCCTTAAAGCTAGAGAGCTGAAATTTGGCACTTATTAATTTTAAGAAAATATTTCAGACGTAAGCTGATCAAAACTATCGCGATCTATGCATTCGCATATTAAAGACGTATCTGGGTGATCTGCAAAGGACGATTGACGGGCAGCCAGTGAACAATAAATACCAAACTAATTGAAAATACATGTAATAATTCACTTCGTAAAATAGTAGATGAAAGAAAAAGAGAGAAAAATATGACAATTAACTATGAATCATGGTGATGCAAAAAACAAATTCCCTGTAGCGAAGCACGTGTATTGAGCTAGTTTGCTAGTACATTATATACAGTATTTATGGGTAGTACTAAAGTTATTTTAAGCAAAATCAATTTGTTTTATAATGCTGAATGCTCTACAGATTTTATATTTCTAAAACAAAAGACTTGTTGTCAAGCCTCTATTTTATAACAAATTTCCATTGCACTCCATCTTCATTTCTAAAGAAATCTTTTTTTAACAGGCATCGCCTATTGGCATAGTCTTTAATGCGCTTGTCCCATATCGGAGGATGGGATAAAGTAAACAACTGGCGTGCGAAAAGTAAAACAAAGAGGTATAACACTTGACGTTGAACACATGTAGTTTAGTTTACGCACTGCTATGAGTGTGCAAAAACGCACTTTATTAAGAAGCTGTAGGAAAGAAACGTTAAACATTTTTTCAAATTAAGCTGGGCAGTAGAAATAACGGACTATGCACCATTGTTTATCAATACCAGTAATCTAATTTTTTTTTTTAATGCTGCATTATATCTGTTTTGCCACTACTAATTACTGAAATAATAAATCTATTGTTCTCTATTTTATTTGTAAAGTAATTTAAGCTGAATTTGCATTTATTGCCATTTTTAATATACTTTTTGAGGTTATTGTTTACGTAGCCATATCTAACATCTACTGTGTTTTTACACCACCTTTAATAATATTATCTGACAGCTGTATTGAAGAATTTCCATAGGAAAGTTTTTCAATTTCACACATTAAACTTATATGGACAATTAAATATATAAGACAATATTTTTAAAACCAAAAATGATGTCTAAGTTGTATAAAATTTGTTTTATTACGATTTGTTATTGTTTACGAGTTTTATAACAAAGGTTTAAAGGTGTTGCTTAAATTTAAACCATACAGTAGTAGTTTAGCTATTGGATACATGTTGATTTTCTCATTTACGTGGTTACCATCTTTTGTTGGCTATTTAGGCGAAACTACTATCATTAAATTGACAACAAAAACTGTGTAATTCTAAAATAATCATAGTGCGTGATAACTATAGAGCTGCAGGGCACAAGTGTCCTTGAGGTTCTGCGTGCGTGAGCATGTCGGAAACAAGCAAAAGTGCGTGTTAAAAGGTCTGAACTGCGTGTCAGAAATCACAAATTTATATAATATTATATTCACTTAGTAGCCTACTTATTCTACTAACAGATGATGTTATATAACAAAAAAGGTAAAACGAAATCATTGTTAGGCCTAATCTTGAAAGTTCAGATAGGCCTATTCTGTTCTATTGTATTAGATAAACGTTTGAATTAACATGTTCTTGAAAAAAGTTCGAAACATATAAAGGGTTGAGTCTTATGGACAACATACTGGGCTTCGCTTCGCCGCTGCACCCGCTGTAGACCTATCGAAAACATATGAGATAGAAATAAACATATTTGCTAACAGCACCCTAAAATTGTTTACCTAAAACAGATCAACATATGTGTTAAATTTGATGATCGAGGGACTTTATATTTTTATATATCACTAAGTGAGACACTGAATTATACATAGATCTGTATAACGATAATAGAAAATATAAATTGGCAGGTCTCTCTTCCTTTTATGACTAAGCAAATCATAACATTTCCCCATATCTGTTCAATAAAATTCCAATTGTCAAATAACACAGTTCTATAAAAATATGTTTCGTTAACAACGTAAAAGGATTTAATCAAAAATTATTAGTTAAAAAAAAACAACCGAAAACAGGATTGTTGATTTGGCAACTGATATTGTTTTCATTATTTGTTTATTAATTTGTTTTATGAAATTAGTTTGGTGGCATGTTTAAGACGGTAAATTTTATCCTTCTAATTTTCCAAAACGTTTTCTTCAAATAGTGAAACAGTTTGACTAACAGAAGCAGAGATTGTTCTAAGCATGAACCCATAAGAGGGAGAGGTCATTTGGTTAATGGAACCATAAATAATGGGTATGAAACAGCGTGAGGTCCCCTGCTAGGCAATTTGCAATGGTAACCAACATGTGTGGTCTGTCCGTCTGCCGGACTTTATGCTCGTCTTGGATTACACAATTACACGCATAGTCGTGTGCAATTTAAGACTAAATAATTGAGCAAATTTGCAGATCTGGTAAATGAAGAGATTGAACAACATGGATGCAAAATAAAAATTAAACATAAAAATGCTTCTAAAAAAAGTGTATTTTAACTGTGTTGTAATCCCAACCTATCCTGTTTTACTTTTACCAACCTAACCTTTTGTAAGTCAACCAACGTAATATTACTTTTACAAGTGACATAACATTCCTACCTTCCTTTACAAGTAATCTAATCTGAACATACTTTTACAATCAATCGAACCTAAATAAGTACTGGATATAATTATTAAGCTAAATTTACTTAAACAAGTGACACTATCCTATTTTATTTTTACATGTAACTTCAGCCTTACTTTTGCAAGCAATTTAACCTAAAATCTGTTTGATATAAAGTAACTATTCTACTACAAATAACTTATATTAGCCTACACGTAACTACTTTTATTACTAGAGTAGGCCGTCCTCAAAGAAAATAATTTTCGACCACGCAGCTGAACCGCTGACGTGAATTGAGCGAATTTCCAAAATTAAGTTTGTATATTTTAGGGTTTCAACCAACTAGTTGACAAATTTATCTACTCATGAAGGTGCTGTGTGCTGCTTGTGTGTACGAAATATATTAATAGCATTTGTTTGCACTTTGCGACTAAGGCGCTCCTTCGTTCCACTCGCTGCGAGTTTACCCTTTGACCTTACGGTCTAAGGCTGTGGATTGCTTCACTTCGCTCGCAACGTACAACACTCGGGCCTCGGATCAGAAGATGCCCCCACTGTAAAAATCCCCCTCGCTGATTTGAACCGGAACTTTTACGGTATTTTACGTTTTGATCGATTTTGGGGGAACCAATTGAGCTATAAAGTCGTGTAAAAAACAAAATCTGCATAATAATATCCTACATTTATTTTTTTAGATAAAACTCAAAAAAAGTTTCATACTAGTACGACAAATCTCAAATAATAGCTACTTCCTGTCAAAATACGTGCTTCTTGTTGTTGGATGTTTTGGCTATCGAACTTGCCCAACGTGTGTAGCAAATTGGAACAAGATCTGGCTTAAAATGCGGCCACTAGAGTGCGAACACAAAAATATATATACAATTTTTAATGACACCCCAAAATGTGTTCTGGGGACCATGATTGGGCTTAATTACTACTCCCCGACCTTAGGTCTCACCATATGGGTCACTGCAATAGCTCATCTTTCTCTAGCAAACTCAATAATTCACCCTTGAACCCTCTGCCATCGTTTTGAGTTTCAGTAAAAACAAAATACAGCAGTAGGCACATAAGGTTCCTGAATTTAAGCGTAATCTAAAACATTAGGCTTATATTTTGATCGATAAAAGTTACGTTTCTATTTCATTGTAATATTAATAACATTTGGTTGCTACCGAAATGGTCAACTTCACAACCAATAATATTAATCTTTATCAATTAACATTGTATAGAATGAGCTTCTAGGGTTAAGTGTAAAATAGGCTTAATAGGTTTTATCCGTTCCTTACTAAAAGCGCATTTTTATTTGTAATTGTAGTCAATGTTTTTATTACTCATAAATAATGCAAAATAATATTGAATGATTGAACAAACTATAATTCATAACTTAAACAAATTAACTATGATTCAATAGTGAGTGAAGGTAGAATCGACTCGCAAAGTGTCATATCTAGTAATAGGACTACAATATTATCTTAGAAAATAAGTGATTTTTATAATTTTTAAGTAGCTTTAAAGTTTTATGGTCAAAGAAATATGAAAATTCTCTGATTTTTTAGTAGCATAATTTCCGATTTTACTTTCCTTTGTCATACTAAACTGAAGAAAATATTAAAGCTATGTATGTTAATCATCGATTACATTTAAAATGGTAATTGACAAATTTGGAATTACCGTACTACAGGCTCCATAACAATGCAGTTTCTGAAAAATAAATGCTAAACTAGATAAAAGTCAAAATGCTGGTAGACTACAAAATGGCATTTGACCATGTTTGAAGTGACCTTAACATTTAACCTCTATTTAGTGTGGAACATGTATGGAATACTGAAGCAATAACCGCTTCTATGGATCGGTTTATAAAGTAAAATTCTTGAAGTTAAAAAAATCTTCATTATTAAAAATGACAAGGTAATTTTTAAGATTTATATTCAGGGCTAAATTATCCCCGATTAGTGGGATATGAAAATTAAATAACTTTAGTAAGACTTTAGATTTATGGATGAATGTTTGTCATTTGAATAGTTTTCGAAACCTAACCTGTTCCATTTTTCTTAAAAAATAAATACTGTTAAAACGCCGTTTTAAGCTCTAAAAAGTGCTTTAAAATAACTATGAGACCTTTAAAAAGGACTATAGCTATCAATCTAGCGCAATAATGTAAATTTGTTTTCAATAGATGTTCAAATTTACAGTTAGAATTTTGAGGTTATGTTTATATCTTGCTACAAAATTAGCATTCGTTTTTTTCCCAAGAGCAAATGTTACTTTGTAAGTTAGTGTAAAATTTTTCAGTCTGATTAAATAATTTACTGATTTTGTTTACATTATTTATCAGACAACCACTGTTTTCTATGTTGACTTATTTTTAGAAATAGTAGGCCTACTGTCAACTTTGGTTGCTAGCTTTAATTAGCAAAAAAAAAAAAAAAAAACTATGGTAATTGTAAAAATATAAGATGGGTCACTCTAATCTAAAACTAATGATATTCAGTAAAATTTCCAAATTACTGGCTGTAGGTTAAATACGAAGCTAGCCGATTGGGACAACAAACTTTCAGCACGGCAGCTTGCCGAAACATCTAATTACTGGTTAGATTTCCTATACGCTGCATTTTACGGTCATTAAAACAGTGCACAAGGAAAGGCGGAACGGACCATTAAGTTTCTGACTTAAAATTATTGTAATTATTGTTATTACCCACTGAAACCATTCGGCCACTAATAATCTTCACTTTTTGTTGGTCTAATATTCCAAGTTTTTTTCTCTAACTCCGTTTAGCTGGTTTTATGTTTTGCACATTTTTATGACAGCTCGAGTTTAGGGTAGACAATAAACTTTAAAGTCTTTTCTAAATATATGAGGCGCTATTTTGCTTTATTAAAAATTTAATAGCCATTATTTGGCCGGGCATATAGTGCGGCACAGGCCTTTTCGGGCAGGTGGTTTGAAACGGACGCGCCTCACATTAGTAGTACGTGTAATTTTCGACGAAATCCTAAAACGGTGTTATTTCCGACGGTTTTCAGGTAGAAGTACTTGACCCTGTATCATTTCCGACGGTTTTAGGTCCCCCTAATATTTGATCAACACGTATATATAGTCAAGTTGATTATACAACTGGCAATTGCACAACGTAGAAGGGGTTTAAGTTTTACCACAATTTGTTTTCACTTATTAAGTATGAATGATGTAGCCTACTACTACTTATCTTCTATTGGTATTGTATTGGTCTTCTATTCACAGTTGTAGGGAAGCAACAATTGTATGTTTTAAGCTAAGAATTAGTATTTAATAATTACTTAGAGCTAAAAGAATTAAGAAATTGTCGGCGTAGAATGAATTTTTAACTAAATTTAACTTAATTTAAGAAAGGAATTAATTTCTAAATAAAAACTTTGAAAAAAAATATAGTATGATAGTACCGTCAGTTATTCTAATTTTTTAATGTAAGCCAGTCCACGTAAACATTTTCGTATCCTTACAATAACTTTTCAAAATCCTATTTATATTTTATCCATTGTTATGGATTTATTGTTTTTATTTTTCTCCTAACCTACCTAACTGGAAACACTGGCGGATCCAGGGGGGCTGTGGGGGCTGCAGCCCCCCCCCTTTGGGTTATTATATTTTTGTTAAACCGTCTAAGTGGGAGACTGCTCAATTGAGTAGTGTCAGACAACACAACTTCTATAGAATATTTCATCCACTAAATATTATCAAATCTCAATAAAACAAAAACCATTGGAAAGAAAATGGTTTAAACTTTAATTTTTGTATTTACAAATTTCTTCTAAAAAATATATTTACATATGTAATCATCGTTGTAAAAATTGTAGTTGCCTAATCAATATTGATGCCGCGCTAGAAAGCGTAAGGAAATGACTCAAACTTGTCACTTTTTAAAGGCACATAATCGTTAGACAGACTTGTTTTGATAAGAAGATAAGGACACCACAGGATTTGTCAAGATTTTAACTATCTACCACAATCTTCTAATCATTCGTCATTCTTATTATAGTTTCTTAGATATGAATTTGTCTGTAAACCCTTGCAATTGGAGAGTTTTCAAAAAATGAGAAAGCACATTTTGCAATTGATGTATCTATTACAAAACTATATGCAGTATTCGTATAATAATTTTTATATCGATTTGAAGTGCAAGTTCTATATTTTCGTTTAATTGACCGAGCGAAGCGAGGACTCCGTTTTAACTCGACCGTTCGGCATTTCGTCTGTGTGTCTGTTTGTCTCACGATTACGGCCAAACGCCTTGACCGATTTTGATGATTTTTTGCATGAATGTTCCTTATTCCTAGGCAGAGCTATGTATGCATATGGTTTTTTCCATTTTTTATTTTTAACCAATTAAATAAAATAAAAATGGCGGCCGGACCGTTTCTCTCAGTGTAAGCTTTTTTCCAAAGCCAGTTTGTGGCTTAACCGTAAGTAGAATTTAAAAACTAACAATATTTTGTAGCAAATTTGATTTTAAACAAAATTGTATTCTTGATGTTTTCCCGTATCTCTAACGGTAAGCTCACAAAATGGCCGTAAACTTCAAATTTGTTAAAAATCGTCCAAGTTTTTTTATTTCAACTATGTTTTTATACGTTGATTCTAAACCAATTCAAAATGTTCCATAGCTTTTTTGTAGATAAAGGTTCAAAGAATTCATATAAGCCTGTAAAAAAATGATTGAAGTAAAATTATCAAAGTTATTAGCTCAAGAAACAAGGATGTTCAGTAACGAAAGGAAAAAGTTCAAATTTAGGCCTACATAAAAAGTAGTAAAAATTATTGTAATTTTTTTCATAAATGTAAAAACGTTTCGTAATTTAGTTATAAATAGAATTGTATAAAAATATTTATCAATTTCAGATTTCTTATTTTGAAAACACCTACTGCAAGACTGCAAACAAAACTAAGCTTGTTTTGAATAGTAATTTAATAATATATATTTTGCCCCAAAATTACATATAATAACTAGAAAGTGTAGAGGATAAGAAAGTGTAGAGAATAAATCAAAGAATTAAACTGTATACTTGTAAATTATCATTGTAAATTTCATAAAAGTATTTGTCTTAGCTTTACTTGAATTACAAAATGAGATGAAACACAAATGAAACCTCTCGCCGATAAAGGGCATACAAAAAATTACCGTTGGACACCGTAGGAAGTGTTGGTACATGGGTTGAGATCACTATCACGACATTGTAACATCGTTTCTTTTCATTATTTCTAATATTGAAATATGATAAGGAAGTTATGGAACATTGTTAAGTTTTAGTTATTTAAGTATGTAAAATGTAAATATTTAATTCTATGTTGTCCCTGTATATCTTGATATTTTTAGCTATCTTACGCATTATTAACCTATATAAAACACAATGCCTCTAAAAAAAAATCTTTAGCAGTTAAAGCTCAATAAAATAAAATAAATGAAAACTAAAAATCCCGGAATCGCGGGAATTGCAAAATAATGTTTCACTGGCTAAACCTTGTGCTTACTTCCTTACTGGCACACTATTTTTATTTTTAACCTGAGCTTAAAACCACATTTGTTATTTGCGATATTTTTAGTTATCTTACGCATTATTAACCTATATAGAACACAATGCCTCTAAAAGAAAATCTTTAGCAGTAAAAGCTCAAGAAAAGAAAAAAAACGAGAACTAGAAATCCCGGAATCGCGGGAATTGCAAAATGTTTCACTGGCTAAACCTTGTGCTTTCTTCCTTCCTGGCACACTATTTTTAACCTGAGCTTAAAACCACATTTGTTATTTCAACGAGCGAGGTCAACCGTTCACAGAACTACTAGTATAAGGAAAACCTGGTTTAGTGTTCCGAACTATTCGGGTATTGGTACTTCTGTGAAATATGTACATTTTCAACGCCCTAGGAGCGTTAGCCGTTATTTTTTCCTGCCTGGCTGGAACTATATAGGTACTGTACGTTTGTGAGAATTTTGATTAGCTGTTGCAATTTAGTGAAATAAGTTTTTAGAATAAATCTATTTAAAATTTTCAAGTATACAGTTCAATTCTATGGTTTATTCTCTTCAATTTGTTATAATAAAACTTTATTTTTGGGTAAAGCAAGTAATCCTTAATTCCTATTCAAAATGGGTGATCGTGAAATAGTCTAAAACTCTAAAAAGACGTTTTCAAGCACTGTATTAAAAAAAAATTCTTTACCCCCCCCCCCGGATAGGAGACAGCCCCCTCCTTGAAAACCGGCTGGATCCGCCCATGACTGGAAACTTTTCCATGTGTTATTCTATTTAGCGTCGTCTTTAAGAATTTTTCCAACTTCCAAAATGTTTGCAGTCTTCACTTTATTTTTTAATTTGCTGTGCCGTCCTTAGAACCGCGTTAGTATAAGGACGAATGCGGTGTGATTGTTTCGCTCGCAGCATACAAACTCGCCCAGAAGATGCCCGCAAGGTAACCCCCCCCCCCCCGTGGTACTGGATACTTTTATGGTATTTTAGGTTTTGATCGATTTTGGGAGAATCAAGTGAGATATAAGGCCGTGTAAAAAAAACAAAAAAAATGCAGAATAATATCTTACATTTGCTTTTTTAGACAAAACTCTAAAACGTTTCATTCTAGTACGAAAAATAGTTACTTCCGGTCAAACAACGTGCTTCCGGTTGTTAATTTTGCTGGCGCAATTCTAACACTCGTACATCCCACTCCCAAGTTTAAAGGTTAAAGTTAGGAAGGCCTAATTAGGTACCACAGGCAATAAATTCAGATACTAAGGTCATTTCGGCCAACATGATTTCGAAATAATTAAACCACAAATAATTCCAAAAAGAAAAGTACCGTAATTTACCTTCGACGTTCCTTCCTTGAGATAAGCAAATGATTCACTGGAAATAAAACAAGGAAATGTCAAGACAATTAGAGAACAAAACCTCATCTTAGCCACACAGATGAAACTGGGAAATACTGTGATACTCATTTTGTCTAACGAGAAATCTTTGGTGCCTAATCCTGTAGCAACACATAATTATGTAACATAATTATATATGTAACACGTTTACATACAGAGTGTACAAAAAGTCCCGCACTGGTTTAATATTTTCTAAACGAAAAGAAGATTTTTAGGTGTAGTGATGACGTACCAAATCTTATTGCTTTATCTGTAATCGTTCAGAAAATATTAAACCAGTGCGGAACTTTTTGTACACCTGTATAAAATATGTTAAATTTTTTACTTTTATATTGTAACGTCCATCAACAACTCCTATCATTTAACCTTTACCGACAATTCCAAACAGTAATCCTTTTCTCCGCCAGATGTCGACTCTGTACGGTATTGCTTCTTATCGTGTATAACTGAACCCATCAGCTGTGTCTTTATCTCGTTAGCTTTGTCATAAGATTGTTCTAGAAAGAGTCGGCCATTAGACCGTTACGAACGAAAACTTTTAGACGCTGCCAAGTGGTAGTAATGTTGCTAAAACTTTAGATAATTTGATCGGGGTAACGTGTGTCGCAGAAGAACATGAACTTCTAAACCTTTTGTTTTCGCATACCAGGTACAATATTTCCGCTTTACCTTAATAATTATAAAATATTACTTGTAAAACTTAATTAGGTTATTTCCACTTTTGCTTCATGTACAACTTCCTAACTCATTTTGTTCAATTTATTAGAGAAACCTATATATTTCTTTTTACAACAGCCTAAACTTAAATGTAATTCTTACAGCCTAAATTTTAAACGTAAATCTTACAGCCTACAAAAAACTATAAAGCCGATATCATTTTTGTTATTGTTAAAGCCTAAAAAATTATTTTCACAAGCAAGCCTAAAGTGTTATGCATTAATTAACTATAACTGTGTAGTGTGTCTACAGTGTAACAGATATTGAAAACTTTTAATAAGCTATAAGCAGAATATATGGCTGATATGTAACTAAACGTTAACATTTCTTTTATGTTACCATGTGGCTTACCTAACATGTACAGACAGTGTTATGCAACATTACGCATGTTATATTAACAATCACCATCTATGTAGCAATTTGCTATTTATGCTACAAAATTTAATAAAAACAGTCAACTCAAAGAACTATCATTTTATGCTTATTTAAATAACTGCAAGTTTTCTAAAAAGGAAATTGT
>JAGFPH010000208.1:298762-308935 GCA_018207615.1 Philaenus spumarius
AGTATCGTTTCCGTTCCCTTAATTATTCTTTTTGTAAGATTGGTACAATATGTACCTTTATTTTATAGGCTTATGTTAGAGCTTCGCTCGGGTTAAAAAGTTGCTAAAGTAAGGCTAATTTCCGAATATTTCTTATGTAATACGATCTAAACACATTTACCGTGGACATTTCAACATTTGAAAGAATATTTAAAATTCGATAGGACCAACAAATATTAAACTTAGTTTTTAGAAAACTGTTATTACTTCTACCAAAAATTGCTTCAACATCCAATAAAATGCAAATAACATAGGCCATTATAAAATTTAAAATATTGAGATTGTATTTTCGACACCGAAATGACAAAGTGTTGTTAACAAAACAAATTGTAAATAATGTATTATGTCAGCATTTTAAAATATATATAACAATAGGCATAGTTATAGTTTTTATTAAAATTTACCACAATGAGTAAAAGATACCAATTTTAATTAATGTAAGTTTAAATAAAATGTAGCCAATATATTATTGTAATTATTTTTTAATTTATGTACGTTATGAAACAATGTGGATTTAGTCGGATAGTAAACAAGGATAATTGACTATCAATTCAAAGTTAAAAATACATGTTTGCATATTTATTTTGTATTTTACCCTTCTACAGATAACATATAACCAAAGAAAATAAAAATATAACTGTCTCATTAATAAGAAAATAATGAAGTAATATAACAAAAAAATATATTAATAATTGTAGTAACATTAAGAATATTTCTAAAAAAAAAATACATTGACTACGTATGTTATAAAAATACAAAGGCCTGTATCTAAGTTATAACACATAATATACGTAAAATATCTATATGTATATATAAGCCAAATACCACTCACTCACTGACTCTTCACGAAATCTCAAAAACTACTGAACGGATTGGAACGAAATTTGGTATGTAGCTTCCTCTAGGGTCATAGGTGCTCGCTAAGAAAGGTTTTTAAAAAAAATCGAAATTTTCGGGGGTGGGGGGAGGTCAAAGTTACTAAAAATCCCCATAAAAATAAATAGTATAATATATTTATTGATATATTGTTTTGGTTAATATACATTTAACTTTGATTTCTCTATCGATCCATGCAAATCCGGATCGGGGCATCTATTTATATATTTTGCTGCCCCGATCTATATATTTATCATCATATCTAATGAACGATTTTTCTAAACATGGTGATATCTCAAACAATATATACTATTTATGAGATAGATATTCCAATTAAACAAAATATTGTTCGGTTATAAGTCTTACGAAAATTTTTTGAAGGGTTTAAAATATTGGTAAATTTGATTTTTTATTTTGTTGCCTACTGATCACGATTTCTTAAAATGTATATAGCCTTGAAACAAGAAACCTGTCACAAATAACTGTACCTTGCCCCTCCCGCCCTCCCTCACTTTCACGTTCCTACTTACTGACCACAAGGCACTGGTGCATCAGTTGGGCTTACCATTTTGATGTTCTCATTCCTCTAAACCCTTCTATTCCTGATACTTCCGTTCCCTCTTATATTGCGGAGGATAATATCGGGGAAATTGGGCAGCTTTCAGACAATGATCTCCAAAACTCTCAGTCTCCGTCGACAGAACCGTGTTTGTCATCTGATACTGTTAAGTCAGATCATTGTTCCATTGTTCAAACCACCCAGAAACGTGGGAAAAAACGGCGAAAACGTTTTTCTTATACTAATCGTGCTAAAGCACATAGGGAGTCTGTCAAAAGATACAATGCAAAACATCCCGAGACTGTCAAAATATACAATCAAAAAAATCCTGCCGTGCATCGTGAGGCTTCCAAAAAGTAGTTAACAAAATCCCCAGGTCAAAATGGCTTCCGTTCAAAAATACAGTTCTAAAAGATGTCACATGAAGGTGCTTCCATGGTCTGAAAAATCAATGTCAGGGTTTCACTACAACTGCAACACCGATCACAAAGACAGAACAGTTGAATTAGGCCCTATGACGACATGTAAATGGTGTACAGCTATGTAGGCCTAGTGGTATAAATGACATGGTTTAGAACCTTCGATTCATATCCTTACGATACACAAAATTACCTTTATTTGTCGCATTTATTTCACCAAAATAATTATGCAATAGCGAATCATTGCCGGGTCAGCTAGTATTTATATAAAATGCAATTTATTTTTGAATGTATAAATATACAACATTCCTAATAATATAGTATAAAACATATTAGTAGACAGAAACCTCAAATAAAAATCACATAATATATCTTATTAAAGTTCTTTGTCAAAAATGTATGATAGTGAGACAGTGATATTATTTTTATAAAACATTTCTATGATCAGATTTCTGCAGGTGGACACTACCATACATTTGATCAAAGATCTTGTATTAAAATTCAGTATTTTCCAAAATATATGATAGTGTAATAGGGCATAGTTTATAAAAGATTTTATATGGACACATTTCTTTAACATAAGTTAAGAAGTAGGTATGTTACGAATCTATATACAGTGTGATTGAAAAGTCCCGGAACGGTGTAATATATTTTTTACCATTATAGATAAAGTAATGAGACTTGGTATATCAATAATAGCCATAAATGTCTACTCTTTTAAGGTATTATCACTTTTTTATCCCTTAAGAGGGATGGCCCACGAGGAGTCAGACAAAATTCTTAAGTAGCAGCATAGGTCGAGTTTGGTATCAAATTAAAGGTCTTAGTTAGTAGAACACATTGCCGCAAACCGGACTTCGAAAGGTCCACTCTAACCAAAATGGCGGCCCTAAACGTGTTGAAATAAATTGACATAAAGTTGCTAATATCTCGAAAAGGAAGAATTTTTGGAAAAAAATTCAAGAGACAAAAAATGTTTATTTCAAAGTGCTTGACCTAAAAAATTACTTCCAAATCGATTTAGTAAATTTTATTTTTACTCCTTCATCTTAGAAAATTTAAAAAAATTTACGAAATTGATTTGGGAGCACTTTGTTTAGCTTCGTGACGAGCGACCTAAAACACCCCCGGGTGTAAAATATAAAAAAGATTCTCGCCGGCCCTGCCTGGGTCTACGGACCCTTCCGCCGCTGCCTGAGAGTGCGCGTGCGTTGGTGAAGGGACACTCCCTTCCCATAGCGCCAGACTATACATTAATAGTGATCTGTGTCCACAGAATATTGAATAGAATAGAAGTGGCGAAGTGGCATAGAGTAAGAGGATGTGAGTCGACTACCGCTCTCTAACCCCCACTCCTTTGCCCTCAATAACACACCCTTCCGTAGTTTAACACACTTAACCTACACCTTCCACGTTACATCAGAACTCTCCACTTGTGTTTATGTTACTCTTTGTTTAGCCTTTGTTATTGAAGTTTCCTTTTTTGTGTTTTGTTTTTTTTTATGTTATAATGCCTTATTGTGAGGATTTTGGTTGCAGTGTGAGAGAAGCGGATAAAACAGTTAACTCTCCGATAACTTTTCATCTGTTAGTGTCTATACTAATATTAAAAAGAGGTAAAATTTGTTTGTTTATTTGTTTGTATGTAGGGGGTAAGCTCTGGAACTACTGAACCGATTGAAAAAATAGTTTTACTAATAAAAAGCTACACTATCCCTGAGTAAACATGGGCTAGATTTCATTTTGATAAAAGCCTTTTTTATTTCAGTATTTGTCAATTTAGTCGGAAAAATCTTAGGTTAAACCTAGACTGATGAATAATCACATGTATTTACATTTATTACCATAGCAACCAATTGAATAAAATAACAGATAAAACATCTGATTCAAACTGTGAAGCAATATTATTTAAATTTCTAACTTTTAGGTCAGGTTTTTATTAAAGAGTAGACCTGAGCCTTGCTGGTTCTTTAAACATTTATTATAACTGCTGTTATAAAATATACGAACTAATTTGATTTGAACATCATTGTTTACCATTTTCGATTTTGGGTTATTATTAATCTATACTAATATTATAAAGAGGTAAAGTTTGTTTTTTTGTTTATTTGTTTGTTTGTATGTAGAGGGTAATCTCTGGCACTACTGAACCGATTGAAAAAATAGTTTTACTAATAAAAAGCTATAGCCTACTATCCCTGAGTAACATAGGCTATAATTCATTTCGATAAAAACCTTTTTTTTATTTTAATATTTGTAAATTTAGCCAGAAAAAATTCTTAGATTATGCCTAGAATGATAAACCAACACATGTATTTACATTTATTACCATAGCAACCAATTGAATAAAATAACAATATAGCTGTTTGCTCCAATATTTCCATTAACAGCTGATTTAAAAATTTGAAGCAATTAATTTTGTATTTCTAGCTTTTAGGTTGGGGTTTTAAAGTGTAGACCTGAGCCTTGCTGGTTCTTTTAACCATTATTATAACTGCTGTTATAAAATATACGAAATAATTTGATTTGAACATTTAACATTATTTACCATCTTAGTTTTGAGGTTATTATTAATCATACACCTTTATTATAAATAAAACATAACATATGTTTTTAGAAGGTTCCATTGGGGGTTGGCGTGCGGAGCACGAAGGTGTCTCCCCTAGTCCTTATATATAATTCTGTAAGCGAAATTTTAGATTCAAAATTGTGAGAATTAGGTAAATCGGAGGATGATGGGAGAGGTATCAAATTAAAGGTATCGATTCAAGGAACGAGGGAAAAATAAAAGTTTTTTCTAAAATTTAAAACTAAGGGGTTTTTGGGGTCCCCGAAAAACGAAAAATGCCCATAAGAAATACATGAGAATTTAAAAACATCTGTTTTGTTTAGATTAAAACATTTGGTATTAAATAAATACATTAAAATAAAAAAAACAGCTATTCTGTAGTTTACATTAAAACATTTGGTGTTAAATAAATAAATAAAAACAATAAAACAGCTGTTCTGTAAAATAATATAACAGTTAAAATGTAAATTATATTGTTAAATAAAATGTGCTACTTATTAACCTATAAAAGATAAACGTTGACACACACATTGAAGAGAAACCATATAAGTGTGATTTTTTTAAGGTTGTGTGGCTGTTCTATTAACTTTTCATACATTAATTATAATTTTCTTAATATTTTGCATAAATTCTATCATGTTATCAACTGGGGAAGACCAGCAAGACGTGGGAGAATGTTCAGAAATGTAGCGGACAGACGTAATGCAAATAAATAGGCGAGTAAGGCGAGTTACACACTGAAGTGGCGTGGTGTATTAATTAACAGAGTATATTATTACACACATTCCGTGAAAAAATCATCAAGATACGATACATTTTAATTACTTTGTTTATAAATTATTGTGATTAAATTTTTAGTATCGAAAACGTATATACTTTGCAAACAAAATTTACAATACATTTTAAAAATGTACATATCTTTTTATCTATATATTCGATTTTAAATATTAAAAAAGATTTGGATTCACAATAAAATTCTCTATAACTTATTACATTCACAACAAAATACATAATTCAAATAAAAGTCAAATAATACAAAATAAAAAAAAATATTGTTCACCATTTAACGAATTTGAAATAGTAATTTTTATAGGCCTAATCAGTAAAGGTATTAAAATTTGTTGAAACAATCTGATTTATTTATATTATTATTAAAGATATGTTTTCTATGTGTGGTTCAAATTTTATTAAAATCAGTTAAATATTAAGTTATTAAAGTTATTCAATTTTTACTGAAGACATGAACAAAACATTTTTCACCGAATAAAAATATCGGAAAGTTATTTTTTATGGGCCTAATCAGTAAAGGTATTAAAATTTGTTGAAACAATCTGATTTTTTTATATTATTATTAAAGATATGTTTTCTATGTGTGGTTCAAATTTTATTAAAATCGGTTAAATATTATTAAAGTTATTCAATTTTTACTGAAGACATGAACAAAAATTTTTTCACCGAATAAAGATATCGGAAAGTTATTGTTTATAGGCCTAATCAGTAAAGGTATTAAAATTTGTTGTAACAATCTGATTTTTTATATTATTATTATAGATAGGTATGTTTTTTATATGTGGTCTAAATTTTATTAAAATCTGTTAAATATTATTAAATTACAATTTTTCACCAAATCAAGATATCGGAAAGTAATTTTTATAGGCCTAATCAGTGAAGGTATTAAAATTTGTTGTAACAATCTGATTTTTTAATATTATTATTATAGGTATGTTTTCTATATGTGGTTCAAATTTTATTGAACTCGATTAAATATTTCTAAAGTTATTCAATTTAGAACCTGTGGAACACAAATCAACCCAGAATTAAACACTGACGAAACAAAACAAACAATCCTGCCACATTGCCATATGCTATTGATTCTTGATGAAGGATCAAAGTTCCGAGAACCAGCTCAAATTGACCAATGCGTCTGTGCCGAACTACCAAATCCACAAGAATTTCCTACACTTCATAATATTGTCGTAAGGAATATGATACACGGACCATATGTGGTCAACGCAAGAATAAATCTCCTTGCATGAAAAAAAATTGTTGCACTAAGAAATACCCAAAAGAGTTTCTAGAGGAAACTATAGAAAATAACAATGGATACCGGTACCCCCAACTACCGCCGAAAAAAATAATGGAATAGTTGCAAGAAAAGGTATCCACCAAGTTGATAATAGAGATGTTGTCCCTTATAACAATTATATGTTAACTTAAGTATAATACGCACATTAATGTAGAAAATTGTTCCACAGTTCGTTCTGTAAAGTATTTATTTAAGTACCATGTATATAAAGGTCATGATTCTGCATGCATAGAGTTTGTAAGTAATGTTAATCAACCTAACAATGCCATAGTCTACGATAGAACTAAAAGTTTTTCAAATATGCGATATGTAAGTTCTCATGAGAGCATTTGGCGCCTCCATTTCCAACAAGGAAATGAACAGGCTGCACTCAATTGATCTGAAGAAAAGCATACAACTCTCACAGCATGGTTTGATTTAAACAACCGCGAACCAACTGCCCGCCAGTATTTATACAATGAAATTTCGCAACATTATCGGTTTTCGGGTAATGCGTGAATGCCTCGACAGAGAGAGGGTGGTAAAGTTATAGGAAGGATGTATAATGTGGCACCTAATGAATCAAATTGGTTTTATATACGCATATGTTACTTCGTGTTAAGGGTGCTACATCGTTTGAGGATTTACAGCACTACAATGGTACAACATATGATACTTTTAAAGAGGCAGTTTTATCACGTGGACTCCTTCAAAACGATCAAGAATGGCACCGTTGCTCGGAGGAATTAAAGAATATACAAATGCCACATCAGCTCAGGCAAAAATTATTTGCATTAATTTGCTGTTTCTGTGAACCAACGTCACCTTTAACAATACGGACTACCTTCAAAGAGAAACTAACCGAAGATATGAATGACATTGATCCTCATGAAGCAGAAATGGCATCATTACAAAAAATCCAGAATATTCTGAGAGAAAACGGATTCAACTGTGCTACTCTCGGCCTACCAGTTCCACCTGAAGTCGCTATTGAAAACCCCACATACAATCTACAGGAACAAGCTGCTTTTTGCATAGAGGTGTATCATAAGCATAATTTTGAACAAAAGATGGCCGTGGATCAAATCTTAAATGCAATATCTGGGAATACGGAAGAAAAACTATTCTTTTTAGAAGCTGCTGGGGGATTTGGAAAGACTTTCATATGCTCATGTATTTTGAAAATAATCCGAGGTCGAGGCCAAATTGCCTTAGCAGGTGTTTGGACTGGGATAGCAGCATTGCTTTTAGACGGAGGCACTACACTACACCGTTTACTAAGCCTTCCTGTACCCATGCTACCCTCATAGGTCTCATAAATCAAGGATAATTTCAACAAAGCTACTATTCTCAGAGAAGCTTCTATAATTATTAAAATAGACGAGTCGTCGATGGTGCCTGCTGCAGCTTTTGATTGTATAAACCATCTCCTAAAAGATGTAATGAATTGTTTGGACCCAGTATATGGACAAATGCACATTGGTGGTAAAGTAGTCCTTTTTTGTGGTGATTTTAGGCAGATTTTGCCTGTGGTACCGTTGTCTGGTAGAATAAAAATAATTGAATCTTGCATTCAAAGAAGCATAGTTTGGAAATACATTACACTCATCCATTTGAAAAAAATATGCGCGCAAATGATGGCGAAAAATTATTTTCTAATTGGCTTCTTCAAATAGGCAATGGAACATTAATAAGTGACAGAGGATCAGATTATATTAACATTCCTGAAATTATATAATTCCAGAGGATTTACTGATCAAGCATGTCTTTGGCAACTCAATAAATGAGGTGATTGCTAGACAATATTGCAATCATGTAATAGGGTTTTCATTTCCTTTGAATGAAAACTGCGATAGAATTAACGAAGATGTTTTAAATTTAATTGAAGGTGATTTCAAAGAGTATTGCATGGTGGATGAAGTGATATCAGACGATCCAAGCGAGGAATTAAACATCCCATTTGAGTATATAAATTCTATAACTCCTTCAGGAATGCCACCTCATAGACTTAAGTTAAAATTTGGTACAATTTGTTATGCATATAAGAAACATGAATATGGGTTCCAGTTTAGTAAATGAGTGCGAATGTTGGTGTTGGAAATGTATGACTAACGTCTAAGTAATAACAGGGTTTGTGAAAAGGTACTGTAATTTTCTTACCAAGGATAAAAATCATTCCAACAGACCCAACCATGCCTTTCCATATGACAAGAGTACAATTTCCAATGCGGATATCATTTGCTGTAACACTTAATAAAGCTCAGGGTCAAACCTTTGACACAATCGGCATTTACTTACCGTCACCAGTTTTCACACACGGCCAGCTGTATGTGGCATTTAGCCGAGTAAAAACACCTCAAGATGTAAAAGTAGTCATCAAAAAGACCAGTGAATAGGGAAAGGACAACTGTGAATATTACACAAAAAATATTGTTTTCAAAGATGTTTTGCTATAATACTTTGTTCTAATAAATAAAGTTTTCAAAATGACTACATAGTTTATTTCACGTTATGTATCAGTAACTGAACATAAATTACGGGCTTTAGCCCCTACAAGCCACTAGTATTATTATAAAGAGGTAAAATTCTTTTGTTTATTTGTTTGTATGTAGGGGATAATCTCTGGAACTACTGAACCGATTGAAAACATAGTTTTAGTAATAAATAGCTACACTATCTTTGAGTATCATAGACTAGAATTAATTTTGATTTAAGGATTAAAACAAACCCTAAAGCAATACAAATTAATTGTTATATTTTCCTTAAACAGTATTAGTGAGCTGAAAAATTGTACATTTATATTTTACAACATACATAAAAAAAGTATCATAAATTGACATTTTGTCGCGTGCTGCTAAGGGGTGAAAATGTAGTAAAAATGTTGACTGTTATACTTTCCTTAACACTAGAGAATAAACCCTTAATAAATTAAGGAATTTAAAAATAAGAAATCACTATGTGACATCCTAATTAAAATAAATAAGACACAAGAATTTAATAGTAGGGCCGATTTATATAAAATAACCTGTTTGCATTTGCGTCACCGCGGGGTTTGGCGACCGAAGCGAGCAGGGGGTAAAACATCTAGTTTTAAAGAGCCCTCTAGTTTTAAATAATATTATTACATTCACTAGTAGTACTCTTTTCGATTTAGTATTGACGATTCTTTTATTCGATGGTACGCTTTTATCTCCTAAATACAATCACTTCCCTTGTTTTACTTATATTAGGTTTTTTTATAAATTTTTAATAGTTTAATAATAATAATATTTTTTTCTAAGTTTGCTTTTAAAGGAGTGCGTGGGGAAAAGGGTTTTTTCTTCAACAGATCACTTTTTAGAACAAGAAGCTC
Organism: Philaenus spumarius; assembly: GCA_018207615.1. Taxonomy (NCBI): domain Eukaryota; kingdom Metazoa; phylum Arthropoda; class Insecta; order Hemiptera; family Aphrophoridae; genus Philaenus; species Philaenus spumarius. The sequence goes on from JAGFPH010000208.1 coordinate 308,642, forward strand.
ATTATCCATTACTTTAAAAAAGCATAGGGCATATTATTTTAAAATAAGGATATTTCATCACATAAATGAGATCAACGATCAAATTCACAAAAATAAAATAAGGTCGAGAAACAACAAATTAGAGTTGTTCCAGGGACAATAATTTTGTTGTCTATACTTAAATACCCAAATAAAATATGTAAACATAAATACAATTTCAAAAAGTTCATTTTTTATGAAACTTACCCTCCTACCAATTATGTTATGTTACTTATAAACATTCGGACAATGAAGTAAAACAAAATTAATAAAACT
>JAGFPH010000208.1:330218-351373 GCA_018207615.1 Philaenus spumarius
AATAAAGATTGAGTATTATAACAACTAGTCGAATAGTGTTTTCATATTTCTCGCACCCTTCAACTCAGTTAATACAACACTATTTTCGCAATAAAGATTGAGTATTATAACAACTAGTCGAATAATGTTTTCATATTTCTCGCATCCTTCAACTCAGTTAATACAACACTATTTTCGGAATAAAGATTGAGTATTATAACAACTAGTCGAATAGTGTTTTCATATTTCTCGCACCCTTCAACTCAGTTAATACAACACTATTTTCGCAGTTAAAAGCCGAAAAGCCTCCCTAACTGGCATTATTTATCTGCATTGTTATTGACCTTCTTTTAGCAAGTAGTACATATCCACTTATCCACCTGATCCCTTCCCACGTGTCAAATATGATTTGTTGCATTGTTGTTTTGATTTATATTTCGTATCCGTCGGTTTCAGTTACACAAGAATATTATTTATGTCCCTGTGTTGTGCTTTGGTCGGGCAGAACAAACGAGTTGCGATGTGTGTTTTGCCCATCAGGCAATTCTCTAAAGGTAACTAACTTGTATAACGAGGGTAGACTAAAACATAACGAGTAGAAACTGTAATTCTAAATGTGTCCCATTGTTCCTCAACCCGGCTGTGTTTAATACTAAGCAATTATTTGATAACACAGTTTTCATTTACGAACCATGTATTGTGAAGCCAATTTTAATGAATTTGTGAAAACAGAGTTTTTTTTATAATTATAATTTTGAAATAAAAACTTTTTGTTTTAGCCAATACGTGGAAATAATTGTATTGGGGTACAATGGATAATAGTAGCGAATTAAAATACACAGGAAAAGGACGAGTTTAATTTGCTCGCCAAGGGTTTCGTATCGTCAGTAGTTAAATTATTTGTGGTTTTAAGGCAAAAACCCAACGGGCTACCATTGCCTGATATAATTTTGTCCAACTAGTCAAACATCCATGGTTGTTGGCCTGATTTTAATCAGGGACTTTTGTGTACTTTTACAATCACTCATCTTCTAGACTTCCAGCATTCCAGAAAATGTTACGAAAAATGATGGTAATAATGGCACCACTTTAACACTTTTATACACAATGTATGCTATCGAATTTTAGCAATAATCATGACGGCAATGAGTAATAAATTATGTGTTGTTGGTGAAGTCAAATGAATGATGGAGATGACACCTGTTAACCACAATATTACACTTCATTGAAAATTATAAACTATATAATAAAATTCATAAACTAATTTTTGATATCCTGAAACAAAACCATTTCAAACGTTAATAACTTTCTCCCACTAAAAAAATCATAGTCATTTATTTTTGAGGTTTTATTATTACAATGAATGCGGGTTAGTTTGCTTTATAACTATGCAAAACTGTATTTTGATATCAGAAGATCGACTGACAGTCAGACAAACGAAGAGTGATAAAAGCCATAAGGATTCCATAAATCCTCAAAAGATAATAATTTCAGAACAAATAATTTTGTAAAGTTCCGTTCAAAAAAAGCTAAATATTCGAAGCTCTCCTTAACCCACGGATAAAAAGGGAAGTCTATATCCATGTCTAATTGCAATAAGAAAGTATAACAAGTTTTGAATCAAAACCAACCGTCCAGTATTACTAAGTTACTCCATGGAGTGCAGATTCTTCCTCCTCGTTCTAACGTTTTGACTTGGCTGGCGCTGTGTGGCGCTGGAAGCATTGTTGCTAAATAAATTCACTATACATTTTCTATGTGCTTAAATAAATTCGCAGCTTTCAATTTGTGACTGAAAGTGATAATGTTATATTTTTTTTGTTCTAAACTTATTAATAAAATCGATCTTAATGCTGAACAATACAAAACCTATACTTTATTGTGATAAGGTAAACAATCTTATGCTAAACATTAATAATGTTTTATGCTGAGCAAATCGTATAAATAATCTATGAAATAGATTTTCCTGGCGTGCACGCTTTGGAAAAATTAAAACAATTCTTACCGCTTAATGTCAAACTGCAACTGGTTAAAACTTAAATATTTTCGTACTTTAATTATTGTGACAAGCTAAAGTATCTAACAAACTATAAAGCGTTTTTAAAATTAATGTTTACGCTTTTTATTTTTTACGTCGATCAAGATTGTCATATTTTCCACTTATGTAAACAAACAGGCATACAAGAATGTCTACACAGTAGTAAGGCTTCCATTTCAGCTGCCTATTGATTCAGCACTTCTTTTAATAATACAAAATAGGCGAGCATTTATCTTACCGATTTTAATTGTTTCTGAACTCATAAAAATAAAATGTTTTCAGAACCTGTAGTAGTGCGAACAGGGTGACTCCCAGGCGGCCGATGGGTAACACGGGTTCCCGCCTGGGAGGGGCAATGGGGGAGGGGAATAGCCTCGCTCGGCTCTCGCAGTACCCGCTAACACAAAGCTTCGCTCCGATCCTGACATTATTGTCTAAGATCCAGTGCAGAGGTCGAAGGTTATTTTATTGAAACGTAAAGCCGTCCTTTGCATTCCTCACTAAATAGTCACTTTCCTGCTCATTCATTGTTCATTATCGGTTCATTTAGATTATTTGAAATGTCTTCCGATTCAGTTTTGATTTCTTGACGTGACGTGTTGAAAGAAAACATCCGGAGTATTAGATCTTCATGTTGAGTTTTGATTGTATTGTATCATTGTGATATTAATTGACAGAGGAAAAGGAAGAGAGTGTTTGTAATTAAAGCAAATTTAAAGAGGAATGATAATATGATTAGTATTTAGTTTTATCAATATTTACCAAATCTTTAAAGACTAACTAAATTTTTTTTTCACAATTCCAGATTGATAGACATTTGGGTAAAAATTATTAATAACAAAATCGTGAATAGGGATTCTTGTTTTTTTAATCTCATACATATATATGTTTGTTTTTTGTAATAGGTAATACCAACTAGACTACTACATATTCTTAAAGGAAATAGTTGAAGTTGAAGGCAAATTAAAAAATATAAAGTAAAAGAAATATTGAATTGTTCGGCTCCTTAAAGGCTCTTATTTACCTTGAAGAAAACTCCCGAGTATACAGTATGATTTCAATACAAAAGGTCTGACTGAAGCCGCAAATCGTTGAAACATGCATTCGTATTAACCAATAACGTGTTTCGGATTCTATTTATAAATTAATAGTCTGGGTGGGAAATTACTGTAAGTTATAAAGAAGGCTTTATATTTTTTACGTGTTAGCTTAAAATATGGAAATTATTGCTTAGAACTCCCAAAAATGCGTTTAAAATAATCGATTTTTACTCAGTTAAACTATTGATTAAAAGGATTTGCCGTCGATTTCTTTCAATTATGAAATATAAGACAAAAGCACAAAGCCTTTAAGAACAATTTAAGACGTTTCACAACTTTTTAGGTTGAAAAACGGCGTCCGAAACACGGTAGTTCGAACTGCATATTTTTGCTGTTTTACGCAAGGTATAGAAGACCCTTAAAGTTTTACAACTAAGTAATGTATATCTACAATATTAATATATATATATACCTTTTTTCCGTCTTGCAACTTATTTTCTGTAGTGTAAAACTACGCGCGTTTCAGGAACACGTTCCATTCTTCAGGTTTTATACAATTTAAATAAATTTTACTCACATGTGAGCACGTAATAATTTAACAAACACACACATACACACATACCAAACACGAATTATTGCACATATAAAATTAAAAACAAAAAACACAGTTTAAACATTTTTTAAACAGTTGGCTTTAGGTCATGCTACCGTTGCACCGGTCACTGGTCGACTGATAAATTACATCCGTTATCTCCAACGTCACTATTTATACTATTTATATGCCTACAGGTAGCAATTGCAGTGTTATACAGGCTATTCGATTTAAAATGTAATTGTTTATTGAGAACTAAGCTACTCTGGTGTAATTTAGCTTGGTAAATTTCAAATTCTTCCAATGCATTCATTAGGCGACCTTTTCTACATAAATGCAAAGTGATTAAATTTACTGTCAAATTGTCATAGCTGTGATCATTATCAATTAGGTGTGTAGCATATTTTGAATTGTTATTTGTAATGTTTTTTTTAGGTAGATGTTCTTTAAATCTATCCTTGAATTTCCTGCCGGTTTGTCCAATATAAAATTTATTGCAATCGCTGCACTTGAGCTTATACACACCAGAGCAATCTTCAATGCATTTTGTTGATTTTGGTCGCAGTTGTTTTTTTATATTATTGCTCGTTTTGAATGACACTGTCACATTATGTTTCTTGAATACATTTTTCAAATAATTAGGCAATAAGTTGGTATATTCAGCGGAAATGAATTTCATTGGTTTTGTTTTACTGTCTCTACATTTACTCAGGTGTTTGTGAAGTTTGTGAAGTAATTTATCAACTATTTTTGTACTGTAGCCATTCTTGCTTGCTATGTATTTTATTGTTTGCAGCTCTTCGTGATAATGGAGTTCACTCATGGGTATTGTTATTAGACGGTATATAAATGAATTAAACGCACCCATTTTTTGTGACCATGGATGGTACGAACTAGCGTGAATTACCACATCAGTAGTGGTTGGTTTCCTATATATTTTAAATTCAAGTTCATTTCTGTTTTTTATAATGGTTAAGTCCAGATAGTTAATCCTGTTATTGATTTCCTTTTCCATTGTGAATTGTATATTGGTGTTTAAACTGTTGAGGTAATTATGTAGTAAGTCAAGTTGTCGGGTTGTGCCTTTAAATATTAAAAAAGTGTCATCAACATATCGCTTATAAAACAAAATTTGGCTGTAGTATTTATTTTTACTTGATAATAAAAAATTGTTTTCAAAATAATTCAAAAACAATTCGGACAGTATAGAGCTTAATGGAGATCCCATAGCTAAACCTTCACTTTGTTCGTAAAATTTGCCCTCAAATTCAAAATAATTCTGCTTTAAGACAATGTTTAGCAGATCGATTACTTGGTTTACGGAGGTGTTACACATTTTCTCAGTTTTAGTAAGGATTTCTTTCAAAATGTTTACAGTTTCTTGTACTGGGATGTTGGTATACAGGTTCACAATGTCAAAAGACGCCAAAATATAATTCTGTTTAATTACTATTTCTTTTGTTTCATCAATAAATTAATTCATAACTATTTCTCACGGAACAATCATTATTAATTGTGATGTTATTTTTAATTACTTAGTTGTTAAACTATTGCAACTGGAGACATAAAAATGAATCTTAAAGTTTTACTCAATTCGGCGAATCATAATAAAGATATGACGAAATTATTCCAATCAAACGCGAGAGACATAAAACATACTTGTACACATTATGGCTCTTCCATCTACAAGAACAGTTTGCTAAACTCTAATTTTCTTAGTAAATATGAATACAGTTAGGTGGATTCTTTACGTACATAATTATTAAATTAAATGGAGTATATAATGAAGTTGATGGACCAATCCATAGACATAGAAGGCTTATTCAGACTATGGCTTCTCATTGATTAGATAAAAACAGACTTATGGGATATGAAGTAACCAAAGACGTATTATTGCTTCTCTTCTCGTAACCAGTGGCGGATTACGAACTCAGCGGCCCATAGGCACTTATCAGTTCGTGGCGCCCAGCTACAACTTGCATAATGGATATTAAGTTAAGATCGACTAAAATAGGGGAAAAACTGGGCTAATGAAATTTGTGTATACATTTAATCTATGACATTAATTGGTAAAATTACCTTTTAACCTTATAACTGGTAATCATAATAGCGCATTTTTCGTGCTGCAAGCAATTTTTTGTAAAATTCAGCAATTATAGTAATTAGCCTATATCCTAATCCAAAAGTGTTTAAAATATTTTTTGTAGCAATAGGTCCAAAGAATTCAAGTATGCCAGTAAAATACTTTCTGATGTAAAACTGTAAAAGTTATTAGCTCAGTAAGCGCAAAATGTTTAGTAACGCGGGGGGGGGGGGGGTCCAACTTTATGCCTACATTACAAAATAGTAAAACATCTTTGTAACTTTTTCGAGATAAGCAAAAGTTTCATAATTTAGTTCATAATAGAACTGTACAGGCTGTCTATTTCAAATATTTTTTGTTTTAGAAAAGAAAACTGTTTTTATGTAATACCAAAACTAGGCCTGTAAAAACACTTTTTTAATTTTCGCCAAAAATAGTAGTATATACTTAAAATGTTATTTACTTTTTTGTAGCAAAAGGTTCAATAGAATTCGTATATGCAACTAAACAATTTTTTTATGTAAAATTTAAAAATAAAAATATAAAATTCTTGCGGCTAAGTCTTCCAACTGTGAGCTGCTGAGCTCGCTGCTTGGCGGTTACTGTATAGCTAAACAAATTCGTAGGAATTTTACAAAATTCAATGGGTACTTGGAGCATGCGGCCCCTAGGCACGTTCTTATAGGTAATCCATCTCTGCTCGTAATTGTCTTTCGATTACATATTTGGAGATCATGTACTGAGAGTGAGAGAGAATTTACTGACATCAATGAACGAAGCAAAGAACGTGTTTCCCACCACAGTGTGTCGCCAAATTGGTTAGTGGCTGGGGGACGGGGGCAACTTTACTTAACTTATCAATACTGTGCTTTCGGTACTCTAAAACGTGCCCAGTGTGTTGCGTAATCATCAATCTAACGTATTCTTGTATGTTTAAAAAAATATCCAACTCCTATCATTCATGAGATATGTTGGAGATAGGAGATTACTCACAAACTCCATTGTCACCATTCTCCTCGGAGTTTTACTGTTTTCCAGCCTTTAGTTAGTTTCATGAATAATTGAGTTTCCTTCGCTTGTTTTTCATATTGAATTTTGCTGGTAACACATACGCTGCGTTTTTTGCTTCTGTCTTTATGTCCTTGATTCTAGGGTCCGGTTTTCAATCACTTGATTGAATTTGCCATCCTTCTACAACATGGTGGTTCTATGGTTCTCTTGTGCCAACTCCAAAGCTGGACATGGAGATAAATCTTTTTTCAACTAACTTCCACAAAATAATAAAAAAATGCACCAAGTCATACAACATGGGGTGCTTGGTATTGTATCTTAAGTCAGTCATCTAAAACCTTTCAGATCGACGGAACGCCAATAATTTATCACAGATGTGAAATCTCATTCGTGATTTTTCTTGCGTTCATGAGCGAGTTCAAAATCGTACACTTTCCTCTACAACCGCTTCTTCGTGTGAAAAAGTTATCTTTATCCATACACTTCAACTATAATATGTATACGTCTTCAGGTGCAGACATCGATGATGATGTATTTGGAGCAGGTCGAACTGTAGGTTTAATTACTTCAACTTGCGCGTTTTCACAGATTTTGATATCGCTACCATCATCTTAAACACGTTTTGCAATCACGTCTGAAAACAAAATTTTGCACAAAAATGTATCACTGTAATTTTGAAGACCTTTGGACGACTTATTTTACATACAATCTTACCAAATATTTTTAGACTTACAAGCTGTACCATACACCTTATCTTATTTTGGTGAAAATCATTCAACCTGATAAACTACTTATAGGAAACGAAGCCGAGATTTTAGACCTGACGTGGAAAACCTTGAGATTTATTTTGGTTCAAATTATAAAAATAAGACGAGCAAGACTACTATATCATATTTTCTTGTAGCACAAAATATAGCCTATACAAATTGTGCACTCAATTATTGTTTGAACTCTACTTCCCAACACTATGATTTTATGATCTAACATTGCTGATCTGCAGAAAATAAATATGGGTGGTGTGACGTTTGTTTAAATAAATGAATAACAAGTTTTGCATTTTTATAATAATATTTTACAAACATTTAAGAACTACAGTAAAAGCTGCAGACTTAAGTTTTAAGTAATACAGATCTAATTCAGGAATCCATTTATTTTTTTCGTAAAATTAAAGTTTGTACCATACTGAATTTCTATGGGTGTGAAAACATAATGAAAATTTCTAGAAACAAAATTTTGGTTTTGTTACAGGTTTCAAAATTGTTTTCAGTTCTTTGTGTTCAAATCGCATTCTGTTTACATGTATTAAATGTGTAAGTTCAATCTGTCGCAGTTGGAACACAGGTTGCATAGGTTCGAACCCAATTACTGGCTATCGAGTTAAATCAGCACTCAGCACTAGTTGCTCCCTCCATGTTCATTAATCTAACTGGCATCAAGTAACTACGTTAGGCCACAAAAACAAAATAAACGTAAGATTTATAAATACCAACTCGTTTCTTGGTCAAAAGTTTGCACATAAAATTCGGTTACTTCTCGTTCATTTTTTCTTGGGTCGTTCTACCAATTCGTTTCAAATTTACGCTGAATCTAAATGGTTTATGAATTTAAAGCTAAATAGGTAAATAAAAATGACAGTTTGGGAAAAACTATACAAAGTGAAATGTTTGTCCTATAAACTGATAGGCCTACATTAAAACCTAACAAGAGGCAGACAATTTAATTTAAGCAAAATGTCTGACTAATTTTATTTTTAAAGACACTATATCTTTATTTTGAATAGGGCTACTTCCAAGTTTTAAAATGAAGGTATAAACAAATTATTTTTAAAATTTTATTTAGAAAAATTTAAAATTTTCCTAACAAATTTGGTTTTGTATGCAGCAGTTTAATCTGTTAGGTACTCAGATAGAAAATAAGTTTGTGTAATTCATCATTTTTTATTCAAATAAATGCTGGTAATTAGTATCAGAGGTTATGTTACGAAAGGTAAGTTTTTATTTTTTAAAGACATCTATTTAAAATGTATATAGGCTACGGTCTAAATATTATATTTAGCTCGGTATTTATATTTTATTTTGTGTTTTGTTTAAAAAAAAGTTTTTATTGGGTTTTCTAGTGAGAGTATTTTTCTGAACTAGTAGAGGGATTAATGAAATCATAGATACAATATATTTATTCTATATTATGATATTTTCTCTGTGGTGTAATGTTATTGTATCATTACATGTTTACCCATGTGATAAAAACTTTTAACACTTCAGTTTACAAGCCGGCAGTAGAGTCGTGTACAAAAAGAGAACCCACGATCTCACAAACCTTACCTAAATGTCTCAATCCAAGTAGAGGCCTAATCATTGAGTCACATTTAATTTGTAATACTTGATCTGCTAACGCGAGTCACTCTGGCTTTACAAGGCTCCGTCGTGGGAACCCCTCTCCCCTCCCAAATGCTAAATACTTTACCTGTTTACTGTTTATAGTCCGTTCCTGAAAACATCGCCCACAACGGTCCGTTCCTTCTGGCTACCTCATTTTGGTGCATTCTTTATGGCCTAATCACCGAAAAGAATGTCTTGATGTTATGTAAGGAAATCCTGCTTGCAAAAAAGAGAAAAATAAATGTTTTATTTCTACAATCATTATTAACGAATTATGTACAGCAAAACAAACAACGTAAGAAATAATTATAAAATACTAAGTACTAGCTGACTTTATAACACGACTTTAAAATTCTTTTTTTTAATCATTTTAGCAGACGTATTGTTGTCACAGTAATTACAAACATAATAATACATAACTGGATTTTTAAATGTATAGCATTTATATTCTTATACAGAGTGTCCCCGAACTCTCTGGACCCCTTTTGTTGATATGTTCCTGGGATCGAGACAAACATATTTCACAATATAAACATGGGTCTAGGGGCTTATTTTTTCGTCTGTCTGTCATAAGTGTTTTTTACAAAATATTTAATATTTTTAAAAGTAGAAAAGATATTGAGCTCAAACTTTGTATACCTATTTTTTGCGTAACCTTTTATCACTGTATGAAAAATTAGAACATTATTTTAAATATTTTCAAAATGGCAGCCGTTTATAATTTTTAATGTCAAATATCTCAAAAACTGCTAGTTTTACAAAAAAATTACAAGAGGCAAAAAAGTTTACTTTTTTAATGACAAGCACAATGGTTTTTTTTATTTTGTCTGTAGCTCAAAGGATAACAGAGATATTGTCCAAATAAGGAAAAATTTATTTCTTGGTAGTTGTCAACAATACCCAGAATTATTCTAGAAACAAAATATTTTAAAGTTATTATGAGCTAAAATAATCAGTTATTTGCATTATGTTCTGAGCACTTCCTGAGCTGATTCTACTAGCAAAAAATAATGAAAAAAGTTCATATTATATTCATAGGTCCGGAAATGTTTCGTTAGCGAGTTACAGCTGGCAAAAGATTTCTCCCATGTTTTAGATTATTCACAGAAACGAATCGCTATTAAAATATTATGTAGGACGTTAATTAAGGTGTGAAATTGAATTTAATTTATGTAAAATGAGCATATAAATTTAATAAAATATGACCCAGTTCTGTAACTGCAGTAATTGTTGTGATATTTGACCCAAAACGCAAAATTCTGTCCGAATTGAGACCGAATTGGGTATTGTTGACAACTACCAAGAAATACATTTTTCCTTTTTTTTACAATATCTCTGTTATCCTTTGAGCTACAGACAAAATAAAAAAAAACATTGTGTTTGTCATTAAAAAAGTGAACTTTTTTGCCGCTTGTAATTTTTTTTGTTAAGTTGGCGGTTTTTGAGATATTTGACATTAAAAATTATAAACGGCCGCCATTTTGAAAATATTTAAAATAATGTTCTAATTTTTCGTACAGTGATAAAAGGGTACGCAACAAATAGGTATACAAAGTTTGAGCTTAATATCTTTTCTACTTTTAAAAATATTAAATATTTTGTAAAAAACACATACAGACAGACAGACGAAAAAATAAGCCCTCTAGACCCATGTTTATATTGTGAAATATGTTTGTCTCGATCCGAGGAACATATCCACAAAAGGGGTCCAGAGAGTTCGGGGACACCCTGTATATTATTTCTGATCGGTGTTTTTTTGTCACTAAGCGATAACTCCCTTAATTCTTCATCAAAATTATTTTTTGAAGCTTATGTTCCCCGCTATTGACGAAAAGTAGACAAACAGGTTAAAATTAATGCTTTCATTACAAAAAATTATAAAAAAAACTTTTATTTTATACTTCATATGGTTCCTAATGAAAGGCGCCATCTATTAACACTCTGTTTAACTAACATGACAGCTGTTATTTAGATGTTTTATATTCCATATTATGAAAGTGCAAGTATAATCTATCACGCAAATCAATCAAATTAAATCAACGTAAATCGCTATAAACTGCTGTCAAATAAAATCAACGTAAATAAATAAACATAATTTACTTAATTAAATCAATGTATTAAATCAGATAAGTGGGCCTACTCCTAACATACAAAATATCAGGGCTCTATAACAAGGGCTAAACCGTTTCTTTGATCTCGGCACTGTGCCGCCAGTTTCACTCTGACGTCACTGTGCTGATAACTGCGAAGACTAGAGCAGGGACTCCTTGTGCGCGCTGTCGTTTACTCGCTGTTGTAACTCGACGGAAAAGCTTCAGTAAAATAAAACTTAGATATTCTTAACCTACATAAAGTACGGATTCTAACAGTATAAAAAACTTTTATTTTAACAGGTATTTTGAATTTTAATAATTGAAAATATTTGAGGATTATCACAGACTGACAAGGAAAAGTTATTTAAGTGAGGAAATTTTTTATTTTTGGGTTACAAACAAACTTCCAGCGGGAAAGTTGTAGCCAAGGAATTGACCTAAACTTTTTAATTCACCGATTTGTGATAAAATGATTACATCATTATGAATTTTAAATGAGCGCTAGGCGGTGACGCGTCGCCATTCCCGGTGTACTGATGTTTGATACTGAAAAATGTACATCCTTATTCCTTATTCATTACGTTTATGTACATATTGTTATTTTAAGGTAATATAGTAAATCACTTGTCCCCAGGTAATTATGCCAGCTAGAAAAAAAGTATTATTTTACCTTAAAATAGCAATATGTACTTAAACGTAATGGATAAGGATGTAAATATTCCAGTATCAAACAACTGTAAAGTTCAAAAGTAGCTTCAGTCAAAGAAACATTTAAGTACTCCGCAAATTAGACAACAATGAACACATTAAATAAAAGACAGCATATTTCTTTATTATAAGGTAATTCTTTTAATTAAATATGAAACAAATTTTTTTGCGTAATTACGATTTTTTCGTCATTGATCTCTAATTTTATTTCTTTGAATGTATGTACATAATAATAATATTATTTTTTTAACGTTAACCTCCAACTTAATTTTTTGTGTCCACTTCAATAATATCAAATTTTAATTATAAATTATAATAATTAGTTTATGTTAAAATAAAATGCTCACTTTTTTTCTAGCTGGCATAATTTCCTGGAGGCTAATGATTTACTATATTACCTTAAAATAACAATATGTACATAAACGTAATGGATAAGGATGTAAATATTCCTGTATCAAATAACTGTACTTCGGGAGTGGCGCTCATTTATAAACGATTTCATAATGATGTAATCATTTTGTCACAAATCGGTGAATTGAAAAGTTTAGATCAATTCATTAGCTACAACTTTCCCGCTGGAAGTTTGTTTATAACCCAAAAATAAAAAATTTCCTCTCTTAGTAACTTTTCCATGTCAGTCAGTGATAATTCTCAAATATTTTCAATTATTAAAATTCGAAATACCTGTTAAAATAAAAGTTTTTTTATACTGTTAGAATCCGTACTTAATGTAGATTAAGAATATCTAAGTTTTATTTTACTGAAGCTTTCCATCGAGTTACAACAGCGAGTTAACTACAGCGCGCACATTACTGAAATATTACCACCTGGTGTAGTGTCAGCATGGTGACGTCATAGGCGATCGATACTGGGTCACCGTAAATGAGCAAAATGGTATAGCCCTTGTTATAGAGCCCTGCAAAATATTCGCACGGGTCAACTATTAATTTATAATAGTACTTGCTCAGCAGTTGTAGAACTAATTCGTTTTTAGTAGCACATAACTTTAAAACTTTCTCATACAATGTTGTTGGTATATTATTTGCATTAATCAAAGCAGAATTTATAACTCAACTGTATTTTAATTATGTTTGTTATATTTACTACATACACTTATCTTATACTGTACTTATTTTTTGTACTAATTAAATAACAAAAAATTGATTTGAAAGTCAGGGAAGGTATTTATTTTAGTAAATTTATTTGTTTTTAATAATCTACTTATATATATTTAACAAATTAAAAATTAACAATACTAATTAATACTTTAATTTTAATTAAATCTAGTTGGCAGTACCGCAGTAGGCCTGTATATATATTAAATTTACCCACATAGCGACTCTGATTTAACTTCCTACAAATCTTGAAAGGGAAAGATGACATTCGAAAGTAATTGACAGATAAGAAAAGAGGATTTGAGGGACTGCGTTTCTAAGAAAGAGGGTTGACCCCATTTTAAGGACATTTTATGTTTGTGTTGGTAGAAGTTTTTGTTGCTGTCAACTGTAGTAACCAATGAGTTAATAATGGATGGATCAATAAACTGCAATATGAGTTTACGCAGTTCAAAGTCTCTGCACATTCATAATTTACTAATAATATAAGCAAACAAAGTAATCGACTAGGTCAAAACAATTTCAATAACTTATTTTAAATAAAATAATTCGTGCTTTATTTTACTTTCTCACTATACTATAGTATAGAGAAGTATAGTGATCGCAAAAGAAAAATCGATTTGAGATTTTTGTGGAAATATCCGTTTTGAGATCCCCTGAGTCCAAAAAAGAGTTTTTTACAAAATGTCTGTCTGTATGTATACAAAGCTAGAGCGAAAACTATTCGATCGATTTCAAACAAATTTGCACCAGACATGTCAAGTAGGAATGTATAGATGCACGAAAAACGGGTTTGACAAATTTTGAAAAACAACCCCCTTTTTGGCAAAAAACCCCAAAAAAACAGTTATTATTTTTTTATAAAAAACGGCTCTAACGACTTTGATAAAATTTGGCTTATTTGTAGCCCTTAATGTACCCTACCATATGCAAAAAACAGCGTCTTTCAAAAAATTCTCGTTTAGCTAATAATAATAACTGATTTTTGGGGTTTTTTTGGCCAAAAAGGGCTTGTGTTTCAAAATTTTTCAAAACCTTTTTTCGTGCATCTATAAAGGCCTAATTGACATGTTTCGGCAAATTTGTTCGAAATCGATCGAATATTTTTTACTTTAGGTAATAATAATAATAATAATATTTATTATTTACTCTCCTACTTTAATTTACTATCCCATCTCCTACTTTAATACAACTACGAAGTCACGGTTGGGGTTACATACGGGGGTTGGCGTGCGAAGCACGCAATGCACTATGTATTGAAAATACTCCCAATACGTGGGTTGGCGTGCAATGCACTGTGCGTCGGCCAACTTCTCATAGTGTTCAGTGTCAAGCTCACATGTGCGACTTAGCAGTGAACGTGTTAATAATTTAAATATGTTTGTGAGAAAGTATGTGAAAGTTTCTGGTACCGTTTATTTTAATTTAGTTCCGTACCTAAAAGAAAAATAGTAACACTTATAGAAGATCACTAGTGTATTCGTCTTGTTTGTTACATCAGACAACAGTTAATTATTTATACAGCACGCTAACCTCCATATATTTTATTAATCGGGCCTAAACAATATTTACAGTTCATTTTGGGTGCTAAAGTTTGGTACTTCAAAAATACATATTTCATGATAGTACGTGTGAGGTAGGTATGTTTGCAAAAGGTTTTGTTTAGTTTATTTGTATTAAAAAGTTTGTAAATTTATTTGTATTTAATAATACGCTTTAAAAATAAGTGTTTTTTTACACTGTTTAGCTATATAAAAACAATTTTGTTTTGTAAAAACCAACACTTCTATCTAATTTTGAAATACAACACCATTCACACACAAAATAATAAATACTAATTACTTGTTTTAGTTTAGTACCTTAAAATTTCGGGAAAAAATATAAACGTTTCTGGAAAAGTTGAAAATGTGTCCGGAAGCCTCCTTCACAGGTCCTCATAAAAATGTTTAATATTGAAGTTTTTCTCCAAATTTCAGTTTATGTTTGTAATACAATTTCAATTTTGCTTGCAATTGTGTTGCAATAAATTTATTTTAAGAAAATTTGTCAAAAAAGAACACGTCCAAATTAAAAAATTGAGTATTAAAACAAATTTCAAGCCAGAGATCAAGAATTACAACAGCAAACACATTACGTTTAAACACAGATGTTCAACTCGAATACTGAAAATATAAGTGTCCAGTATTGCCAAGTTGAACGTATACTCTTGGTGAGGAACTACTACTCTTCTCCCCTAGATATTACTATTCGTTTTTAAACACTTTTTTATTGTAGAAAACATTCTACCCCTTGGATAATTTATAATTTTTGAAGTTAACATTTAGTAGTGGGCTCTTTGGATATATGTTTTTTGTCTCTTTCGGAGCAGTAGAGGTTCGAGTACGAAAAACCGGGCAACCTGGAAATGTTTCACCAAGTCAACAGAACAGGTAAAAGGCAGCAGAAAGAGTAGCCATCATACTGCCTTACTGGCGTCATGTATTGCCTAGTGACTTTGGGGCAAGATGTATGCAGTGTAGTACCATTGGTGTAAGCTTCTAAGTGCCCCCTATGTAGAGGATCGGATTCGTAGGGCCAGAGGGTTGTTAGATTGTAAGTAGATACCTTCTCCAACACCCCTTGTTGTTGTGTGGTGTACCATCAGGAGGACAAGGAACGCTCTCTTTAGTGTTGCACAACACAGCTTAAAATCAGTTGTAGGTACAACAGAACCTTAAAAGTTAATGGTTTGTTTTTTTTACGTTAATTTTAAATACATAACAAAACATTACCTTACGCTTGTTTAGAGAATAATAATATAATTAATTATTGTAATAAATTAATAAATATAATGACAAACGATGCAAATTATATCCGTCCGTTTCCAAGACCTAAGTAATTATTTGCATACGCGTGACGTCATCGAATGAACCGGTCTTGCGATGTGGCGCGACGATATCTTTGATCCCCGAGTATCGCAGATTTTGGAATATTAGTAACCTTGACTTTGGAACTGACTCGGTATAATGATCGTATTTAAAGTTTGTTGGCGAGTTGTAAAGTAACCGGTAGCCCACGGTGTGCGTCAGAAACTACTTGTCCAGGGGGGAAGGTCTTGTTCGCTCAGCAGGACTATGTAAGGAGCACACAAAACAAGAACCATTAAAATATTTATCAGTCCGTTGTGTCTGGAGATCGCTATTTGCACGGAATTATTTTTAGTTGTTTCTCAGACAACTCCAATAAATTAAATCTATTCGCCGTAAGACTGAAACGGATCAACTTTTGCCAATTTAGGTATAGCTTTCTAACACATTGTTGTGGTAACCATGGTGCGATTTCCGGAAAATGTCTACCTAGTTTTTCGTTTAATGGTCTCTAGGCACCAAAACCATAACCTATAATAAACTCAGAAAAAAGTTATCATTATTTTTTTATGGACACACTAACTGCAGAATTTTGTACAAAATTACTTCCGGAATAATACATAAAATGTACAAATGGAGAATTTACGTCCAGTTAGTTAGTGGGCTAAATCGGACCGAAAAGAGCTGAAATAGGAAACGGTTTTCTTAATAGAAAAATTGCTATAACTGTCTTAATTGAAAAGTATTGCATCCGTTTAAATTTATTACACCTCCTAAGAGAAGTGCCAATTTGTTTGGCGCATTTGATAATATCAAGCAGGAGTGGACAAAACTGGGGTTGAAGAACAAAAAACATAATGATTCCCTTAAGTATCAAATCCATTCAAAGTTATTATTGTTAACCTTCTAAACATTATAAAAAAATATACAATGAACATTTTATGTTACGACCAACACTTATTGCAAAAGTGCGGACAAAATCATGTCACAAACCAAAAAGAAATTATCACTACTGGACCTTATAGACATAATTTGTGCCAATTTGAAATTTTCTAAAACTTACCAAAATCTTTTATCTAAAATTTTTTTACATGTGAAATTCTTAGCACCAAAATAAATATTGAAGATTTTTTAAATCATAACTTACTATCAAATCTGTTTAAAATGATTGTAAATCTTTTTGTAAATATTATCTAAAACTTTGGATTTGAACACGTTTTGGATACAACCAACCCTTAATGAAAGGGGTGACCAAAATTAGGTCACAGAGCAATAAAAGCATTACTCTCTTATAAAAAATATTGGGCCAGTTCATCAAATTGTCGGTATCTTTTAAATACTCACACAATATTTTGTTGAAAACTTTTTTTAATAGCTGCAACCCTTTAACGGAAGGGGTGGAAAAATAGTTGTTGAAAGTAAAGAAATCATAATTTCCTTAGTAGGCATATTATAAAATCCGATCAAATAAACCTTTTAAATATTAACCTTCTAAATATTATCTAAAATTTGGGTATTCATACATTTTTTATACAATTAACCCTTAGTTACGGCAAGGTATGAGCAAAGTTATGTCTCTTAAAAAACGTTTATTACTCCCTTACTCGACGCAATACTTACCTGTTCAAATTTTTTGCAAGTATTCTAATAATACCAAAATCTTTTACTTTCATCTTTTTTGATAACTGTAACCTTTGCGCAAGGGTTGGAAATAGGAGTTCAAAGTAAACAAATGCATAACTATTTTAGTAGGCACACAGTATCAAATCAGTTGACATTTATTGTAAATCTTCTAAATATTATCTAAATCTTTTGTATGAAACAATTTTTGATATGACCAACCCTTACCGCAAGGGCCGAAATGAGGCCGTCCTCATACAATACTCTCTTAGGTATGCATTATCGATCCCGTTTAAAATTGTTGTAGCCTACATTTCCTAAATATTCCCCAAATCTTTTGTTTGGAACTTTATTTTTATAACTGCAGTTCTTAGTGCAACGGCCCAATAAATTTGTTTCATGTTTACCTTATGGAGGAAACTACGATTCACTTTGAAATCTATCTGCGACTGTAATCCGAGCCGAAGGGCATGACATTTACAATATACATACAACAAATCATCACAGATAATACACTATAAATTGCAGGAAAAACAGGACAAAAGAAAACGTTCCTTATGTCTGGTTTACGAACCACAATAGCATTTAATAATACAAAAATCCAAGCCATTCTTAATTAAACACTAAACACATTAAATAATTTTATTATAACCAGTGTAGGCTTATAACACGGATTCACCATTTCGTTCCCACACAAAATGTATTCCTCCTAAAGTCAAAAATTTAAATTTAACGTTTTTCAGTTGCAGATATGCAGCTATTGTATTGTACAGATGCTGTCATTGACATGTCCTATGTCTGTGCTTTGGAAGAACATATCATGACCACAATTCCCACACTGACATGATGGTTGTTAGTTGCCATGGATATCGAAGTCATATTAACTTGATTAATTCCGTCCGTTCTTTGAGTCCACGGCCTCAGGGCTTTAGAAAACAAGTTTCAAATTGCTTTACTTGTTTACTTTTTAATGAGTTAGGTAAAGTTTAGTTCAAAATATTGAACTTCAACGATTATAACGGAAATAGATTTAGTAAAATAAGCTTAAAATGTAATAAAATATGCATGTTTTAGTGTTATTATCATTATTTAAAAAAAATCTTTTTCGCCAATCTCAAAGTTTAAAAATACAAATTTTTAACTAACTTTATTTCATCACAAACTTTTCTGTCAACCCTATTGGATGTTATGAAAGTAAGTCGACGCCCTAAAGGGAGCTATAACTGTAAGTATATAGGGCAACACTGTACAAATTTAGGAATAATTCAATCGCTATAGCTGAAATGTTACTGATGCTGACTACAGTGTCGTTAACGTGTTTGCTACGTGTGTGAGAATTTGTGTTACTACTGTATTTACAAAAGAATAGACCTATGACTTTGTAGAAGGTATACAGGATGTTATTTGTCGAAAAATGATTACATATTGTTGCTAATCTAGAATACAAATTAAATAACTCGTTCAATAGTATAGATAAAAATATGAATTTTATAAATTATATTAATTTAGGCCTTCAAACACGTAGGCCTACTAATCGCTATGAAGGAAACATTTGTTTAGGGAAAGGTGAAATAAAATTGAATTATTCTCATTTATTGTTAGCAGTACTAAATTATTTCATAAAATAAAATCAAAATTCAAACTTTATACAATCTTTAATACAAACTTGAATATATTAATATAAACCTATTTATTCTATGTGCTTTTCCCTGAATAATGCTCGTCCTGAATAACCAGGTGCATACGAAATAATTAATTACACAAAGAATGCTGAGTAATAATAGCCATCAAGAAGACCATACAAAAACTCACCACACTTTTCTCAAGAAAATTATAAATATAGTTTGGGTTGATATTAATCGTAAAAACTTCCAGTAACAAGAAGACCTACCCGAAAACTACTGCAAGCGATTATTTGCAACCAAGTAAATTGGAATTGTGTTTGATCAGGCCAGGTATTTATTACTATTACACAAACTATTTGTTTAGCTATGTTACTTTCATACGGTAAAAAGAGATCAAATATTGCAAAGAAGAATGTAATGTGCAACTGGCTTTATAATGCTGACGCTGACCAGTGATCGGATAAATAAATAATTTGTACTTTGACAGTTCAGTAGGGGTGTGACAACTTGCATTTGCATTTGTTACAAGATGTCATACATTGGCATTTTGTATTGCTGTATGAACTACTTCTAACATTGAAAATGTTAAACGTATTAATACAGCATGAAACTACAATTACTGCCAAATTAGATCAATTTGTATTTTTCCTCCTGCTTCTGTAGATAACTTTTCCGCTCTGCTAATAGAATGTAAAACATCTTATTGAAGCTCTCTTTTTTTCACAAGCAAGGGGTATTTTGTTAGCCTATAGCCTATGTATAAATAACTTATATAATTTAATTATTGTAGATCGTGCATCACTGATACCCTAATTATTGCGACGTTATGGTTGAAACACGTTTAAGTAAAAGTATTGTCGTTTTATTTGTGAGATCTAGTGTTTCATCTCACAAGTCAGGCTCAATATTTATTTATTTTATTATGGTTTCGAAATTCAATATACTTTGTCTTTTTTTATTTAATTATTACAGTATTTTGCAATCTCTAAACTTGACTAAAGCCCAACAGCTTTTTGTCATAAATTATCAGTCGTATTTCAATGTGATAAGGGTATGAAAATCTTTAAATTCTAGGAGATAAATAAAATGCAGATTTTTAAGTTATGTTGTGGAATTTTTACATAAAATAATGATGACTTATTGAACTATTGAACTATCACGTATGTAGCCACGGTGATAACGATTGAAAGTGAGTTAATATCAAAGAAACTTGTTGAAGTTTTTACTTTGCTGCAATGATAGCCAATCGCCAAAAGTTGTCTTAAATTAAACTTATTTCTTTAAAATTTGAAACTAGTAACACAATATTTATGCAGTCACATTTAACCTAACCACCCTGGATCTTCAATGTCCAACACAATATAAACCCACATTATATGTATGTCTCGCCTTCTTGTTATAGGCTCACCAAATATAGAGTAAGCTAAGCAAACAAAGATGCTGAAGGATATTTATTTAGACCACAAGTTCATGTGACGTAGACATGTTGCAACTTTAGGTAGAGGTTGGGAGCAGGACTCGGCTGCATTCCTGGGATATCGTAGTTATGAATCATACGCTATGACCTTCGCTACTTTACAATTGCTTTTGGAACACCCTTACACACCGCAGAAACTTAATTGTAAAAACACAAATTAATAAAACACACAAATTAATAAAACACACAAACAATATATAATTTACAAAATAAAAACTGTTTGATCTTTAACCATTAATTAATTTTTGTATTAGTTTGTAATATATTAGTTTTGTACTAAAATATTTGTTGTTATTTTTCTATCCCTAGCCGGTAACAATGTTTATCTACAAATTTTGAACCACCATGCGAGAATTTGTTACCTTTACGTAAAAGACAAACGTGAAAAGAAATACAAAACTTGATTACAAAAGGTAAAGAAAATATGTAGCCTACATAGTACAATTTAAAGCTTAATATTAAAATGGACATTTTATGCAAATTTAATTATAATATTGATGTAAAGTTAACATAAATGTTATTTTTGATTTGTTATGAGAAAATAATTTAA
>JAGFPH010000208.1:356373-370236 GCA_018207615.1 Philaenus spumarius
TGTAAAGTTAACATAAATGTTATTTTTGATTTGTTATGAGAAAATAATTTAACAATCCTTTTGTTTTTGCCCAAATTGGCAGGGGATAAGTAATATGTAGCCTGCATAGTACAATTTAAAGCCTAATATTAAAATGGACATTTTATGCAAATTTAATTATAAAATAGCTGTAAAGTAAACATAAATGTTATTTTTGATTTGTTATGAGAAAATAATATAACAATCCTTTTTTTTGCCCAAGACGGCAGGGGATAAGTATTATGTAACCTGTATGTAGTCTGCATAGTACAATATAAAGCCTAATATTAAAATGCACATTTTATGCAAATTTAATTATAAAATTGCTGTAAAGTTAACATAAATGTTATTTTTGATTTGTTTTGAGAAAATAATTTAACAATACTTTTTTTTTGCCCAAGACGGCAGGGGATAAGTAATATGTAGCCTTTATAGTACAATTTCAAGCGTAATATTAAAATGGACATTTTTGCAAATTTAATTATAAAATTGCTGTAAAGTTAACATAAATGTTATTTTTGATTTGTTATGAGAAAATAATTTAACAATAATTTTTTTTTTGCCCAAGACGGCTGGAAATAAGTAATATGTAGCCTGCATAGTACAATTTAAAGCCTAATATTAAAATGGACATTTTATGCAAATTTAATTATACAATTGCTGTAAAGTTAACATAAATGTTATTTTTGATTTGTTATGAGAAAATAATTTAACAATCCTTTTTTTTTGCCCAAGACGGCAGGGGATAAGTAATATGTAGCCTGTATAGTACAATTTAAAGCCTAATATTAAAATGGACATTTTATCCAAATTTAATTATAAAATTGCTGTAAAGTTAACATAAATGTTATTTTTGATTTGTTATGAGAAAATAATTTAACAATACTTTTTTTTTGCCCAAGACGGCGGGGGATAAGTTATATATAGCCTGCATAGTACAATTTAAAGCCTAATATTAAAATTGTCATTTTATACAAATATAATTATAAAATTGCTGTAAAGTTAACATAAATGTTATTTTTGATTTGTTATGAGAAAATAATTTAACAATCCTTTTTTTTTTGCCCAAGACGCCAGGGGATAAGTAATAAACAGTTTGTATAGTATCTCAATCGTTTTGGCCCAAGCATTCAGCAGGTAACTTTTTACTATTTTCAGAATTTGAAACTATGGTTCGATAAGTTACAGTCACTGACAAAGTTAAACTCGGCAATACTTTCGTTTCAGGAACTCGAACTATTGCAGCTTCAAGAATAAGAACTCAATGTATTTCCATAATAAATTTGACCTAAATTGTTCGCAAGAATAAATTGTCAATACTATCTATTTTATTTCCTTATTTTGAAGGAATAAGTAAAAAAAAATCTTTTGGAAATACAGAGAACTTTTTGAGCCCTCAATCGTGCAGGAGAAGGGTTATAGTTCCGTGCCTTGATTTATCCAATTGCAGCTTATGCAAAAGGTGTAACATTACATACATATAAACGAAAGGCACATTTATAACATCACAAAAACAAATCAAGCTAAATAATAATATATTATGAAATTTAATTATTTTACCAACATCGAAAAACAACTGGATCTAAACAGTTGGACGAAATGTGCATTAACCAAAGTAAATAATAATAATAATAATAATAAAAACATTAAACCTAAAAAATAAATTGTTCTCAACACCTATTCGAAAAGTAGGGCTTAGTAATATTAGTACATAGTAGGCTCCTTTCACACTTACCGGTTTTAGACGGCCGGCCAAAATCCGACCGACAAAAAACCGGTAGATCAATTAATTGATTGTTCCTTTGACATTGACCGGCAAACAATAGGAGACAGATACATTTCTGATATACCTTTTTAGCCGAATTTTAATTAGATCATGGGTATGATTTAAACATTTTAAATATTTTACGGTTTTTAAAATAATAATAACAATATAAATAAACACAATTTAAAACACTGTAAACGTTATAAATGTTATAGGAATTCTAAAGAGCAGTTCAGAGATATTGAATTTTTTCTGGTTGAGTGCTACATACATTTTTAAACAATGCGTAAGAGTCGGACATAACATGGGGTTGATGAAGGATTAAATTATCACACTATTGGTTAACAAAAAAGAAAAGATTTCTTGCCAAAGATATTTTTCTTTGTCATCAAGGGCATCAAAATCTGGGATTATTTCAGTAAAAACTTCAAGCCAACCTTTTTTTGTTTCATTTCTTTGACTTAATGTTGAACTACTTAAGAACTTACTGAACACTGCCAATACTGCAAAACTACTATTTAAACTCCGCTGGGAACTTGACTAGACCTGAGGGGTCTTTGCTAATGACAGCATCTGTAAAATACAATGGCTGCATAACTGAAACTGAAAAACATGACATTAAGTCTTTTGATTTTAAGGGGAATACACTTTGTAAAGGAATGAGATGGTGAATCCATATTATGCACGGATTATAATTACTAAAAATGTTAAGTGTTTGTTAGAGTGAGCTTGGATTTTATGAAACGCTTATGGTATAAAAGATGTTTTCTTTTGTCCTTCAGAGGTGCAGAAGCTGTGATGATTTGTTGTTTGTGTGTGTGGTGAGAGCGTGAGTTTGTTAACTTTAGGATGAAGTCCTCGAGTGTGGGGATTTTATGCCCTTGAGGGATGGTTACGTTCGATACGTACCATGGGGAGTTTGTGGTCCAACGGAGAGTTTTATTTTGAACAAAGAATTAATGGCCTGTGGGTGAAGAAAGCTGCTGACCGACTATATACCGGCCAATGTGAATGTGTACTTTTCAAACACGTGAGCCGGCTACTACCTGGCTCAGCTCCGCCAAAATGACGTTGCGAATGAGTATGAAAGGTCCCATACTCTTCTTTGTTTAACTAAAATAATTTCGTCGGTCGGATTTCGGTAAGTGTGAAAGGAGCCTTAGGGTACATGTTGATCAGGTGTAAAATACATAATTTATCCCAGGTAATAGTAGAATATCCCCAATTACTTTTAGCACAATTTTCTTCTTTTGATCAAACACAATAGGCCATTTTTAGAATAGGAAGTTTTGTCAGATTAGAAAGTGCTATATACAACCAGTCATGGCATGTTATTGACCCAATGTTCACCTTGTTATGTTTAAGTGAGCAGGTAGTACTTGTGGTCAGCCAGTAATCAATACTCTGTCGTGAATCATTTTCTGCCAAAGAGGAGTCATGGAAGAGATTCTTGGAAGGGTACATTCAGTCCCACACTTCCTCTATGACTAAGGACGTAACTATTATCATAGATCATGAATAATAAAATAGATTATGCATGCATACGGCGGCAGTGTGGCGAAAAAAAGGTTGTCGGGAAAATATTGCACGATCGCGGCAGCGGGGTAGCGCTAGGGAGAAATCATTCAAGGCGTTGGTGCTAGACACCGCTTTCGTCGTTTCCCCCATAGATCGCGCCACTATCGTAAAATTTTCAGTGGATTAAAATAATGCATTGGATCGGAGTTCTACTGTATTAGGTTATCCAAATGCAATGCTATTATCCCATTCATAATCAAATTCCCACAGAAACAGGATATAAAAAGGGTTTAAAGTAAAAACAGTAGGTAGCCTACTTGGTAAAACTTCATAATAGGATAGAAAAACCAATAATATGTATAATGTGACAAATATAACTTTTTTTTAAATCGCTACATATGTTTCACAGAAGATACCTAACGGCGAAACATATGTAGAGATTTAAATAAAGTTATATTTGTGAAATTATAACTATTATTGGTTTTTGTAACCTATAAAAAGGGTATTGAAACTCATGATATACAAACACCATTGGGGCTCAGGGTGTTTTTACACACAATTCAAAAATTGTACCATAATTAACTTAAAAAATAACAAGCTCAACAAACTCCTGTATTAAAAAAAATCAAATAAATTTGTTTATAAATCATAACTACTTTTATACAATACAAAGTGCATTGTCCAGTTTTTATACAAATGCAATATTTTGTATTCAAAAAATTAATTGCATTGCATGTATAGGTATAAAGTTATGTAAACAAACTATACTTTCATTCATAACAATTAGTATAATGTAGTGAAATGCAATTAAAATAATTCGACCACACAACTGAACCGCTGACATGAGTTGAGCGTATTTCCAAATTTAAGTTTATATTTTTTAGGGTTTCAACCAACTTTTTAGGAAATTAATCTACTTACGAAGGTGCTGAGTAGCTGTCCATGTGTACAAAATATATTAGTAAAATTTGTTTGCACCTAAGCCTCCGGCTTCAACTTACTCGCTTCTTCGTTCCAATCGCAGTGGAAAAACTCGCTTTGCAACTTTGCATCTCGATCTTGCGGCCTCGGGTTGTGAGACTGCTTCACTTGGGGGAACCAAACCAGCTATAAGGTTGTGTAAAAAACAAAATGTACAGAATAAAAATCCTACATTTATTGAAAGGAATAAGTGTCACATCCTTTGTGGACATGTCCAGTTTTCTCAGGCTCTACATGAAAAGAGGAGCACTGATCATCTTGAAATCCAATTAAAGTACCAAGATCTATCCGATAAAAATCATTCCCAGTATTAAATCTGGGTGAGGATGTCAAGCTTATCGTTGGTGACAAAAGGAGATCCTGCGGCCTACAACGTGTTCTTTAGAACACTGATTAAGCTGGCAGGGCTCCAGAAAGGTTTTAAGACATGATTGACAAGCAACGATTGCAAAACCTTGCCAACGAAGTAAGTCCCATATCTTTGTTTTTTAGGATTTCCTGTTCCACCGAGGTGGGATCAAGTTACTAAACTTGGTTATCAATAGGTAAAGGAGGTGGGTGTAACAAAGGATGTGACACTCATTCCCTTGCAATAAGGGTGGGTCATGGCGCAAATAGTAGAACCCGAGCTACATTTCCCATGGCTATATTCCGCAGGCATGGAGGGCTAGCAGAGTGACATTCATTCCTAAGCATGGCCAGAGCAAATTGTCAACTGATCAGCTTATCCTCATTTCTCTTGAAAACATTGGAGAAGCTGGTGGAAAAATACATAAAAAAGTGTGCTCTTAAGGGTACCCCTTCATCGAAATCAACACACCTACCAACCTCAAAAATATTGTGAAACTACTCTACATAATCTGGGCGGAGAATCGAGGATGCCCTGGAAAGGAAGGAAATAGCCTTGTGCACTTTTCTAGACATAGAAGGTGCATTCGATAACACGTGGTTTGAATCTGTAGTGCGAAAACTATGAGAGTGAAAAGTGGACCCGGATGTAACAAGGTGGGTGCATCCATGCTATGAAGCAGGCACATACAAAGCTCCCTACTTGGTGAATCGTTGGAGGTCACGGCCGCAAGAGGGTGTCCACAGGTTCATTCATCAATGATGTGGAGCTTGGTGGTTGATGGTCTCCTTACAGAAATCAGCCAGTCAGGAACATACATCCAAGATATGCAGATAACATAGCAATCTTGGTTATTGGTAAAAGTGATAAGCATAACTGAAGCTTTCAGAAGTAGTCATACTGGCTATGGAGGTGCTTCTTGGACTTCTGCCTCTAGACATTTACACAAAGTCTGAAGCAAGACGTTCCGACATAGTAAACACAGTACTTAAAAACTCGGTGTTAGACATAGTGACTGACACAATCCACACTGAGAAAATCTTCTAAAGACCATTTACAGTAACCCTCGGACCCCGAAAAGACTGGGAGTGAAACATCAACCAGGATCTGCCAAAGAAACTCTAGTCTGATAGAACAGATGGGTCTTTGATAGGCAGAAATTCTGGTTATGGCGTGTACATCACCAAGGACAATCGTCAGAGTATAGTCTTTCAAGCAGAAATCTTTGCAACTACTGCCTGGGTCCACTTAGGATTGTCGAAAGGATACAGAAATAGTCATATCCTAATCCACTCTGACAATCATGCAGAACTTAAAGTGCTGGACTCAGTACAAGTCACATCCAGATTGGTGAAAGAATGCCTTTCTACACTAACCTGAAATCCACATTAAACATGGTGGAATTGAGATGGGTGCCAGGACATTGTCCAGACTTAAAAGTGCCATCCTACAATATAAGTCATTAAGGCGTTTTATACAGCAAGCGCTATCATGTAATACAAAAGTAAAACAAACACAATATATGCCTTAACAAACCCCAAGCAAATAGCAAACTAACAACTACACAAAAACAATCACTATGTTGATAGCTGAAAACTAAATGGGTTATTATACTATCTTTTAATTACTAAATAATCAGGGCCCAATCTTGGACAAGTCGTGGAAAAAGCTTAGCCGAAATGCATTCTACAAGCACACTATCCAGTATATTGGTTAAAATAAAAAAAAAATATAACGTTAAACTAAACACAAAATAGTTAATTAATAATGGTAATTAAGAATGTTATTGTATTCATTTACAGGTAGCAAATTTATTTACCCTCGTTTATTGACATATCTTATCTTGCTTACTATGTTGTGAATACTCAGTGTGTTGATGCATTAATAATTTGTTGACCCAGGTTGTTTTTTGGTCCGATATTGACTTTGATTCCTACATTTGGCACTTCCCACTCAATCTGTTTTGTATTTAAATTTTCTTAATGCAGAATAGGCCTAATGCAGATATGACTTCCTTGTAGTAATATTTCAGATACGACTCGTGCCAACGCACATTCAATGCCTATGTGGGCACAATTTCCTACTTAAAATATATTTGTTGTATTGTTGATATAAGGAAATAAAATAAATTGAATTAAATTGAATTGAATTAAAAAGCTAGAAATAGATTAAGGGGTTTAAAGAAATTAACTAAAATATTGAAGTGTATATTATGTAAATGTTAATCAAATTTGGACCTTATTTGTGTGACAGTAGGTTGGGAAATCAAGGCCTATTGAAGAACAATCTTATTTTAAACAACATTGCCTATTAGTTCCCGGAAACTGAAAAAAATACTGTAGGCCTGGTCTGAAAAATGCAGCCGGTCTTTCTGGAAATAATCGAGCAAACTTGTCTCGGTTAGGAAGGGGGTGAGTGGTTTAGTATTTCCTTCAAGTTTCCCATCTCACTCCTAACATCGAATTAAATTCCTAGTAGTTTGCTACAAATTTGCGTGTACATTCCCACAAGAAAAGGTATATTTATTTTGGCATGTACCACTGTAATTATAGTTTGCCAACCATCACCACTATACTTCGGTAAATCATTTGATCAACATTTTTTGACTTCCTAATAACCATATATATTTACTCTCTGATCCATATCGGCTTTGTTTGAGCTTCGGGATATCCTGTTTTTTGTTCCTTTCCTCCTAATCCTGTTCTTACCTTAATCAACTTTAAGACAGGGTTAATCTACATGCATTTGCAGGGAGTAAAAGTGTAAGACTGTGCAGAACAAACTGCCACAAAATTTATCTGATCATCTGTACCCATGTTCTAGTTCTGTAGGTTCTTTGATTGCCATACCTTCAAATGAGGGGCCAGGCCATTATCAAAGTCACTTGGAAACCTTTTCCTTTTCCATTTTCCCTCCTCTTTGCAACCGTTGTGCTGGCGGGGTCTAAGTTTAAAGCCTTCGCACCCGTTTTGGTGGGTGACTGTGGTTTTAGTGCTATCTCATAGCCCAATCTGTGTATCGACCAGCGTAGGTGGACAAGGAGCAGAGTGATTTTCAAATATAGTTCGGACAGGTGCTTAATTAACAGATTAACGGTGAATTAATGGATTTGGATATTTTATATGGGATGCAAATAACTTAACCCTTTGCGCTCGAAGAACATTAAAAAAAAAGCTCCTCACTGGGAGTGGCCATGACATTTTCTGTATCAGCTTGGAATTGTTTTCACGATTTTGTTCCTCCCAGCTCGTATGACCACTCAGAGTGCCCAATACAAATTCCAGCGAACACTCGTATGCCCATCGTGAGTGGACTTAGCATTACATATCTTTGGAGACCTATTTCATTATACAAAATTATATTATTTTCTGTGTAAAGTGCTGGAATCTGTAGAGAAACTCTTGAACTATGTGAACAACGCATGATTATTTTCCCTCCTTTTATAACAGCTTTGTTGAGCTCAGTAATATAACCTCTATATTTTCACTCAGTGCTGTGCTAGTTGTTTTTAGTGTTGTAATAAATGGTTAATAAAATTACGGAAATAGATAATTTAAATTAATTAAGTTATAATATAAGTTTGTTCAATTTTAAAACATTTTCTATATTGTAGTTTGTCATTAAAAATATGACTATTGGTTGTATTCCACTTTGGTTTTCATATGTTATTTATATAATATAAATATAACGTCTTTATGAGGTTTAAAATACTAAGAAATACCATGTTTTTTATATCAAATAAGTTATTATTTGTCATTAAACAGAGCTTATTTATAAAATATTGATGTTTACTCTAACCTACATGTCAAGTCAATTCAACAAAATAATTCCGAGCTGGTGATGCTGTCCAGTCAAAATGGTAGCCAAGTACATGCAGACAAAAAAGCGACCACTTTCGGTGGCCATGCGACCTGAGAGGACGAAGTTCACGGGAAATAATACGAGTTGTCTAAGAGTCGGGCGTTGCCACTGGTAGTGGCCTTTCGAGTGCAAAGGGTTAAAATAATTATGATTGGCTAATTACCAATAACGGGGCTACCGACCATGGGCGGTGGCTGTTCATTGTATATATAGTTATGCAGAATTAATATAAGCACACTATTTAGGCCAATCTCGTGTACAACTTTCCACGGTAGTTCATTAACATTGTATAGTTTTATGGTTATTATATACGGTAATTGTAGTTAGTAATAGCCTCATCAAGGCTGGCTTTGGGTCCAGTGAGAGATGGATGTGCCAGACATGAAAGAGTTAAGGGAGTGGAGTCATACGCTTGGCTATCAGTGTGTCTCTATTGGCTATTGCTAGCTCAAGCTGGGGTGCTAGCGCAATGTTAATGTTTACAGCAGTTATCTCCTAACCTCCCGGTAAACAATCAGTCAGTGCTTTGTTCGAATATAGACGGTCTGTACTTCCACTCAGACTTTTATCATACAACTTTTTTATGATGTAGCATGAGTTCAATTAAAATAATTAACTATCATCATGCTTTTAACTTGTAGTGCCTACAATGAGCCATAAACCAAATCTAAGTGGTTCAGAGTTTTTGAAAAAGGTATTAAGAAAAAGATAAAATAAACTAAAAAGGTACAAAGCCGATTTCTGAAACAACAAACTTTTTTTCATACACTTCTCAATGTGGAATTGTGAATGACAATATAAAAATTTACCGTCTGTTTCTTCTGTCACTTCTAAATTCGAGGAAACTTGTGAAACCAATCCGTCACAGGATGTTTTTTGAAAATCAACCTGGAGATGAAGTAGATTTAGAAAGTGGGTAAAACTGATGTCGTTTTCAGTTCGGATAGTAATAATAATGTAGAATAACAATATAATAATAATATATATATATTGTCAATATAAAGATTATTTTCTTGAGGAAAATTGTCGGACCGACCGCCCCCTAACGTAAGTATGAAGAGGGAGCTTCAATAACTCTTGGGCCTAGGAGAGCCTGAACTTAAAATCCAGCAATGGTGGGAACCATATGGATTCAAAACAAACAAACCACGATAGAAAACCAGCCTTCAGCTGAAAGTTCAGCCGATAACATAGGACAAATAGCGGTCTTAAAGCAAGGTCACTGTGTCCAAAATACTGAAACACGAAAGTCTTATGCCGGCAGACGAGATCCAGCCATCGAGCAGAGATCTATATCTGTCAACTTGGATTTAGACCTTAACAAGTGGCAAGAAGAATCCGATCCTGAGCTGGATAGACTTACGCCTTAGCCGGTTAGGCCACGAACTTAATGGTAGTTTAGTATATTTGAGTTGGGTATATAAGTGTAACAAATTGTCCAACGTCATAGGCTTAGTCTGTTAATATTAACACAATGTATAGTTTAATTGGTAATACCCCTGAAATGGACATTGTGCTTCCTAATTTTGTAAGTTGTGTTAAAAATGACCTGGTACGGTGATCGGGTTAAGCGTGCTCTGGAAGTTTAGTAGCTCTGCGAGGTTGGGCGTCTCTTGTAGTCCCTGCATGTGGATTGTAGTATTCTTCATTGATGTGAATGGTCCATAAGGTAGATGAAATAAAACAATAACACAAAATCTCACAACAAATACGTTTAATAAATCAAACGCGTTTCAACGACAAAGTCGCCATAAGGTCCATAAGGTCTTCTTTAGGTTCCCTGGTTTGCGAAAGCTTGTTGTGATCTAGTTGTTTAGTTCAATTTCCATTTAACAGTCCAGTAGTTATCAGAATCAATCCGGTCGAATCTTCTTTATGTCGTGGATGCTTCTTGTGACTCAGTCCTTTTAATGGTAATTGTAATAGTCATATGACGACTGTTGGAAGACTGCAATTCTGGTTGTAATGGTCTAATTTTACATAACCATACTATCTGTAGACAATCTTCTAAATGTAGAATAGCGAATTCAAATCAATGTATCAGACTAATAGAAATTTTGACATTTCCTAATAGCCGATGTCTAAGAAGAATAACAGCTTTTCATCTCATAACAAGAAATTATTCAAAGAAGTATAATTGAATAATTTGACTAGCAGCATTACATCTACAGTCGGGAGCACGAAATAAGGCGGGTGAGAATTTTTGCGCTGTTGCCAGATATGGGACTGGCAAAGCGAGGAGCGGTCGAGAATCGCTTTCCCTACAACACGATCTGGCAACACTAAGCATCCAGTGTTGCCAGATCGTGAAGCAGAGCAAGAGAATCTCGACCGCTCCTCGCTTTGCCAGTCCCATATCTGGCAACAGCGCAAAAATTCTCACCCGCTTTATTTCGTGCTCCCGACTGAAGTAACCCAACTTATGTCTAGAGATGGTCCAAAAATGTGTAGCTGATTTATATCAGAGTATAAGTGTATAAGCTTCCTCACAGCGCTCTGCTCTCCCCTCTCTAACTCTTTTCCAGTTGCCTCAGGTGTGGTGCACCTTTTTATTTAACATAAAAGTTTGGCCCAATGTTATCCATGCTTATCTTTTAGTTATTTCTCTCCGGCTGTTGGTATTGCTCCATCCCCACCATATCGGCTTCTGATATTACCCTTGACTTTCTTGTTTCTTCGCCTATTATTTTCGCTATTTCGCTGATAACTTTCCCGGCCGACATTTCCTGAGTCGCGAGTGGCACATATTTTTCGCATACACTTTTTCCTATCTTCTCCAGCTTGAATGTTTGTTCTATGACACTTTGTTCACACTCTGGATGCTTTCGCGAATTCG
The DNA here is from genome assembly GCA_018207615.1 of Philaenus spumarius. Lineage (NCBI taxonomy): Eukaryota > Metazoa > Arthropoda > Insecta > Hemiptera > Aphrophoridae > Philaenus > Philaenus spumarius. The sequence goes on from JAGFPH010000208.1 coordinate 367,702, forward strand.
CGAGTTTTCCTCGCAGAAACCTTTTAGTTTTTCTTGTACCACTTTTGTCTCTTTTGGAAATGTAGAGGTTGGGCAGTTTTTTACTTCATTTTGCCGATCTGTCTTATGCGCAGTTTGCTGTTTCTTTGATAATTTAATTAATTTTAAATTGATACTGTTTACCAATTCTATTTGTTGAGATTTACATATATACTTTTTAACTCCCTTTTACATTTAAGAAATTTTTTATTTAAAACCCTTTTATTTTTCCTACTGCTTGAAAAAGGGGTGATTTCTCTCACGTAACATTTTAAATTTTTAACCTTTTTAAATTTTAAACCCTTTATAGACTACTCTAAAACATTAATTCTTTTTCAATTTGTATACATTAACACTTTCAATTTTTCACCTTTGAAATCTTACATTTTTCACTAACTTTTTATTTGCGCAAAATTTCTTATTTTGCCATATGACCTTTTTTATTTATTTTTATACGTAGATTATAAAAATAACTTTTCCCGAGACTTTTGAGAAATTTGGAGTTTTTGTTTCCCCTTTAACCTTTCACTACGTTAACAGTTTTTCTTTTAACGAACTACGATTCTTATGGCTAATGTGTACACATTTACTGCTATACATTTCACCATAAAAAGTTATTACCGTAAAAGTCCTGCAGCGTAATATCTCATGTCCTTGGTAATCAAAAGCGAAATAGGATTCAGTCTGGAAATTAAAACCTTATCCAAAGTAAACATCAAAATATTCAGAATCCATACGTAAACAATCATTTTCAACCTAGGCAAATGCAGCCTAAACTACAGACTAACTTTAACCAATATAAAACATTTTCAAACCAAAATCAAATACCTTACAAACCAACAACAATGAGCATATTAACTTAACAAAATCGGTAACGAAAATGTATCAAATAACCGAAATCCCTGATGAAGAAATTTATGAATATTTTAAAGAGTATAAACAATAATTAGGAAAAGCTAACCCTAATTATAACGAAAATTTAGAAAATCCCGAAGTGTATCAAAGAAAGCTTGAAATGTTAAGTTTAAAAAAACCCACAAACGAAGACCATTTTTTTGAACAACAACCCACGAAATAAAGTTATAATATTCATTATGACAGTAATGAATTGCCGTACAACAATTAAAAAAAAAACTAAAAGTTCTAAGAGACACACGAAGTATAAACCGTTTATAACGAAAATATATCGGTTCAGATGTATAAAAACAAAATAAAATCAAAATATAGTGAGATAACGACAGCACATGGTACATTAACCCGCCGTTAGTCGGGAAGTGCGAAACATTTTCACATTTTCAGTTTTTTGATCCCCAAATGGAATCTAGGTGCATTGGGTTGAAACCATTCTAGGAGTTCCTCTACCAGGACACTAGGAGTGCTGTTATAGCAAAAACAAATGTATATCACTGGTCGTTTGCCTGGGGTAGTGGGGTGATGTAAGGTCGTGTCAGTGAGAAGAAAGTTCTATACCCGACTAGTCGTGTTGCCCTCGTTATGAGAATTTTTCTCTACTCCCGACTAACCAGGTGTCTAATTTTTTAAATATTTTTGTTATTTCAGTAGTATTTTATAGTGATTTATTAGAAAATGTATTGTTCAAATGGAAAAAGAACAAGACTCTCAGTTGTTGTGTTGGTTGGGCGAGACGTACAACGATTCTGAAGACTGATAAATCCAGTGAACACGATGATGATGGCCAGAATTCTGAAATCTCATACTCAGACATGGAAACACCAGGTGATGATTATAGTGATAGATGCAGGGCAATGCCTGGTAATACTTCTTCAATGGTCGTTGACAATAGTGTATTTTTTTAACAATATATGCCACCTATTCCTCAAGTTGTTCCTCTACATCCAACTAACATACAATGTGAAATGCCTATGAATTTGGGTACAACTGAGTACACAGTATTTTTTACATTCTACTTTCCATGATCAATCTGTCATTAGTAATAACAATACAGGTTTAGCTAATCCTTCTTTGATTCTCATTTGTGGCCATCCAGTAGTTTGAGGACGTGCTCCTACTGAACGTGAACATGCTCCTGTTCGTGCTCGTGTTACCCGACGTCGATCTATACAGCGTCGTTGTCCTGTAAGCCTATGAGGTCGAGGGACGTCTTGTTCGTCACTGTCCTTCCTTGTGTTTCATTAGGGGAAAAAAAAATATATTGTTGAATAAGTTTCATACCGCATCTTCTACAAAAACTCCTTATTAAAACATCATTACAAAATTACCAGGTGTAAGTAAAGCAGCCCGAGGCTACAAGACAATAATAGACTGTTGGAAAAACTTCTTTCCTGATTCGATGTTGGGAACATAATCAAATTTACAAACCAAAAACTGACTAAAATTAGCACTAACTATGAAAGAGGCCTCCAAGACTGCCAGCTAACTGACAAAACAGAACTATCTGCATTGTTTGGGTGGTTGTATATAATTGGGGTCAAGAAAAACAATCATATTCAAATTATTATACAAATTATATCTGCTAGGATCCATGAAATAAGTTTT
>JAGFPH010000208.1:375236-431347 GCA_018207615.1 Philaenus spumarius
AATCATATTCATTTGAACGTTCTTTGGTCTGTAGATGGGACAGCACCTGAAAATTTGTAGCTACCATAACACAGCGAAGATTTCATTTGTTGTCACAGGCGCTGAGGTTTGACGATGAAACTACCCATACCAGAAGAAATTAAGTTGATAATTTAGCCCCTATTCGTGATATGTTTGATGGATTTGTAAAAAGATGTGGTGAAAGTTACAGTGTTGGCGAAAATGTAACAGTAGATGAGATGATGGAACCCTTTAGGGGGCGTTGTAAATTTCGTGTGTACATGAAAAGCAAACCTTGTAGATATGGAATAAAAATCTACGCTACCTTAGACTCATCAACATTCTATATAGCATTCATGGAAATTTACCTGGGGAAACAGCCTAGAGGTAGCCCTTTTTATTTAGAAAATGATGCATCAAGTGTAGTAAAGCGTTGCCCTGGGCGCTTTAAGTAATTGATGGTACTGGGTGTAATGTGACAATGGACAACTTTTTTACTTCAATCCCTCTTTCAAATGATCTTTATGTCAACCACAGAATAACGGTGGTGGGAACACTCTGTAAAGACAAAAAAAAAAAATCCAGAAGAGCTTCTCCATGTACCGTCGAAAACGATTAAGGTCTCATCGACATATCTAGCATAAAATAGAATTTTCTTCCTATGCAAATTATGCTCAGACATTATAAACTGTTTTCGAAATGGTTCAAATATATTTCAGACAGTAGACCAGATAAGGGCGAACCCATATCGAGACCCTCATCCTGTATAAAAAAATCGTTCTCAAATGTAAAATAATTTTGCTTTAATACAACCTTAAGTAGCTGCATCAGTTCGTAGATATTTGGGTGTTAAGGTTCTTACATTCGACTAAACTTTCTCTCAAGATGTCCAAGGTGTCTTGTACAGGCTCGTTGTACATTACATCAGGCGGAAAGGTTGAAAACCCACATTAACACGGTCAATCATAAGATCCAATTTACAATAGAAACCGAACTAAATAACAGTCTGAATTTTCTCGATTTAACCATAACCAAAACTCCAGATAAACTGAACTATAAAATTTTCTGAAAACTTACAACCACTGACACAACCATACACGCACAATCACACCATCCCATCTCCCAAAAAATGTCTGCATACAACAGCTTCATCCACCTCCTTCTCACCATTCCGCTAAATAAACAGGACTTTCATGATGAACTAAACATCATAAAATATATAGCACAAAAGAACGGCTACCATAGTTCAATGATAGACAAATTATTACATAAACATATGAAAAAGAAATCCACCCCTCGTAAGAACAAGGAAATTAATAAATTTGCCTCGGTCGAATATTTTAACATTGTTCCTATGATGTACTGAGGCAATGAGAATGATTGCAATACAATAAAAATATTTATTGTCTTTAAACAACAAAGTTGCAATTGACATGGTCAGTAAAGCACAGTAACATAAAGTAACATTTTAAATCTTTCAACAGAAACAGCTCTAACACTCTCTGGGAATCATAAAACATATGTTATGAGGAGTTCCCACTCTGAAAGCTAATTTCTTTCTACCAACTTATAGAATATAGAAGCATTTAAAATCTAAGGGTAAAAAAACGATCACAATCGTCAAATTTGTCAATCACACACTTTTTAATGAAAGTAAGTTAAAACAAAACACTAAAAGATTGCAGTATTATACATCATAGTCTATGATTTATAGATTTACTAATCGGGTTTCAATATGTTTATGTCATAATAATTATTTATTCAGTCCTGAAACAATGCAATGTTGCCCGTCACACAGATTACCTCTAATGAAGTCGTTCACGATCGGCCTCAGGTCCAAGTTGTCCAATACAGCTTGGTGTGCATTAAGAACAGCAATATTGTTTAGTATCTTCTGCCCCATTGTCGATCGCAGGTAAATTTTGAGCTGACGAAGTGCGCTAAACAATCTCTTGGCTGAAGCAGTCGTCACAGGCACAACACGGAAGAGCTTCATACATGTATGGAATTCTGGATAATGTCTCTCATCGGGATCAGTGGATTATTCCTCTGCCTGGCGATGTCTCCTAACATTGAAGATGAAGCTGCAGTATATCAGAATTCATGTAATTCAAGAACTCCAGTGCTTTCTCCACACACTTCTGTTCAACCATTAGTACTTTCTGAAGTCCAGTAGATTGAAATCTCTCATTTATAAACGATTTCACTGTGTCGATCACTTCAATGTATATTCTTCGGAAGTAATCCACAAGCCTTTTGAACTCATGAGGGATTGAAGGTTTTTCGGAATGACCGCTGGCGAGGTAGTTTAGGCTCTTAAACACCGTCAGGCTTTTTGTTTAAACAATCTAACAGAACTGGTCTAACTCAGCATGCTTTTTTCCAGGATTTCAAGTAGGCACTCTAACTCAGTGGCGGCTCCTTGTGTGGTTGTTTGGTTGCACAACCCACAAGAAAGAAAAAAACATAATTAATCACATTAATATTTCTTTAAATATCAGTGCATTATCAATATTAACCTCATTTCAATCCAAAATTATACAGCCAAGAATGTCCCCAAACGGTTGAAAAGACGAAGAACATCAAACCAACCTTCGCGCGCAGCGTCTGGGAAGCACTGCTTCTGCAACCAGAGTCTTATGCAGTTATTAGCATTGAAACTGGTGGGGAGTTTGTAACTTATGTGTTGCTATGACAACTCACATAAAGCCATCAGGTGCACAAAAGTTCTACAACCAGCCACCGGGGCGCTAGGTTTTTGAAAACCAGAATGCTTTTTTGTTCTGTCATATTTCATGTTTTGTTTAGTGAATAATACAAGACATTTTGAAGTTATGTGTTGTTTTCGTATTTTGGCTAGATGTGTTTGGTGTTTGTTTGTTTTAGATCGTGTTAATATATTTTAGTGTATGTGTCTGGATTATACTAGTAATACGGAGTGAGTAAAGAGTGAAGTAGTATAGTACGGTACATAGTTAAATCCATTACAATAGTTCTTTTTACATTATTCTTCATACGTTGTAGCAATTTGAGTGGGCCTAGACAGAGAGTTTAGTGTGTAGTGTTGATTAGTCGCCAATCAAAATCTGTTAATATTCTTTTCATAATTAATATTCGTGCCATTCGTGATTTAATTATAGTTTTAATGATAGGCCACAACCTATAGGCCTATTACCAAAATGTTTGAACCCATTATCCCAAATCTATTTTCAAAATTCCATACAATTCAAATAGGCCTAATAGTTTTTAAACAAAAAAGAATAAACCAAGTTCCTAAATAGGATATGGGGCGAGTTTTTAAATTCGATTATGTTAATGTTATATTTATTATAAAATTAAAATTCTGTTAAGTTTGCCCATCTGAAGAACAGATGGATGGACTTTTTTTTAAATGAGGTTAATGATATTTAAACATATAATGTGCCTGATTTCTATGTTTAACCTTATTCATGCATGATTTAAATTGTTATTTTCTGTTTATTTAATATTGTATTGTAGGCAAGTAGTACCCTTAACTGAAAGCTAAAAATTTTTCACTTGTTCGTAATCGTAACCAAACCATTTTAATGGATTTAAGTTAAAAATGTTGTTGTAATTAAGACAAAAACTTATAATTATTCCACATGTAATTCATTATCTAAAATAATGTGTTAAATTACGTTCATATTCCATACCCCCCCCGGAAATTCTCTCCAGATAATTGCAACCACTAAGTTAATAACTCACCAGCCGCCACTGCTCTAACTTTGATTCTGTCAGATGATTTGATTTAAGATTACTATGAACAATTTGAAAATTTATAAATCTAAACATATGTTTTTCTCTCTCTCTAGGCCAGTCTTGAATAAATGTTACAATAGAGGATGTGTACTTCTTTTATTAGCCTATTGATTGTTGTTTGTAATTCTCAATTATAACATTATATATTGTAACAGGTTATGGGATACTTCTCTTTGTAACAAATTATAAAGAGAAGAAAATTTGTTACTAGAATAACAAAGTCTTGAGAATTATTAGCAGGGAAATTCAGGATAGGTACAGTATTGTCCTACAAAAGGGAGGTGTAAATGATGTTTTGAAAACTATTGACTCTGAGTAGAAGTCCTTAAAGGGAATGAACTAATCGAATTTAAGCGGAAAGATGCAAAGGCACAATATGTTATAGTACAGTCCTTGTCTGATAAATACATCGAACATGTAGGCCTACAGGATGCTAAAAGTGCAAGACAGATACTTGAAAGTCTAGAAAATGTTCTTCAAAGAAAGAGTACACTTTCTAAAGTGCATTTGATGAAAAAGTTATTAACACTGAAATTCGTTGAAGGCGAATTGCAAGAACATTTTTATAAGTTTGAGAAGATGATAAAGGAGCTTGATGTAGTCGGTAAAAATGTGATGGATGATACCGGCAAAACTTGTTATCTTCTACTACCAATGCCAGATCTTTTCGAGAGTGTTATTGCGACAATCGAACGGTTATGAATAAGGATAAATCAGAATACTCGTATACAGATGTACAGACAAGGTTATTATATTCGGAACTCAAAAGTAAAGAAAATGAGATTAAAAAGGAAAGCAATTGTTCTTTCTTATCTCAAATGGTAAATACTAACTAAAAACGGGACATAACATGTTACGAATGTGAAGGTTAGGGGCATTATAAGAGTGAATGTCCTTCTGAAAAACTTAATGATTAAGGAAGACAACTTACCGTGGTCGTGGTTATTGCGACAATTCTAGAGGGAGAGGTAGCTCTTGTGGCCATGGTGCCGCAACACATTGAACAAGAAGAATTAAAAGAATTTTACTTTATTAATGCGGTGATAAAGTATATACCCTATCAACAAGGTTCGTTGGGCCAACATTGGGAATTGGTTGGCATGGTTGGCATATGGTGGGTGGTTTTGCCAACAATATGCCAACATTGGCCCAACCGAATTAAACATCGTTGGCCCTCGGTTACATAATTTACGAAGGGCCTTTGTTTGAAAATTGTGGATTGGCCCAACCACAATATTTTACGTTGGGCCTACAGATAATACAACTATTGCCCAACAACTTAGATGTTGCTTTGTATTAAAAAAAATATGTTTTTCAGTCGATTTTTGTATTACTTCAATCTGTTGATTTTATCGGTCAGTTCTTTGTGTATAAATGTAATTTTAAAATCAACAAGTAAACTCTGTGGTTGCGGGATTATAACATATATATTGTACGTGATTTAGTATGGTTATGGAATTTCATTAAGATAGCAATTTTGTTAATTAATGTTTCTGCTAAGGCGATTCTTTAACAAAATGTAAAGATAACCTAAAAGTGTATTATTCTCAGTTACAACATAAATGAAATTACAGCTCCAACTAGTAATATTACTTTTAAATAGGTCTAAATATATATAATTAATCTATAAATTAGGATAGACATTTTTTAAATTCATATATTTATACCATTGCGGTACCTTAACAAAATGTAAAGATAACCTAAAAGTGTATTGTTCTTACTTATAACATAAATTAAATTGCTGCTAGGCCTACAACTAATGATATTACTTTTTTTAAATAGGCCTAACATAATTAACTATACATTAGGATAGAAAGTTAAAAATACGAATAAATTTCCGTTTTTGCCTCATGTTACTTAAATCTTTTTTCTTGCCCTTATTAGCTAGTACTAATTCAAGCAGGTAACATTGCATCGCCACTTTTAAAATTAAAATTGATGATTTGTAAAATAACAAAAATATATAATTTTCACCTCAAATTTGCCAGACTAATTGGTTAAATGATTAAATTAGAATGATAGGCTACACACATTGGCGAAATTGTATAATACCACTACTACTTCTTTTGTCAAAGTTGGGTCCTAACCTAAAAACAGAAAAACTGAAATAAACTAATTTACAGTTTCTAGTTACAGTATGTTTTATGTTTGTATGTTTGCAAAGTTATATAAGTACTTCTTATTTTCCTTAAAAGTTGTCATGTAATGCTATTCCAATAAGTAGTGGTATACTAAAAGTTCATTCACAATTTTTTACAAAATTCTGTGGTATGAAGTTAGTTACTTTTAATGTGACCATACAAACACCGATGTTTTTTTAAATCATAAAATAACTGTTAGACTACACATTTTTCAGCATAAAGAAAGGTAAATAATTATAGTTGGAGTAGTCATTTCAAACTATTAGAAGATCTACGTTTCTTTAAATTTGGTTTGGGATATTTGTGTGTCTATGTAGGAAGACTTTAGAGCCTCCCGTGTTTGTGTCTAATATATTTAGGAGGGGTTTGGTTCTATGGTGTGATTTCAACAGTGATCTTTGCGTTTTCAGTGTGATAAACAATAACTTTAATTACTTGATTGTTTGTGTAAATAATGAAATAAGATAAATGGCATTTTAAAGAAACAGTGGAACTAACTTTTAACAATAGACTATAATAGAAACCTTACAGATGTTTCCATTGTGCAAAGGGTATTATCAAAGTGTTTGAGATCATGTTTTAGAAAAGAGGCACTCAACATTTGAGTTAAGATAATAAATGTTTTTTTACAGTACCGGTAATTTACTTTTTTTTTAGTTTTTTATTCCTGAAGTGTTCCTTGGTATTAGTAGTTCAATTTTTATTATTGATTTTTTCTTTTAAATTTTAATTCATTTTAATTTTAATTCCTTTTTATTTTTCATTTCAATTTTCATTTATACATTTATTTACTGGGGCTTAATGGTAAATAATTATGGTTGGCCCAGTACAAAAAAATGTGTATTCAGCTGGAATGGCCACCGTGGATTTGCCTAAGGCAGATGGTTAGTTGGCCCAACGTTGGCTGATGGTTAGTTGGCCCAACGTAGACTGATGGTTAGTTGGCCCACCCAAACATTCAATGGTCGGCCCACCGTTGGGAATTGGTGGGTTGGCCCAACGAAGACAAGTTGGCCAATACGTACCGTTGGCCAACCGTGGTAGAACATTGTTGGGCCATCCAATCCCCAACAATTTTTGTTGCTAGGGTAGTGTATCGCAGAATAACTATAATACCATTCATTTTTTTCTGGACAGTGGTGCAATTAATCATTGGGTTAGTGAACAGGTAGAGAAATTTATGCAAAATGTTGAAAATATAGATGAAGCAATAGAAATTAAAATTGCTAATGCTGATGTTATGAAAGGTACAAAAAAGGATATACTTCGTTTAAAAGTTTTAAATAATAAGGATAGTGCTACACATTCATATCAATACCCGCAATAAAAGTTCTTGGTTTTTCATATAATCTTTTATCAGTTAAAAGAATGTCTGAAAAAGGATACGATGTAATGTTCAACAGTGGTGGAAAGTTAGTTACAATAGTAAATAACAAATTGCATATAAAATGTAAATAAGTGTGGGTGACCTATACGTAGCAACGTTTTACTTACCTAAATTTTCTACAAATGAGGTTTGCTGTGTGACATCAAATAAAGATGTAGGCCTATTGTGGTATCAAAGATTGGGCCATTTAAATGCTCAAAGTATTAGGCTACTGAATTTTCCATCCAATTTTGGAACATGCAGTCCATGTAAACAAGGTAAAGGAGGAAGCCCTTTGAAGATGTAGATTTACCAAGATCAAGAAAAATCGGTGACCTTATTTACAGTGATCTTGCTGATCCACTTAGGATACACACATGGAATGGCGAGAGGTGCTATCAAACCATTACCGATGATTATTCATATTTTGTCGTTTTGTATACAAAATATAGTTTCGAATAAAGACGAGGCAGAAAGAAACATTATGAAAAAACATTACAAACAAATGAAAATGTAGCACGTGCGTGAGATGCTATTTTAATATAAACTACATCCGCATATTCATGCCTAATTACGTGTGTTTGTGTTTTTGTGTTAATGTTTGTGGAGTGTGTATGTATATTTATAGTTTTTGACGCGCATTAAACAAATGCAAATAATTTTTTTAAATTTGTTATAAACGGTTTGAAAATGCCTGGAAAAATAGGCGAAACGTACGTCACCGTATAGAAAGTGATCAAGACAGGACTGAGAGCAGTACAAGGAAGTAAGGTATTTAGGTATTTCAAAATTATAATAATTATTATTAATGTGCAATGTGTTAATCACGCTAAAAAAATTATGATAGGCACATAAACGACCATTCGAAGCTCGGCATTCAGACAGTAGGTGGCCTGGAATCATCAATTTTAGGGGGAGCTGAGTGCCCACGATGGCGGCTCCTATGTTTCTAACAAACTTCACAATGATTACAGACTCCCTTCCATTAACAGCCTTATTACTAAAACAATGGCATGCGTCTATCATGAAGTCCTCCAATTCAACTGTAAGGTGTTACATTTGTACTTACCGTTACACAATCTGCCAAATAGTTGTATATAGCCTTGAATACCTTTTAGGAAAAAACACTGAGAATGGTAAGTAAACACCAATACCTAACGTCTTTAACATTTTAAAATCAGCAACAACAAAAATAATAATTTATAAAATAAAATTGAAATAATTTCATAATAAATGAATCTGTAGAAACAGGCCAGACTAGCTTTGTGAGTAATATTATTTCAACAGGAAGTTACAGCGGATGTACCAGCTTGAATTACTTAAAACATAAAAAACAACTATGCATTATTCTATGTGAATCTATGAGCGCAGACACGCGATAAATACTGCCAAATGTGTAAAACTGGAAAGCCAATCAGAACAATATAAAATTCAAATAGTCCAATCAAAAAGAATTAAAATATGTGAAACGGTGTGGTGGGTAAATTTTAGGGAGGACACGAGGTCTGTCATCAAAGAACTGCGGAGAGAGTAACAATATATAAAAACACTACAAACACAAAATACCATACAAACAACACATATTCACTCCGTTTGGAGATCGTAAAAGTTCAATGCGCACTGTTGTATCGCGAACATTGATGTGCACGTCGTTTGGTAAATTAGCACTGACTGATGCTGGGGTAAACAGTACCCAGGTACTCCCTCCTCGTCTCGTGATTATCGTATCGAATAATAAGTTTGATTTGAATGATTGTTGGTCATTCAATATATATATTTACGGACTTTGAAGCTCTGTAAATTTCAAATTCTTCCAATGCGTCTAGAATGTGTCCTTTTCTACATTTGTGTAGAATACTCAGGTTGGTGTTGATGTCAGTGTAGGAATGGAGATTATTAATAAGATGATCTGCGTACATGAATTTCATATTCCTCAGGTTACTGGGTGGTAGATGTTCCTTGAACATTATGCTAAAAGGACATCCGGTTTGACCTATGTAGAAACTAGGGTAATCGTTACAAGTCAATTTGTAGACGCCAGTTGCGTTATGTTTCTCCACATTAGTTTCAGTTTTTGTTTTAAATAACGATTCTAATTTGTTGGTTAAACCGGACTTCCTTCATTGAGGTTTGTGTGCTTTTTCTGTTAAGATAAAATCTCCCTGTTTGTTTTCAGTTCTTCTTTAGAAGCATCTTAACGTATAGAAACACCGACGCTTGTGTTTGAGCTTCTTCTGACTTTTTTTAAATGTCCAAAGATTTTATTGTTCCCAGACCAAAGAAAGAAGATGTTGTGTTAGACTGTTATTGCATAAGCAAACATCATAAGCTTCCTTTTGACGTTCAACTTATGGATGATTTTGTAAATACTATAATACACTTTTCCATGTAATCGTTCAGTTACCAGTTTGCAAAATAAAATTGCTTGGTTCTCAGACCCAAGCGCTTCCAACAGTATTAATAAATCCGTGTATTAATAAATTGACAGTAAAGAAAACATGTTCTGCTGCTTGACACCTGCCGGTGCCGGTTTTAGCCAGTACGGGACACAGCAGGTCCATAGGAGTACCAATTTTTTCCCTTTATTGACTTGGCTAAAAGAAATCATATTGTGTGTTTATCAATACAATAATAAATAACGGAAAATAAATAATCATTGGGTGTGCTTAAGACCACACATTGGAAGTGATAACTTCTATGACCGATTTATATTTTTATCAGTATTAATATTAGAGGAGAAGAAAGGTCAACAAATTACACAGGTCAATAAATTTTCAAAAAATATTATAACACATTTTGAAATTGCATAATTATAATATCATAATAACGTATTATAATATGTATAATATGTATTATTCCCTCTCCACGCGCTAACTTGTCTATATACACTATTAGCTGACAGGACAATGTTCGCTATTGCAATAATATGGTTACCTACAGCAATGTTACATCTTAAAGTATTTTAGCTGATTCTGTGTGTATTTTGAGAAAGTGGTTTTTTTTACCGCTTGCCTATGTGCTTTTCCGCACATATATTTGTATTAGAAAAACGCTTTCGTCTTTTTTCCCTCTTTTTTTTGGTATTTGTTCTGGATGCGACCGAACTGCATCAGATGATGATGTACACTGTTCTGATTGGGTTGGAAGTTGAGAAATTTGAAGACCATCGTCTGAAACCTGGGATTGGAAAGCTTATTGTATTTCCTCCACACTAATATCCATTTAGTTTTCAGGTAAAGAAGGTGTGGGATGAATGAGAACATCAAAGTGGCCTCCCGTCAGTTACCCAGTAAACCTTAGCCTCCCTACTCCCTCAATCGGTTCGCCAAAACTCTCCCACAACAAATAACCATCTCTGTACACCTGAAATTCATATACGATATTTCGGATGCTGCTTGAATTTCACAGGAGGTTCCAAAAGTTACCAGTTTGCTCATATCCGCGATATATTCTTTATTTGTTGAATAGATATCTCCTGTTACTTTTAAAGTATATGGTTTGAACCTGCGCCAATTGTTTAAAAATGACTAACAACTCTGGTCCTCACCTCAAACCCCAGTGAATCCTGTCATTACAATTAAAAAGAGTAGACTAAGCATTGGCCATCTGGCATAGAAGAAACTTCTTTGTGAGGAATGGAGACTCCATTAACGTGTATGACCTCCATTGTTGTAATATGAAGCTAAATTTTATATTTAAGTGAGTAATAATAAGGTACAATAAAATAAAACAATGTAAAATATTACTTTGTAAAAATGTACAAAATGTAAAATTGTGTTGAAACTTACAAAAATCAATCTTCTTTACAAAACTTAAAACGCACAAATATAATAATTATTATAATTATCCCTTACATATTGAATTATTCTTAAAATTCTATGTAAAGTGCATATACTAATAATTATAATAACGTATTATTATATACTATGTATAGGCGGCACTTTGGGAGTGATGAAGCGTAATGGCCTCACCTACATAATATAAGAACCTTTTAGGTTCTCTTAGCCTCTCTCACTCCAACTTCAGCTCTTAACCTACGAGAGGTGCCGCTGTTAGGTCAGTAACTTGGCGATGTGTGGTGGCATGCAGAGCTGAGTGCCGATGAGCAGATTTGAGCTGGGGGCTCAGGGCCGTTTTTAACCTCACTAGCGCCCTAGGCACTTCAAACAATTGCGCCCCTCATACCTGATTTATACGGGGGGGAGGGGTTGAGGAGGTATGGAATACTAATCAAATAATAGAGGGTCCAAAAAACCCAGCAGAGCATTTCTTTTTGAGTTCGTGATTTGCCAGTTTTGGTTCGGGAGGGAATTTCCCTTAACTCTCTTTCTTTCCGTTGGCTCTTATCATTACTATTCTTTTGTTTTTGTTGGAGAGTCAGAGAGTCTTACCATTATCCACCACCTATGGACCCGCCGTGTCCCGGATTGGCAACCGGCAGCCGTAAGGAGTTTCATGGCCTAAACATTCTTCTTCATATATTATCAGTTACCTTACGGCATCACGGACCACCCACCCACCCTTTTGTTAAATAATCAGAATATTATTTGTACTTAAGTCATTGTATGACGATTCTCACTGTTTTCAACTTGTTCATCATTTTTTGTTTAAATTTCGTTGTTGACGATGGATTGTTTACAAAGTTTAAAGTGTTATTACAGACATTTGCCATCGTTGGTGAAACAAAAAAGAAACACAATATTTCGATACCTGGAATCTGGTATCGTCTTCAGGTGAAATATACCTAAAACAAAGATATAAACAACTTTACCTAAAATGAGTAACAAAGCCGAAAAAATGCTAAGCGGTCACATGCTGAAAAAGATATCTAAAGACATAAAACACAACAGTAGAGGTAAAATTAGTATTAAACTTAAAAGTTAATATATTACACAACACTGGAAACTCAGTTGGGACATCTTTTCTGTGTTGTGTAATATATTAACTTTTAAGTTTAATACTTATTTTACCTCTACCGTTGTGTTTTATGTTTTTAGATATCTTTTTCAGCATATGACCGCTTAGCCTTTTTTCGGCTTTGTTACTAATTTTAGGTTAAGTTGTTTATTTCTATGTCTTAGGTATATTTCACCTGAAGACGATACCAGATTCCAGGTATTGAAATATTGTGTTTCTTTTCTGTTTCACCAACGATGGCAAATGGCAAATGTCCGTAATAACACTTTAAACTTTGTTCATCGTGCTTCACCTTTTTTTGTCGATTTTTACAATCTGGCATCTTCCACTTTTAGACGCCCTCTTCCTCTTTTGACTCATTGTCAATGCACTTGAGCAACAAAAAAGGTTTTCTTCGAGCTTTGAGCATTGCAAAATCATTAATGACATCGTCATAATCAAGTGCCAATGTAATGCCATAGTAATGAGTACTAGTACTGCACAGCCTTTTGCCATACTCAACAAACAAAATATCGCATACAAGTCTCACTCACTGGGCGATGGTTCATGGTTGACAGGCAATAAATATAATCCTGTGATTGTTATTTAAAAAATTTCCGCCCTCATTTTCCGCCTTCTTTATTTTTTTCGTATTCAAAATTTGGCGCCCCAAATCCTTTGCGCCCCTAGGCACGTGCCTAGCGTGCCTAATCGGAAAAGCGGCCCTGTGGGGGCTGAGTTCTTAAAACTCAGTTTGTTTAGTACGGCAGGGGCGACTGTTGGTGTAGTCGTTGGAGGGTTCGCCCCCCACGTACTTTGCATCCCGAGAACACTACCACCTCATACACTTAGACACTCCTTGGTTGGAGAACATACTTCATTACTCAACGCCTGCTCCGCTGATCCATGCCGGGGCTCCTGGCTCCGGGTGGCCCGCCTCATCTCTTGTCCTCCTCGAGGGTACAGTTGATAAAACCGGGGTAGCACACCGGGCTGCCAGATAGTACAGAGGCCCGACTTGTTTCACCAGCTTTGCTTGGCTGCCTATCATCTGGCGAAAATCTTGGTTTGCGTGCATTGCCAGGTGGTGCCTGGGTAAGGACCATGTACGTAAACTATAGAGGCTCTTCCGAGGCCATGGGGTTGGTAGCGGGGGTGGGAATTGTGGGTTGCTTTGGGGTCGGGATCTGCGGCGTGGATCATTGCAGTGGGATATACATTCCTACACACACTCACACACACTTCTCTTACTTTTATCCAGGCCACGGGTGTGGTATAAATCAATATAGGTCTTAACGTGCTGGCGATCGTCGACAAGGAACTTCCTGGTTCCACCGCAACTCAAGTTGCATCGGAGGCTAATATGCCTCTGATTTCTATCCCAATGGTGACTGAGACAAGTGACTCAGCACATGGGGAAGTACCTTTTGGTATTGGCGGTGTATCGGATGTGGAGGGCAGTAGTGGGAGTGGTGAAGTCCCCAGTCCGATGCAGACAGATAACTCACAGGGCCATAAAGGACCTGTAAAGCTATGTGGCGCTGATAAAAAGTGCCTTCGTAAACTCCGCCAGGAGGGCTATGGTGCTGAAGAGGCCCGTGGCATACTCCTGGATAGGAAGAGGGAGCGGTCGGATGGTTCTACACCACCCGAACAATCCCACAAAAAGATGAAAGAAGGGGAAAGCACCCTTGTTCAGGAGTGTAATGCTCAGAGACCCATGGGCTATAGTCAAGCCATCTTTGGTGTTCGTGTGGGTATCCTTCCCTCGGACTTTCCGGGTTCTCTCCTGACCGGGGAGCAAATGTGTTCCGTGCAGGGGGGGATTCTGGAGTTGGTCCTGGGGATGGGCAGATCTGCCATCACCCCCAAATTCAATGGTTTTGTAGCTAAGACTGGGTATTGTATCCTTAGCTGTTCCTATGAAGGAACTGCAAACTGGGTTATGTCCCTTGGGGACATTCTTAAACCCTGGGAAGGAGCCAATCTGCGGATTGTTGGGGAAAAAGATATCCCTAAAGCCCAGATTGCTGTGGCATACTTCCCACATTGCCCAGAAGACACCAATGAGAGGATTCTGGGCTTTGTTAAGGCTCAAAATAATGGCCTGAATGTAGATAACTGGAGGGTGGTCAGGAAGGCTGTTAAAGGGCCTACTACAGAACTAACCCTCAGCATAGACCATATGTCGGCGAAAACCATCAAATCACTTGGTTTTCGCCTCAGCTTCAAATTTGGAAGCATCCCCATCAGGCTCAAGAAGCAAGACATGGGGGTCCAGGAGGCTAGTGTCTCGGATGCAAGGGGGGCTACTGTGCCCCCTGGACCGTCTGAGGCTTGTGCCCAAGTGGCTCCTGTGTTCCCGGGGCCTGGTCCATCTAACCTGGAGCCTGGGCTTAGTGGGCCCTCCACCTCCTCGAGGCCATCTGGGACTCGAGAGGGTGATGCTCTGGGGAGGGGGTGGGACAGGTACCTGGAAAAACTTGGCCTGACATTTTTAGGAAGTCCCATCCCGAGGGCCCCTCTGTTTTTCAGCGTGGTTGTGCTGCGCGGGGAGGCAGGGGGGCTATAAAAGGAGGGGACGTCGTCCAGAGAGAGGAAGAGGATCTGGCAGTATTGTCGGAAAGCCAGCTCCCAAGGACCTCAGGGTCTGATGGGAGGAGGGATCATCAATGACCCACAACCTGCGGATGTTGCAGATAAATCTCAAGCATTCCAAGGCCTCATCTGCTGTGCTGGGCAGGAGATTTGTCTGTGAATCCTTAGACATGGCTCTTATCCAGGAGCCATGGTATAGTGGAGGCCTCATTAGGGGACTCTCAACTCCTAATGGTAAGTTGATTTATGACCAACTCAAAAAATGGGGCTGGTCTCGGAAGATTCTTGTCGATTCTGCTTCCTCGGAACTGAATCGGCTCAACACCTGCTGTGCGAGTGCGAGGCTTTCACACGGAGAAGATTTACTGCTCTTGGAAATGCTTTTATTAGCTCGGAAGAGGTCCGTGGTGTTGATCCCGGGACCCTTATTAGTTTCGTAAGAGACCTGAAAGGGATCTGGGATGATCACTAGAAAGGGAAATATACCACAATAGATCTATATGGGTCGCAGTGGTGAGGAGACTTAGTATTCCTTTATCCCAAAAAAAAAAAAAAAAAAATACTATGTATCGTCTATTCCCTCTCCTTGCGCTTACTTGTTTATATTTATACTATGTATCGCCTAATCTCTCTTCACGCTCTAACTTGTCTCAAAAACATAGTCAAGCAAAAATGTCCAACAAGCCAATAGAAGTTATCAAGTCAAAAATGAAAAAATAAAATAAAATAAATGTTTACGTCAATTTTACCATCTTAATACCCATAATTAGACCAGCAATACAAATAAAAGTTCAAACAGTAGGTCGTTGCTGAAGATTGACCGCTGATATGCAACGCGCTGATTTGGCCCGCAAGGACTCGTGTGCCCTGCGCCGTCTACCTTTGTCAGGCTGATTATGTCACAGGCTGCACTTAACACTTATAAAACTTATATCAATATAAATGTTAAAAAATACCCTACAAGTTTTATTTGAGAAATTTTTTATAACTTGTGTCATAATAATAAAAAATAGCTAAACATGTAATTATTGAATTAGAAAAGTGAATATTTTAACTTTAAATTTAAAAATACACGAAAAATAATTATTTTATAGCTTAAACGATATGAACATTTTTGATAGATAATATTATAAGGATTACAATAACGGAATGAATATGACTCTATCGCTGTTTATCTCTTAGATATTGACAATATAAAGAAGTCTTTCAAAAGTGAATTTTAATGGGGGTAGAGGGGAAGCAAGAGGGGGAGGGGCGGGGACTTTTCAGAAAATATTCCTTATATAGTCAACTAACATCCATGAAAAAATCAGCTTTTCACTAATTAGTTCCGATACAAACCTTTTATTGATTGGGCTATGTATGTGTACTACTGTTAATTTTCATTTCATATTAGTTTTTTTAGATCATATTTAAAACAAAGTGAATCTGATCGATTAATTGAATAATAAGAGGATATGAACAAAACTGACAAACTTATAATCAATCAAATTAATATGGATCACAATTTAACACTAATACGAAACTGTCACACTGTTGCTAGTTACTATTCGAATCTTGGATAAAATCAGGTTAAAATACTAGACAGCAATTACATCGCTGATGTTGCTTTTAATTCGTAAAATAATAACATTACTCAAATTATTTAAAAAACGAGTACGGTATTGAAATTTTGTTAAATATAGTCTTTTACAGCTCCTTACTGGGCTGGTCACAAAACATGAAAGGTGAAAATCAGAGGGATAAGTATTTATTATAATTGTTTTTGATTATAAGTGTACCTTATTTTTTAGTTCATAATGAACGATAAACAACAGACAAAACGTAAGTGAAGAGTATTATGTAGTAATTTCAATTTAAATTAAAGTTTTGATTCAACAACATTTTAATTTTTATAAGACTATGTGTGTTTTTTGATACAACTAATCAACAGGAGCTCCAATTTTTTAGGAAATGAGTTGTTTTAGCAACAGTGGAATGATCAAAACAACTTTGATGTTAAGATATGCAATAATTTATAATGATTTGCCACAATCAGCCAAGTCAGTAATCTAGAGATCTAGGCCTATGCTAAAGGAAAGAATGTAGAACTCATATATTCTAACCTTGAACATCTTGAACATCTCAGAGCTAAGGCTGAGAAGTAAAAAAAACAATGATAACATGCACACACACACACACCTAATTCATGTTTTTAAGAAGTTAAAATTTTGTGCAAATTTAACCATACAATGAACAAAACTACAGTGAAATTTATTGTTATTAGATTGGAGTTACAGTTCAACAGGCAATTTGATCATTAGCATAAACAATTTCCTTTCCAATGTGTCAAACCAAATAATTAAATGCATGTGAACAGAACAGAACACTTGTTCATTACTGCTTTTTAATTGTCACTTGAAACTTGTAGATATAATATGAATTTAAACGTTTTGTAGATGTTTTTAACAAATAAAGAAAATACATATTTGTATAAATCAATTTATTCCTCCAATAGCCAAAACATTGTTATACCTACATAACATAATACAAATACATTGAGTTACAGATAAACTGTTTTCTAATAAGCAAACAATTCATTGTGAATTAACAATAAAGGCACCTAGCCTATTTCACCTGCCAATGCCCAGTGAATATTTATATTATTGAATGACAGTAAGTTATATGGGTATACATTAGTGATGTGTGAAGGACAGGAGAAGGCAAGAAAAGTGGGTTTAAAAATTCTTAAGTACTGAGAAGTCTGCTAAAACATTTTTATGGCATGAGTTATTTGCACTTGAGTATGAAGACATTAAAATGATGAATATGGAAATGATACAAAATTTACTATTTACAAAACTAATTTTAAAGTTATAGATAATTATTTTTGTTCACTACCTACATGACATCTTCTCAGATAAGATAGCATCATCAATATCTTTAAAAATATCCTAACTTTGTTACATAAGGTCATATAAATATTCATTTTTTTAAATCTTGCTGTACAATTTAACAATTAACAAACTAAAATCAAATAAATTAATATAATGAATACAAGTAGGAATTAGTCAGAGTAAATTATGACAAAGCTGGGGATCCATACAATGGTGATCAGCTTTGACACCTGTCTCAATTCTGTCGGGACAGTTTCATTTTTTGGTGCTCTACTCCACGTTCCAATTGAAATGCAGTCGGACACTAATTGCCTTGATTTTACTTCAGTGGAAGTTTTTTACTTTCATATTTTTACTTTTTTCATTAAAATAGGTGTTTAAAAACTTTTTCTTTCCCTTTTAATTAATGATATTTACTGTGCCACAATTTATTATACACTGTAGTTAAAGTATGCTTTTCAATGTTCGGAATTTTGCCTACCAAAAAATTAAAACAATTCAAAGTAGTATGATGTTTATTTTTTAAATAATTCCACTTACTTATAATTAAGTTTCTAAATGTTTTACATTTTCAAAACTTATAATTATTTTTGGAAATTAATGAAAAAGTACAGTAGTATAAACCTCCATTATGATTCTAAAATTTTCAAATTTCCCCAACTGTCAATAATTTAGATTTTTTGTTTTTTAATGGAAAGGTGGCAATTGTAATTTAAATACAGTGTGGTTGTTAATAATTTTTAATAATAAACCTATAGGTTTTATATACAGGCAGACAGGCAGAGCAAAAATAAACAAGTTTATACAATGAAAATCATAAAACTTCATAAACAGTATAATATAAAGTATTGTGGAATAATTTAACCCGAGAAGAATTTTAGGGGATAGTAAATATAAAATATAATGAATTGGTGGCTGTTAGTAAATATAATGTTGTTTAATGCTTATAATTTACATCATTTTATGAATAGTATGTAATCTTAATTCTAAAGTAGTACGGTATCTGTATTTTGTTATAGAAATATATTGTGTATTCAGTTATATTTAAAACATTATGAACATTGAAAAACATGTACGTATACGTACAATCTTAAAATTATGAAAATAACAAAAGATGGAGCACATTTTGATCTCACATATAATTTACATTAACAAATAATTACTTTATGTCTTAAAAAAAGCGAAAATAAATTTAAACATGTTGAGACATAAAATAACGGCCAAATAAGTTTGTTTGGTACACTACTCATAATTTGGATCAATTTTCTATGTATACATATAATTTGGTGGATTTTGGTCCAAAATAATTTCTTTTGTAGAATTAGGCCTACAGGTCAAATATTGTTTCAAGACATACAGTAGTTTAATATGTAGGTACAATATAACACAAACAACGGAAATAAATAAAAACATACAGTTTGATAAAACTCCAATTAAAGTAAATTTGTTTATAAGGTGGTTTGATGCAGTGCAGTATTGTACAAGTCAAGAGCTTTTTATAGACTTGAAGTATCTAGATGACATTAAATATTTAAAAGACTGCAAACTCATAAATATACGAGATTTGTCAGTTTTCAATAACTCACTGTTAATACTGTGAGGTTCTTAAATAGCCGTAATACATAGCATCAAATTAACTTGTGCTGTGTTACAGGTTTGTACTTCCAATTGAAACAAATCCAACACATTTTGAATAATAACATATTTCAGATTGATACTCAATCTTTTACTTTAACATTATTCTGCAAATTTTTTTACAATCAGTTCAAAATCACGAATGTATAAACTCATAAAGGATTTTTTAAATAACTTATACTGACAGCCCTCAATAATTAAATAATAACACTTTTTGTTGTGTACCAGGTAACTTACTGGGAAGTTTTCTTGAACCTAAGTCTGTTAGCTGCTTTCAATAATGCAGTAGCTGGCATTAAAATCTTTAAAATGAGCATGTAGTTGAAGAATGTTTCATCAGTATAAATATTAGGTTTAGTGAGTAATCTTAATCAATTGATGAGTTTTATATTAGAAGATTAAGGAAATAAAAACAATGTTGACTACATCTAGTTAGGTACCGGTACTGGTAATTGAATCTAATTAAAATTTGTTCTATTCAAATTAAGCGCACTATAATAATTTATATACAGTAGAACCCCTCTTAACCGGCCTCGGATCAACCGGTCCTCGGATTAACCGGCCTATCCCAAGGAACAATAGAGTCAAATATATTAACTGGCCGAAGTCTCAAACATTGATTATTTGACGGACATTTCCTAAAAATGTGAGACAAAGTTAGGTGTGTGGCAGGGGAACATGGGAGGAGGGGCGTAAAAAAGAAACAAAGGACACCGCTTTGTCAATTGATTCAAAGAAAAAATACAGTTGCTGCGGAAGCAAGAGGGGAATCAAATTTTGCTTCCGCGGCAACTGTATTTTTTCTTAGAATCAATTAACAAAGCGGCATCCCTTTTTTCTCTTTCTTTGTCTGTTGCTTTGTCGGAACCTTTACTGAATTTCGCGAGAACAAAAGTTCTCGTATACGGTATATAAATTAGTATATATAATTAAGTTTTCAAAGTTTATGTAAATTAAAATGTATAATTTGTTGGTGTTTGTTTGCTTATAAATGTACAGTACATAGAATAAAATGAGTTACAATAACGTCTTATTTGTTTTGTTATTTATGAAATATGTACTGTAGGTTATTTTTGAACAAACATCTATTTTTTTACGGGAACCGCGGATCAACCGGCCAGGGTCTCGGTCACGACCAGACCGGTTAAGAGGGGTTCTACTGAATTAATAATCTTGAAGAGTACAAAAGGTAAGCATTTAATGTGCATGTTCATAGGCAAGGATGTTGAGATTACAGTACATGAAACATCTGAATCTGTCTGAATCTAGTCTATATACAACAATGTATGCCTAATAACATTTTACAACTTTTATACGTAGGCTTATAAGTATTTAATTAAATGTTTTAAAACTATTGAAATAAAAATATTTTATTTATACATATTAACACTGGCTAAAAACGTAGACTATTATTTACATTTTATTACATTCTTAATGCATTTCATAAAAATTAAGGTAGTTAAACTATGTCAATTTAATGAAAATGTTTAAGAATTAAGGTCTATAAATAACATAGAGTAAAAATAATATAAACAAAAATGAATTTGTAAATACTGTTGTGCTTCTACGTATGTCATTAACACGAAGTAGGCCTCTTGTCCACTTTATCACAGGTCTGGTTACAGTCATAGATATGTTCAAATGTTTAAGATAACACCAATCTATGACTATTTCTTACACATTAATTGTATTGTCAAAAAATATGTTTTTCAGATATAAAACAAAAAATGTATCATGAGCAACAACAATTAAATGTAACTCCATTTTAATCTGTAAAACCAATACAATACTGTATTTCTAAACTCTATTTAGAATTTATCTGGTAATACAAGGTGGCGTAGGGAAACAGGAAATTTTGAATGTTACAGTTGGCAGCACTGTAGAGCCAGCAATTGTTGGAAACCAATGCGAAATTGTCGTGGACGTATTGCCACTTAGTAGTCATTGGAGTGGTTCAGAACATGCTGCCGCTGGGAGTGTCTTTTACTAAAATGGTTTTAGTGCGACTGCCACGCAAAAGATATTCCGACAGCATTATCACCTTGGACGTGCTCCATCTGTCCATACGATTACAATGTGGGTGTGTAATTTTGAAGAAACAGGTTCTGCCTTGAAAAGGAAACCTGCGTACAAGGAAGGTGGCGTTTCAACGGTACGTACCCCATAGAATGTTGCAGTTGTTTGAATTGCCATAAAGATGAGCCCTCGCAGCTCCGTTCGACAGCATACATCATGAACAATACCTTGTGTCGCATATGGAGTTTAGTAAACAGATATTGGCCAAAATCAACGAGGACGCCAATTTCCTTAGTAACATATGGATATCAGACGAAGCCCATTTCCACCTCAATAGATTTTTGAACAAACAGAATTTCTGTTACTGGGCACAGGAAAATCTTAATGAATATCACCAGCTTTCATTGCATAGCGTAAAGGTTTCAATTTGGTGTGCTGTATCATGTCATGGTGTCATTAGCCCTTTTTTAAACGTGATGATGGCAGTGCAACAACAGTAACATCTGCTCGATATTTTAACATCGAAAACATGTGGTTTCAGCACGAAGGATCTACGTCACATAATGCTAGACAATCGATGGCAGCTGTTCGCTAGTTGTTTGGAAGACGTGTTATTTCACGTATTGGTGACATAACATGGCCTGTGAGACCCCCTAGATCTTAAAGTGTGAAACTTCTTCCTGTGGGGATATATTAAAGGCAAGGTGTACCATACACGTCCTGCAACAATCCATGAACTGAAGCCGAACATTGAAACGAAATCACTACCAATCCCCAAGATTTGCTACACCAACCATTCCAGAGTTTTCATAAGAGGCTATTAGAACGTGAAAACCGAATAAGAGCACATCTTTCCGAGGTCATCTTTAAGACACTTTGTGGCATTTTGATTAAGAAGATAAATGGCATATTGTATACATGCACTTTCGTCAATAAGTGATGTGTTTTATGTATTTATTCATGCAAATAACGTTATTTAAAAATTTCCTGATTCCCTGCACCGCCCTGTATTAACAAAAGTAATATTTACATAGTGGTTACAAATAGGTTTTAAAATGTTATGTCTAAAGCATGTAATAAATTTGATTAAACAAATTTTGTGTACATATTTTTTTTAAATCTATGAATATTAGAAAAAATAAATTGCTTGGTAATTAGAATTTTTTTCATGTTGTAAGTGTTTTTGCTCATATAGGCCTAGTTTATTAAAATCACAAAAATGGGCAATCCTTAGCAACGTTTATAATAATATAAGTTGTGAAATAACAAACATAATAAGTATTTACAATACATATTAGATACTAGGATTATGCCACCATTTTTTATATTTATGGACTATAATACTACATTTAAAATGTTCATTCACAAGATTTTGACTTTAAAAAAAATGATGTCCAATAATAGTTTGCTTTAAGATAAAATGGTTGAAAACGGCTCCTTGAGACAGGAAAAAAATAATATACAGATCTATACATTTTGTAATGAACTCCCATGAATAAATTTCCAAACAGCCACTATGGCCTCAAAGCTCTCTTTATTCTTTGTCCAATAAGGCATGTTAATAGTTCATGTTTGTTTAGAGTTTTTACAGAGAGTGTCGTAAGGCAGTTTACTAGTGTGTTTCAACCATTTACAGTGAGTGATGGGACTGTTTAACTGAGTGTGCGCAGATAATTATTTATATGTTAATCATTTGTTATACAGGACATTACTTGCATCATAATGATATTTCGATAGTTTTTATGAAGTGAAGCCAAAATTTCAACACAAGTTTCCTCGTACTCAGTCTCCATCTCGTTACGAAAAAATTTAAGAAGATGTTTGAGCAGACATATTTAGTATCTAATTTAACGCCAAGGTTAGATCTATTCAAACCCCTGAGAATTATGTGCTTGTTACTGAAAAAATTAGTTAGGAAGCATAAAAATCAGTGAGAAGGCTTCTAAGGATCCTGAAATCCCAGACAGAAGTATTAGACATGTCATATAATTTGTTACATTCAAATTTTATGATATGAAATTATTGGTATATTTATCTCGATGATTGCAAGCTCTTCGTGAACCTGATTCTGACCGGTGTCTTCAATTCTGTGAAAAATACGTTTTTGACACAAACTTTCTAATTTCTACAAACAAATTTTACAGTCTGCTTCTTATGACAATACTTTTTAAATCAATTGATCTTATTAATAGAAATAAAATGTTATTGCTGAGTGAGTAAAATTCTCTCATTTTCATCCCTGAAGAGTAAAATTTTCCTGAAGTAATAGTTTAAGCGTTGTATGGAGTGGCTGTGAAATTTTGCCTTAGTTTTTGATGGTACTATAAATAGAGACCTCAGAAAGGTGCCTACAAATGATGTGTGCAGTTATTAAGGAATTGCAGATCAAACATATGTATTCAGGATACAATTATATGGCAGCAAGACTTCCACACTACGACCATATAGTTCGGGACTTTTTAAATTAACACTTATAGATAGGGAGAAGAGATACTATCAATTGGTTTGTTAATATGATTTTAATATAATAATATGTATGGATTATTGAAAGGCAAGGGTTTTCTAAGAAACGGTTATAATGGATCATTTAAGAAAATCACTAGTGGAAAAAATATCTCCTTTATTTACAACATTATTACATAAGAAAACAACTATGGGGTGTAGGAGTTGTTTAGGCCATACTAGACCCCCCCCCCTCCCTTTTAGTTAGCTAAAAGTAAAATGTTTACAGCTTTTTGATACAATTTATGATTTTCAAACATTGTATTGTTTAATGATTTGGTGTTAATGTTTTTACTAGCCTATATTTAATATTTTGTAAAATAAATTTCTTGTTATTTTAATTTCTGTAAAATACTTTTGTGATCATGAATGACTTCAAAATATGTTGTTATTGGTAAAGTAGGTGTAAAAATATTTATGTAATATATACAGGGTGCCGCGGCATAACTTCCTTTTTAAAGTGATAACTTCTATTGGCCTGTTGGGCACTTTCGCTTGACTATGTTTCTGAAATCTCTCGTCACGAACTTTTTGCGTTGACACAAGTCAAAGCGTGGTGAGTTAGTAGGCGATATGTAGTATATAGAATTCAATTATAGTATAGTTAAATTGCATAGTTATAATATTATAATATAATAATTATTATTATCCCTTACATATTGAATTATTCTTAGAGTTCATTACCTCACTCAAAATCATTAGTCACTATATAAACACTGCTTACATTATAATGATCACTATTTTTCGCTTACTTATTACAATATTATAATTATAGGCCCTAATAATAAATTATTATATTATAATATTATAAATATGCAATTTCAAAAAATTGATATAATATTTTTTGTCAATATATTGACTTGTGTAATTTGTTGACCCTTATTCTCCTCTGATATTAATACTGATAAAAATATAAATCGGTAATAGAAGTCATTACTTCCAACGTATGGTCTTAAGCATACCCAATGATTTTTTTTAAATACTCGCCATTCAGTCGGTTGATGTCGTAGTGGTGTGCTAGTGGTCTCATTCGAGAGGGGGAACTATAAGTTTTGTTCCAACAAAGACCAGTCGCCATCAAAAAATAAAATTATTATTATTATCATAAAATGTTTTATTATTTCCCGTTTAAGCCTACTTTTATAGCGGATGTTCTGTGATCGCAACCCAGCGTGCCTTTCGGAATCACTTTAATTCCCCTGTCCCGCACAGGAAATCAATTGTCACGTGGGTCACTACGTTTAGACAAACTGCAAGTGTGACAAGACGAAGGACTGGTGTCCCTCGGCCCATTAGGTCACCTGAGGACATTGAGGCAGTGAGAGCTTCAATGTTACGATCACCAAGGCATTCTGATCGCTCTGTGAGGAGAATTCTCCATGATGATCTTCATTATCATCTATACAAGATGGCGATTGTGCAGGAACGTTCTGAACGTGACTTTAATTCTCGAATTTGTTCCTGAGGTCGCTATTGTTTTTTTAGTGATGAAGCCCATTTTCATTTGTGTGGATCCGTCAACAAACAAAACATACGCTGACACCAATCCTCGAGAATTGCATCAAAGGCCTTTGCATTCACCTAAGGTCACAGTGTGGTGCGCAATTTCCTCAGCTGTAATTATTGGTCCCTGGTTTTTTGAGGATAATGAAGTTGCAGTGACAGTGAATTCGGCCCGGAATGAAAACATGTTACAGGATTTTTTTCCACTGCTAGATGAGTTGAACTTAGGGGACATATGGTTGCAACAAGACGGTGCAACGGCTCACACGCTCAAGAGCATCAATGGCTGTTTTGAGGGAAAACTTCCCAGAGCGCCTCATCTCAATTAGGGGTGATTTGCAGTGGCATGCCCACTCTCCCGATTTGGCCCCTTGTGATTTTTTATGGGGTTTTTTGAAATCCCGTGTTTATGTGAACCGATCAAGGACAATACAAAATTTGAAGACCAACAATCAGGAAGAAATTGCCAACATAAACCTTAATATACTGACAAGAGTCATGACAAACGCCAGAAATCGGTTTCATCAGTGTATGGAGAATGGAGGACGTCACCTACCTGTTATGATCTTCAAAACTGTGTAAAACAAAACTTTAGGTATGTGCCTACATTATAAAAAACAAATACAAATTTTCTGATTCATACAAGTTTAAAAAAAGGAAGTTATGCTGCCGCACTCTGAATATAATAAATTACAGAAGGACTAGAACTGCCGCCATTTCCACATATATATATAAAATTATATAGCAAAGTGTGCAAAACCGTGTCAAAAAGGATATGATACAAATGCATAGACAATGAAAATGGTCACTTTAGACAGTGTCATTGACATATAAGATTTATGTGTAATCAGTAGCATAACATGTACCCTCGCAGACTCCGATATGCAGGAGGGGCCTGCGGATCGAGAGGGCCCGAGGATTATTATTTAAAAAAATAAGTACAAATTTAAAACTACAGTAGAACTTCAATTATCCGGACTCCAATTATCCGGATCGCCAATTATCTGGATCAGATTTGAATAAGAACATAGTCAAACGGATACGAGACTTGGCGGCGCGGATACGATTTAAGGTAGCAAAACAGTTGACTCTGCCTGGTATGTTGAAAAAATTATGTATTTGACTATGATTTAGTATTGTTTGTAAATATAACGTAATGTAAACATTGTCATTGATATTGTTTTTTCATAATAAATACCATAAATGTTCTCTATTGTGTTTTGTTTACGTTTTTCTCCTAAAACCGGCCTTTTATCGAGAAAAATCCAATTATCCGGATTTTTGATTATCCGGATCGGGTCCGGTCCCAATTAATCCGGATAATTGGAGTTCTACTGTATAACATTATTTGTAGTTTTATTTTACAACAATGTCATATATTTGAAAATAAAAAAAATAAAAATAAACATTTTGCTTATATTTGTTTGAAGCATAAGGTTTTTATTTTTTTCAAAATAAGTATTAGTTAAAGATCTAATATTTTGTACTAAACTAAAAATCAATGTAAATAGAAATGTCACCTGTATGACATGAAACGTTATGACAGGTAAACAAAGATGACAAGAGAAAGTTAAAAACATCAAGGTGGAATTCTGGCAGGAATTTACTTAATTGTGATGTCTGAAAACTCCAAAGAAAGAGCAGAAACAAAGCAATGGGCGTAAAAAACCACTTGAAAGCTTTTCATTTATTTTTCAAATCGTAGTTCAGACGAAAATTCTTGAAACAATAAATGTAGTATCGAAACTCCTGCAAAACGAAGACTATGATTAATTTGAGGCAGTTACACAGCTAGAGAGAGTTTCATTTTTTTTCTGAAGATATGAAAAACTGTGCAACCGATCTTGCAAATGCATGGGGAGTCAGTAACCAGTTTCAGGACAAGGAAATAAGAATGTAAAGAAGCATTTTGATGAACTTTTTCAAGACGAGAGAGGTTGACAGACAGCAAAAAATATTTCAAAGTGGTATCTGTTTATATGCTACACTGGACACAGTGATTTCCGAATTAACAATTAGGTTCAAAGCTATGAGAGCAATCTGAATTTTTCTCAGTTTTTCCCCCAACATTTTTATTGAAGGCAACCGATATTGAATTGTCTAAGAAAGTGAAAGCCCTGGTCAATGAATATGAAGAGGATTTGAGTGTCGAACTTAATTTTCAAACCAACTCTTTTAGAATGGCACTGAAATCAGATATTGAAGAAAAGACATCAGTAAAAATGCTAGCAGATCTGTTAGCTTTTTGGGAAACTACTCAATCGCATCTAGCTTCCCGGACTTGTGCACTGCTTTACTTCTCTTCTTGATCTTACCAGTAACTGTGATGAGTGCAGAGCACTCATTTTCTAAATTTCAGCTAATTAAAAATTATTTAAGGAGCACAATGAGAGTCTGAATGGCCTCAGCTTAGCTTATTGAGTATTGAAAATGTACAAGCTAGAAATCTGGTTTTGAATGAAGTAATCGAAGTATTTGCATAAAAAAAGCAAGAAGAGAGACTGTTTGCCATAACCAACTAAAAAAGACAATATAAATTATTCTTTACAATCAAACAATCAAAACACTATACGTAAGTTGCACTTTATTATTTATTTTTTATAAAGTTTGCTTCCGTAACTAAGGGAATTCGCCAACATGTGTTTTCTGTGTTGTTTTAAATTTATATTTTATTTCATCTATGTTTGTCAGTTTTACTTTACTGGATTTTATATACAGTATATATTATATTTCTCAATACTGTAAACTTTTGAAACTAAATATACCATACTATGGCGCAGATTTTATTAAAATGTGTAAATTGAAGAAAAACAATGACTTCTGACTACAAATTAAAAATTTAGTTAGATTCGCTACTAAAATATCATCTTAACTCTGTAAATTTTATTTTATGTGTATAAATTAAATTGTGAGTGTAAAGGCTTCTTTCAGCAAAACAGGTTATTTTATTTGTCCAAATTAAGACAACCAATGGTTGTTCATGTTTGTGTTAAAAAAATATGTCAAACTGGGGTCCCGTAATATTTTTTGTGGGAGGACCTGGCCTAAAAACGTTACACCACTGTGTGTAATGTTATTGTTACTGTAACAACAATATTACCAACAACTGTATTTTTGGTAAACTGATTTATGCTGCACTATGTATGTGTGATCATGGCAACCATCAATGGAAAGGTTCCGGGTTCAATTCCCATTGACCCCGAATAATTTTCTAAATGGTTTCTTAAGACATCGTTGGCTGTGGTTCGGATTCCACGTAAAACTGTAGGTCCTGTCTTCATTAGCCTTAAGTGCAAAACAGTAGGACGTTAAACACCAAAAAAAAAAATGTATGTGTGAAGTATGAAAGAAAGTTTGAATACAATTTATTGATTTAATTAATAATAAGTAGAAAAACAACAACTGATTTTAGGTTTCTATGAACCATAGTATGATAAATTTATGTTAATAATAAAATAAATTACCTTAAAAGGTCCGTTTTGTGACTTCAATTTTGGTCTGTGACTAGTTTCGAAGTCACAACTTCATCATCAGAACTTCCTTAGTTTTTATTTTTTCATTCCTTCTGCAGGAATCGTCAAATATTAAAACAATAGTTAAAACATACAACACATACACAAATACTAATTAAAACGGTCACGACTAGCACCGGTGTGCACTCGATAATATCCGGTGGAGCACTGTCGATAAGAACGAAATATTAACCACTATTGACCTTCGATGTATGCTTTAGGGCAGTATCGTACAACTGATTCAATCTGAAAGATAACTGATCATTCAAAATGTCGTCAGGTTTACTTTTGTAGGCTTTGAAAATTTAAAATTCTTCCTGTGCATCCATTGTTCTGCCTTTCGCGCATAAATATAATGGCTCCACACAGGATTGGAAATCTCCAGATCTATGGTTATTCTCAAAAAGGTGACTAGCATAATTGGAATTGGCTATATTTGTTTTATTATTGGGAAGATGCTCCTTATATCGGCGAAGAAAAGTTCTCCCAGTCTGGCCTATATAATATTTGCTACATTCAGGACAACTTATCTTATATACCCCTGACTTATTTTCCAAGGGGATATCCATTCTATGTTTAAGAAATGATGCAATGCTATTCCTTGTGCGGAACGCAAGAGTAATCTAGTGTTTATTAAATACATTTTTTTAAACATTAGGCAGTAAATTAGTGTATTCCGATGAGATATATTTATTAACCTTATTTTTGCCTAGTTCTAAGTTTTGTCTATTTATTTTTTTAATATGGCTCCTGATCAACTTGTCTATTAACGAAATCCTGTACGGTACAGCATATGTG
Organism: Philaenus spumarius; assembly: GCA_018207615.1. Taxonomy (NCBI): domain Eukaryota; kingdom Metazoa; phylum Arthropoda; class Insecta; order Hemiptera; family Aphrophoridae; genus Philaenus; species Philaenus spumarius. Next base: position 404,860 of record JAGFPH010000208.1, read on the forward strand.
CTTGATGATGGTTATTTCATTGTGGTAATCTTCCTTGTTCAAAGGGACTGTGATGAGTCTGTGAACGAAACAGTGGAAATCTTCCACCTTTTGGGAGTATGGATGGTGTGATTGGGCATGAATGGTGACATCCGTTGTGGTGGGTTTGCGGTATATTCTATAGTTAAGTTTATCCGATGCCCTTTATGATTGTTAAGTCTAAGAAATTAATTTGGTCGTTGTTCTCTACTTCCAGTGTAAATTGAATTTTAGAGTCGATGCTGTTCATATAATTCAATAATCTGGCAGCAATTTGACGATTCCTGCAGAAGGAATGAAAAAATAAAAGCTAAGGAAGTTCTGATGATGAAGTTGCGACTTCGAAACTAGTCACAGACAAAAATTGAAGTCACAAGATGGACCTTTTAAGGTAATTTATTATATTATAATATTGTGACTTGGTGCCATAAATAATGCATATCAAATTTATGTTATTCAACATTTGACCATAACATACTTCTTAACATTATTAGCCTAAAATACTATTTGAATTTACACACAAAAGTATGAAATTTTGATTGCAATACATAGTTAATTTAATTGAATGTACAACACATGTCAATTAATTATGTAATAAAATTAACATCAAAAGACAACAAGTTTGACAAAGCTCATTATTGATTTCATTATTAATAACATCATAAAAACCTAACATAAAACAGTCTCATATTACTTAAATATTATATCAAATTTAAACACATTTTAGTGTTCATGTTGTTATTATAGAGTTATAGATAAATTAAAATATAAATTAATTGTATAAGTATAGGTGGGCATATAATAATACACAAGATTTATCATTACTGAAAAATTACCTTAAATTTATTATAAAATGTCTAAAGATTGCTAGTGTTATTTTGAAGTTTTTTTCAATATTACTTGATCAAAATAAAAACACTTGATTTATGTTAATTTAATTGTTTTTAAGGTCTAAACAAACATGTTTGTTACTTTCTATATATAGTGTGATACATTCTGATTTTTATTAAAAACAAATTAGGCCTACATTCTGTTCATACACATAAATATGCCTCTATATATATATATATATATATATAAATAATAATAATTTTTCAATTTTAGAAGTTGTTAACGGTCAAATTAAGAAAAAATACTATATTTTATGAGCAACCAAAGACATAATACAATTTTAACTGGCATTAACCACATGGAAATACTGTTATGTTTTTGTATCTATATATAGGCCTACCTCAAATGTTTTTATGTCGAGAAAAAAGTTTAAAAAATTTAAAGTTAGTTTTTATATGACTTTACAACTGAATGTGCATTGCTAATTTTTATTGCAACTAGGAATTGCAATTGGAAAAATTTTAATGAATGAAAGAGCAGCCGTACTAAAATATCTTTTGAGTATATTTTAAGTATTCCTGAAATTTTTAACTTATTTGTTTAGTTTTGAAATTTCTACTTTTCAATTAAGTAATTTGAGTGGTGGAGTGTTAATCTAAACTGTGTCTCACAGAATAAACAATCTTTTGTGAAACTATCAATGAATTAGATAAGAGTGAATTATGAATGTATGCAACAAACTGAATTAGTTATAATTACTATGCACTTTTCAGTGTAATGGTTCACTGAATGTATAGAGCAAAATTACACTTTCTCTCAAATACTCAAAACAGTTAATTAATAATATTATACAGAAAAAGAAAAGTTACTAATTGCAAGAATTAATGTTTACATTGTAGAACTAGTTAAAAAAAGTTTATTTTTTAGAGATGAAAGGTGTCAAATAACTTCCTGCTATTTTGTGTTTAAAACAATGTTCAACATTGTTTATTAATATCTTTATTATGTTTAATATGTGATATATAATGATTAGATGTTTTAAAATCTCTTATTTGTGAGTTTAGCAAAAATACAATATTTAAATCATATACTGCCAATTACGTAGGTTAAAAAAGAATTAATTTACAAACAAAATGAAACTGTCCAAACGACCACATTTTTTCAATAAGAATTTGTACACATATTATTTTTACAAGACAGAAATATTGTATTTAAAACATAAATAATAATTTTACTTCTATAACTGTCAAATAAATGTAATTTTATTCTTTGTATATATTAATACTAGTAATGTACAAAAACAATCTTATAGGAACATAACACTCTCCTTAATTTTGTAAACAAATGGCTTAAACATTGATGGAAGCACCAAGGTTAACCTTCAGGCAATACTATCAAGTTCTTAGGTTAGGTTTGGTAAAATCAAGTTCTATTTGGTATTTCACTCAATCATTCATCGTTTGTATTCATCTGTCTTGGTTTGGCTAAATATACAATAAGACAGAATCATAGAATGCATGACTAGAACAACAGTTTCATAGTAATTCACACTTGAACGTATTTGCTAGGCAATGGTGATGATGATCCATTAGTGTATGAATCTTCTTTCAGTGTGTTGTGTCTTGATGCTGAGATTTCGTTGGCTTTGCTTTCTCTCCTTTGTCGAGTCCAAGTTCTTTGCGCACAGAACACAACGATCCAGAAGTAGAAAGTTAATCCTATAAAATACAAGTTTAATTTTTGTACACTTACATTTTTTTTTTTATTTCTACTAAGTAAAGAAATAGATTTGCATTTCTCTCAAAATCAGTGGCTAGCAGCACTGACTTGCGCTATACACCAAAACTTCACCTATTTGGAAGTATTGTTTCATTGTTAGAAGTTTGTTAATATGATTAAAGTCAATTTAAAATGAGTATGCTGATGTCTAATAACACTAAGAAAGTGAACAGCATATTATGTTGTTTTAACTTAGAGGGAATAAAAATGAGATATATCCTATTTGAAGTAAAAGGGTAATATTCAAGCATCCAAAAATCCTGATGATAATTTAGAATATTGGCAACTCATCTGTAAAATTTGATTTTGCCCTCACGCAGGTACCATAACATAACATCTTCTCCCAACCTTGGGAGCGGTTTGACTATATACTGCTTAGAACTCGGGCCAAGCGATTTGAATGATTTTTTTTTTATCTGCCTAATAAAGCTTACTTTCTAGATATCTCTCGTAGTTCTAATAAATTTTATCATACATTTATGTAACTTTAATAACATGATATAAGATGAACTTGGTCTGAACGGCCTCGGCTAATGCATCAATTCGGTCATAGCATAATTTTTTTAAAGTCCAGTCAAATAGTTATCTTTTACATTATTAAAACCTCTGTTTTAGCGTCAACAAATATTTTAACCACTCGGTTGTAACATCATAAATCTACAAAATATCAATGTTAAACTTTGAATTCAGTTTTCTCGGTACTTGATAGATGTTAGAATTCTCCCTTTCCTTTGATTTCGGGCCCCCTATTTTCTTCCTCCTCAGAGTCAAGCCGCGAAATAAACAAACTACGTATTTTTTTCACATGTAAAACATCCGGCGGGTCCTATCAAAGTCGGTAGAGGGTGGGAGGGGAGGGTTTTACTACAAGCAACACTAATAACTCTCCCACAACTCCTAAGGAACAATTCACATGGTATGTGGTGACAGTTGTGTGCTGTGTGTAACTAAACCCATGACCTTGCTGGAAAAATGTTCGGACACTACAAAAGCGCGGCAAGACTCAATTGTATAGTCTGGCGAAACATTTATGTAGTTGTGATCAGACAGTTGTCCCCCCCTCCCCTACAGTAATGTTGAAACTTTAAAATTGTTGAGTGTTTTTTAATACAGTAAGTTAATGTTTTATATATACTGTAATTTTAGTGTTTTAATACAGTTTTTTAAAACACATTACATGTATTTACTAATTAAAACTTTATACATTAACCAATGTTACCTAATTTAGTAGGTGACCTCAGCTCCAATTATCGGGACCCTACTGTACATTAAAAGAAAAGTATAGTTTTTCTTTTTAATAAACGTCATGAATAATGTTGCCAATAATAGTAGTAATACTGTAAAGTTGTTTGTCCTTTCACTCAAGGTAACAAAAATACGATTTCCTTCTTTATAACGTCACTCGGATGTAACTTCAACATTCGTTCGGTTACTTCATTGACGCTATAACCAAGTTCAACTGTATTTTATAGACTCGGAGTAAAAATAATCATCAAAGTAGAATCAGGTTCTGCAGAAGTGAAATAAAATGTCTGATACACTCATTAGAATAATGTGGAAGCCAAACACATTTAATGCTTCCAATTTAATCTCAGAATGGTCATATAAAAAGAAAACAATAGCAAATGAGGACATTTTCATTTTTTTGTTTTTTTTTAATTAGAATGTTTTTATTTGTTGCCTCACAAACCGAATCAATATTTTGAACTAAATGTCAATTTTGTTAATGACAGTGTAGCAATGAATAACAGTAGTAAATTAATTATTAAATTCTTCATTGAGGTTAGCATTATTTTTATTACATATGATATGGGTCCGAATGTATGGTATAAGTGGCAGACGAGTGAAAGAACCTTTATCCATTCTAATAAAATTATATTTTGTGTAATTTAGTTAAGAAAGTGGCTCTATCTTACAATTTATACTAACCTATATTGAGAATGGAAACAGAGATGATCCATTTGTCTTTTCTAGTACCTAAAGCTATCGCATGAATTATAAGTGTTGAGATCTGAGTTGCAAAACTAAATGCTTCACAAATTAGCCAAGGAAGGGCACACCAACTCTGCTCCTGAAAGTATTTACAAAATTAAATTAATCTTATTGAAATGTACCTAATAACTATTTAAACATGAATTTATTGAAATCAAACTTTAGTAAAACTGTTATAAAATTAAATTACTCTAACGAATTATATTGAGTTGCACAATGAAAAATCCAATTAGGAATCTTATTTTACAAAATTGGGGGACAATATAAATGAAGCATATGGTAGAAATAATTGTGATTGATATAATTTGATAAAACTATGCATCTTCAAAACTATGTAAAGAGACTTACATCTACGTTATTACTGCCATTATAAATTTGTGTATTTTCAAGGAGAAAAACAAAGAATTGATAATTTGTTTAGAGTAGGTATACAGTGGAAATAAACAAGTGTGTGGATTGGGACAAGAGGAAAAGTTCCTATAAGATGGTTGAGTGAGTGTTTAAATGCATTTGAAAGAAAAGATAACCTTACACCATACGACTTGTAAAAATCTAGTGACTGGAAGAGTGCCAAAAAGTTCATACACACTTAACCCTTAGTTAGGCGCTATGCGGGGATTTACCCGCATTCTCAGAAAAACTGAAATAAAGCTGTAACTGTTCAATGTTGACAAACAATGTTTCAGGTATCTTTCTTCTGACATTTTTCAAGCAGGTATGTGCCACCCTTGCTTAATTTTAACATATAATCAGTCTGTGATAAGTTGCGGAAGTGACAGTCCCATCAGTGCGGGTCTCTTGCCGCTAGCGCGCTTTTGTGCTGTAAGAACTTTGGGGTTTTCCCCATTAGCGTCCCAAAATTAAGTGTAAGTTTTTCATAATTTTTTGTTATTGTTTAGGTTAGTATGACTTAACACAACTTTGCTCTGTGTTGTCAACATTGATCAGCTGCGATTTTTGTATTTTCCAAATGGTACATTCTCTACGTAGCTAGACCTATAACATTCATTAGCTTTTTCATTTTGTACTTTTTATTAGCAAATTTCCATAGGAAAAATGAGCTATTGCAGTGACCCTTATGGTGAGACCTAAGGTCACGAGTGGTAAATGAGCACCGATGATGGTCTTCAGAACACGTTTTGGGGTGTCAAGCATGTTTTTTTTGACCGGAAGTAACTATTTTTTGATATTTTTCTTATAACACTTATGAAACTTTTTAGAGTATTATATAACACAATTAATGTAGGATATTATGCTGCACATTTTGTTTTTTTACACGACCTTATAGCTCGCTTCGTTCCCCGAAAATAGATCAAAACGTAAAATACCATGAATGTACCCGGTTCAAATCCACGGGTGGGGGGGGGGGGGGTATACCATGGGGCAAGTTTTTACAATCAAAATTGAACCCTACCAAATTTTAAATGATGCAAAATAGCATCAGAAATTCTGGAAAATGAAAGTGCGGGGATTTTGCCGCTGGCGCCTACTGACGTTAGTCCTAGGGGTGCGCCTAACTAAGGGTTAAAGAGTGGCATTCCGTAATCATACCTTAAATAAATGTAATACTATTTATAAAATTGTGTGCTCAAATTTTATTCTAGTAAAATGTTTAAGAGAAAACAAATATTAATTACTATAAATAGCTTATTTAGTTACGTGTTAAGAAAATATGGAGATCTTAATCTGTTGTGTATTACATATCTCTATTATTTTTTGTTTAAATAGTGTAAAATATCTATTTCTGGAAATGTTATTTTTCAAACAGTTCAGAAGAATACAAATTTGTTTATAACGAATGGGTTACTCGTACAGCACTGGAGGAATCAGATTTGTTGTAGAGGATATAAATTATGTCCATAACATAAAGCTATCGTAGTGAACTTGTTATGCATTCTTATAATTTTACTTTATTTTTACAAAAAAACTTTTTTTTAATAAAAGCATAATACATTAGACATGTAGGTGACAAACAGGAACAAAATTCTGCTAGCTGACAGTCACTAAATGGTACCAATATCTTATCACTAATGATCAGCTCTTCCTACTTCTATAAACAATTGCTTACTATGTGCTGCATTATGGACCCCAAATACAGTAAGTTCAAAAAGGAACACACATTAAAAGAAACCAAGTAAATTTTTATGTTCTGATTTAATAAATAAATTACAAAATATTCATTACTATACTAACTAATAATTGTATAACCTTATATTGTCTTTACGCCAAATGCTTAAATAACTGCCCACGGGCAGGCTCTTTTTATCAAGTTTGAGGCCACTCATTTGTTCATTGAGATTAGTAACTGACATCATAATGTTTCTCTTTATTAGCGAATTTCCATAGGAAAAATGAGCTATTTCAGTGGCCCTTATGGTAAGACACAAGGTCGGGAGTAGCAAATGAGCACCGATCATGGTACCCAGAACACTTTTTGGGGTGTCATTAAAAATCATATATATATATGTATAGGCCTATATGTGTTCGCACTCTAGCGGCCGCATTTTAAGTCCGATTTGGTACACATGTTGGTTGTCTACGTCGCTCAGACTTGTTCGTCAGCCAAAAAATCCAACAACCGGAAGCACGTTTTTTGACCGGAAGTAAATATTTTTTGAGATTTTTTCTACGAGAATGAATTTGCTTTTGAGTTTTTTCTACAAATATAAATGTAGAATGTTATTCTGCCCATTTTGTTTTTTTACGCGACCTTATAGCTCGCTTGGTTCCGCCAAAATTGATCAAAGCGTAAAATACCATAGAAGTACCCGGTTGAAAGGTGTGCTGGATTCTACCGTGGGGTTGGCGTACGGAGCACGCAATGCTTTGTGTATTGAAGATACTCCCAATATGCGGAATGGCGTGCGAACCATTTTGCAGCTATTCAGCACCGTCGTGAATAGACCTATTTCCCAAATTGTTGGTTGAAACCCTAAAACATAGGCCTATAAACTTAATTTTGGAAATTTGCTCAACTCACATCAACGGTTCAGCTGCGTGGTGAATTATTTTGTATGCAGATTGTTTTTAAAATTCAAAGGAAACTGGGTAACTCACTATTCAAACATGTGATACAGCATACCACACTTGAATTTTTGACAGTACAAGGGCTTTCAGAGTAATATATGAATTTTGAGATGGCAAAATTTTACTGTACATTTTAAGTGAAACGAAGTTTTGTTAGTGAACCTGTAAACTGTTCAGTACTCAGTACCGTACTCAGGTTATTCACAGAACTCAGAACAGTTCTGTTGTTCACACCAAGTGATCAATTAATTATTTGCATTGATGTATACAACTTTTCAATTTTAATAAACTACTTGTTTTTAAAAGAAATTTTGAATTTAAGATAATTTTGAAATATTTGAATCTTTAATTAGTAACAGCTTACCAGTGGCGCACCGAGTATTTGGCTTTGGGGGGGGGGGGGGCTAAGCACAGGTCATAATGTATATATATATATATATTTATTTATTTATTTATATATATATTCAACAAATCCTAAAATTGTGAAAGTTCTTTAACCTATCACAAAGTCTGAAACATTATATATTTTTTTTTAAGTGAATGGTGATGGGCTTGAGTCAGACAATGGTGCATATAAACATTCTTTCCGCAAGATCACCCCGCAGGCCCGCACTGACCTTGAGTGACGGTCTAGCCAGCACCCCATCGAGCTGCCTTTTAGGGCCACGTTATACGAGCGCTGATAGTACCGCGTTTTCAACGTCGCGTTAACGTCAGTTAATTGGGTAAATGGAACTACTGTGGGCCATGTTATACGAACGCTATCAAAGCTAGCGAATTTAAATTAACCGGGTGCTGAGCGTTATCAACGCCGAACAAAGTTGTATGGAGCGCAACTACCAGAGATGCAACAGTAGAATAACTACTAGAAAGTTGTTATTTTTTATTTCAAAGTGATTATTGTGTACTTCAAAATGTACACGAGCGAGCCGAGTCGACACGGACGGAGTAGATTTTTTCCACGCTCTGACAGCATACCGGATCGGGTCGATTCGGCTCCGCACCACGCGCGTTGGGCATAGATATAGCCACAGTTCAAAACAAGAAAGAACTGTTCGTTCATGATAATTTTGCAATTCATGGTAGTAGTGACAGTAGTTGTTGTGAAGTAGAATGCGCGCGCATCCTTCCGACACATGTCGGAACGGTGCGGGTCTGTTAAATTTATCCACTGCTATGGATTACCGCGACGGACCGGGTCGGCTGGACTAAGCTCAGCTCGTGTAAGTATAGCTGAAGCTTGATACACGTTTTGAAAGCACTGAGTGTGTACCCCACCGTCTAGCTTTCCTGATACACAATTCCTCATATGTTTCTATTATTTGTAAAACACCTAGATAGAATAACTTAATGGTTTCCATTTTGGAAGTGAAGGATGGAACATTGACAAAGCTTCAAGAACGCTGTGTATAACATGGGACCCAGGTTACCAACATTGCGCTATCAACATCCCTTATAACTTGGGAATTTCAGCATTATCAACCTCGGCGCTATCAGCGCTCGCATACCGCCAACTCATGAAACAGACCGCCGAGACTCAAACATCACTGTAACAAAATCATGATTGCGTAGGGTAAGAATCATATTTATTTCAAAAAGAACGATTATTTTTACGTGATCACATTATGAAATTACACTATAAATAATGTTATTTTTAATTGAATATCGACTACGTATTCAACGATCGATTAGTTTAAAATGCAATCCTCATTACTAAAAATACCTTCTGGGGGGGTACAGGTCCCGTTCGTCCACCCCCGTCGGTGCGCCACTGCAGCTTACACATATCATTGACACTCCTGTAAAATGCTTGAATGGGCAGTAACCTATGCCAATAATTAACAGGGATTAAAATATTGCTATGTAATTCATTAATGCAATATATAACTTTATTTAAAAAATATTAGTTTTGAAACAGACATCTATTTATATAAATTAATTACAATTAATTATCTTTAATGGAACAAATTCGTTCTCTACAAACAAACCTAATTATAAATGAAAATAATCGACTTACTACAATAGTTCCCCATATTAAGATGGCACTTGCAATGGCATATGTTAGCGAGAACAGTAGAAATGCTACCATTATTTCTACATTATCTGGAACAAAACAAAACGGATGAAACGTTTTGGCACTCAAAATATTGATAAGTCTAACAAGCTCACAATTAGTAGGTACATTATTAAAGGCATTCATTTTAACGTAACTGACAAAAAAATTTAAACGATGATACAATTAATTTAGCTGAATTAAATTGTATTTTAGTTAGGCTTATAAATAAGACTATAATGGGACATAAAAATTGTGGAACATTTGAATATTATTGGAATAGTATAAAATGAGTTGGATATAAAAATGACAGATTAAAATTACATGTATAAAAGGTTTAGGCAATATATAAAAATACTACTTGGCAAAGAAATTTGTAGTAGGTATCAAACAATCAAATTTAATGTTTGGATTCATTTTGAAAAAAATAGTGGAACCAACATGGTTGACAACCCGTTAATAAAGATTATTTATAAAAGAAAACAGTAAGATTTGTTAATGTTGTAATGTTTAAATGATAATATAAAAGAAGAAATATAATAATATTGGCAAAGGACAGAGAATAATAGTAATTGAATTGAAAAACTAACTAACTGTAGCCTAAGTAAATAGAAATGTATGAAACAGTCATAGGCCAGTAAAGATTGGATCTGTTAGTGTTATGGTAGGATTACAGTTAAATTGGCTTTATAAGTATGGTTATCAACGGTGTGTGAATAGTTAGTACCGGTATTAGTATTAAAATGCAATTATAAATTTAATGGACCCAAGATTTAATGTTTCTGTAAAATAAAATAAAAATACTATAAATTGAAATTGGTAATTATAATCTATAATATATGTTCAATATTGTTAATAAAAAAGATAATTAATTGTATTAGCCAGTGTATTTATTTAATTATAGGCCTAAATGATTATTATATGCTACTACATTAAAATTTTGCTCACCAATTTGAGGCAGGCAAATAAAAAAATAACTTACAAACTAACATTATCAATGTGAGCCTCTCACACACAAAGTCTTTTTTTACAAAATGTTTACATATTTCATAAATGTAGGAAATAAGTTAGTTGTGATTTAAAAAATATTGACTACATATAAATAAATGATCAGTAGCAGCTGTGTCTTATTAGTTAGATTTTATATATAAATATAATTTTAATGTAATGTTTTCTATTATCAGGTTTTATATTATACTTATCATGAATGATTTACGTTAAAGAAAACATCGATTCTTTTATTTTTTAATTACATCAATATGTCTTCCTTTTTAAATGTATTAATATTACCCACTGTAATACAAATCCCACATAAACATAAATGTATAAAACTAGTCCAAGTATCTATCCAAAAAGCTTCGGCCTATAAAAATAGTGAAATCGAAAATTCCAAGCTTTTTGACGAGCAGAATAGGTCTTTAGTTTAAGGCTGAGTTTCCCAAACGGTGTGCCGCAACACATAGATGTACCACAAAATCTCACTAAAAGCCTTGTTAAAAATGATCAAAAGTTGTATATATGTCTGTCTGCCTTGCCTCAACAGTTAAACCTTAACTCTTCCCTCTCCAGGCGCTGCCACAGTCAGCACAAACAAAAGGACTGCCGGTCTCTACTCTTGTAGCATGCTGAAGTACTGTATTGTTCTGTCATTTCTAATAGTTAAATATAATATTACCCGCAGACATGGCCTCCACATTCGATTACGGGCCCTGATCCCAGGATTAGTGACGGGCCCTCCCCTTTTTGCAGTCGTGTGTTAAAGTACGGTATAATTGCATGAATATTTTGTTACCAATAAAATTATTATAATGTAATTCAAACTGAAAATAGAGGGTATAAAATAAGCTAACTATTTTATAAGTTCAATCATAAGTTTAATTAAACACATTATTTGACTTAAAATGCCGTATGTTTATTTAACTCACTAGTATTAAAATAAAACCTGCTAAATCGCCGTGCGGCCGGTGTTCAGGAACCAACTTTTAAATATTTTACTCTTTCTGGGCGATTTTCGACCTTGTATTTGTGACGGCGTTTGTCAGTGTACAGCCATTGTTTGTATACATTCCGTGGTGTACTCTCATTTTGGATAATTATTTAAAAATAATTAATAGTGAAATTGAATGAGGTATTTGATAAATATTAATCACTAAATGTGGTTCAAATTACATCATGTTTGATCTTATTTCAATTACAATAACCTCATCATGCCAAAAAAATTAATAACATAAACGTTTAAACAATGTTGGTTTTTAAACTTTTCAGCCGCCTCGACACTGAATCTTCGGTCACTTATTTGTAGTCGTTCGCAGCACTCGCCGAACATCAAAGGCGTGCCGCGAGGCTGGTAAAAGGGAATCTGGTGCTCCTAAGTTGTCCCATTTTGATTCCGAGTTGTGAGACAATGTGGAAAAATTTACTGTATTTGGCTCGCATAGTCGCAACACACTGTAGTGTGGGGATATTTCGAGGTTTCTCGATTGGCGGTCTGCGTAAATGCATTTTATCCTACCGAGAAAAAGCGATTGTCAGACGTAAAATTCTGATCAGAGTGTTGAATGAGTGTGATTGAGAGGAGTGGGTGGTCCAGTGCAACATTAAAACAAAATTAATAAAAAGCAGTGAATTTTTACAAAGAAAGTAAATTGATCAACATTACAAAATACTGTGGTCTTAAGCTACAGTAGAACAAATTAATTGAAAAACCCAAAGATGAAAGATAATGTAGATGTTGCATACTCTTGCATAATCTTTGTTAAATGAGTATCCCAAGATTTCAAAGATAACCATGAATGCAATACTGCCATTTTTTACATCCTATAATATTTGTGAAGCAGCATTCTCTTCAATGAACACCCTCAAAACCAAAAATTTATCACAACTGAATACTTTGGATAATGATGTGATTGTGTGCTTTTGTGTTAACCATTTGACGCTGGAAGAAACTTATAATGAAGAGAAACCAGGTCCAAATTTCAAATTTCCCATTAGATTTGTTTTCATAAGACATTTAAATAAAACTTTTATGATGTAAAATTGTACATTATACAAACATGTTCTGTTTTTCCACATCAATAAATATAATATTTGTATTAAATTAAAATATAATTTTAGATGAATTTTCCTAACCTAAATAAACACACTATTTTAAGATATTCACTAGTAATTTTACTGATACAAAATTATGATGTTATTAATATGAAAAAAGTCTAATATTAGTCAATTACTACGTCAAATGTACCATGACTAAATTATGGTTGGGATTAGTGTGGTGTGAGGTCAAAAAAGTTGAGAAACACTGATTTACAATGTTACATCTACCTATAGGCACCTTAGCTGCCCTCTGGTTCATACTCTACCTAATTGAAAGCTTGAACTGATTCAATAATAGAAAGCATTTTAAAACTTTTATCCTTGCAAAGATTTCCTTGTTTTCAACTTTTGCTGCTTGAATATCAGTTAGTAGTAAACAATTTTTAAACTCCTGTTTCTTTGGATCGGTTTACTGTAAATTATTCAAATTTCATACATAACATAATGTGGTGGCGCTCAGTCTATGCTCTAAATTTCATATGTAACATCATATGGTATCTCTCAGTCTATGTTCTAAATTGCATATCATTATCATAAAAGAGAGCAAAGTTAAGGGGAGGGAAGAGCAAAACTATACACTTGCATGCATCAAGTGGAAACTTTGCATACTACCATGTGCCTTCATAATTATGGAATTAACAATTGTGGCAGTTGAGACTTAAAATACATTTTTAAGAAAAGTTATAGTGAGTAATAAAAAATATGTACAAACAATCTCATAACATTAAAAGTGAAGTATTGTGTTAAAAACATTTGTTTATGTTTACTTTATTCCTCATTCAGTTTTTATATAATATAACTTGTCTTCCCAAGATTTGACATTTATTGGAGGGATTTTAAGCAAATAAAAGTCAAGTCTAAAAATATCTTTGTCTACATCAGTCGATCTCTTTTAATAAGGTGTACTATTCAAACATTTGTATCTCTTTGGTATGCTGTAGTAGGGTAACGGAAGTTTAAATATGCATATTTTCATCATTTTAAGTTCAGCAGTTCTTGATTAAGTTTGGATTTAACAAAATGTTTCAATTGTTTGAAGATACATTTTCTATAACTAGCTAGAGACTAACAGATGCCAAGTACTGTATTACTTCTAATTGACATGTTGTAATTATATAACAGGTTAAACAAATTTAAAAAATGAATCTTAAAATTCTCGAGTTGTAGCAATATAACAGGTGTTTAATATTATTTCCACCAACATTGTTTCTGTAAATATGCAGTAATGTTTGGAATTCTAAAACATTTATCCAAATAAATAACTATCAGGAAAACTCAGGTTTAAATAATGCAAATTATTTGACGTCATTCATAGTGAGATGTAGTCAGAACATTCAGAAACAGATGTTCTCGTCTCACTCTCATAAGGATGAACATCTATTTGAAGTGCTTGTTTAGAATCCAACTACTGTAATGACATTCGTTGCAAATAATAATACAATAAATAAATACATTTTCTACATAAAGTTATATTTTATTGATTGCTTAGTTCCTTCAGAAACGTTAATTATATCAACCTTCATAATTAGAGCATACATTATTTAATTTGTTATATTATATTGTAAATAAACATTGATGGAAATTTTTGTACTAAAAATACGTTGTAGATATTCACCTTTTTAAAATTACAAAATAAAATTAAAAAGCTTTTATTTAAATAATTAACATAAAAAGTGTTGTAGATTTGGCTAATAATCAAAATTACTTTCCCAATATTTGCTTGGTCACAAACCCTCATTTTAGTGTAAAAATAATCAATTTTTGTAAACAAAATAATATCATATTTAATTGCACAGAAAAAGTAATAAGACCTTTGTAGTACTTCTTAATAGTTATTTTTAATTTTTATTTCAAATTTTTGAACCTTCGGAGTATGGTGCCCTGCAGGGATTTATGCCACTGCTTAGTACAACCATTGTATTTGGATAACCTAATAGAACTCCGATCCAATGCACTATTTCAATCCACTGGAAATTCGACGATAGTGGAGAGATCTATGGGGAAAACGACGGAAGCGGTGCGTTACACCAATGCCGTAAACGATTTCTCCCTAGCGCTACCCCGCCACGCGATTATGCAATATTTTCCCGACAACCTTTTTTTTGCTTTACAGCCGCCGTATGCATGCATGATCTATTTTATTATTCATGATCTATGGTACAACCAAATACTGGTCACTTTTGAGAAAACTTAAGATCAAACAATCCCTGTCTCTCTCCATACAGTTAAATTTTCTTTCATTGTGAAGTACTTAATTAATGACGGTGAGTGGTCATAGCCAAATTAATAATTATTTATATTGAAATACACTAACATTAAAACTAAATACAAACATCCTCGTCCTATTAAGAGGTTTTTCAAGTTTTTGTTTATTCACAGAATTCAAATTAGTATTTAATTTAATACATTGCCAGATAATGGT
This sequence comes from Philaenus spumarius, assembly GCA_018207615.1. Classification (NCBI taxonomy): domain Eukaryota; kingdom Metazoa; phylum Arthropoda; class Insecta; order Hemiptera; family Aphrophoridae; genus Philaenus; species Philaenus spumarius. The sequence continues at coordinate 420,075 of JAGFPH010000208.1, forward strand.
ATACAGAGACTGTAAAACTTTTCTAAAGATCTACAGGATTTTTTAGAAAATGTTGAATATTTATTGGACTGTTAATGATTTTTGTTTATAATTTGTTTGCCTTGGGGTTAAAATGATTTGTTTGATTGGGATTTAAATTTTATAATCTTTTGAATTGGTGGTGTGTATCTGACTTCTTTTGTTACTTCTACTTGTTTTCATATTTTTTCATGCTTTCGACGGCTATTTCTGAAATAATCCTTGAGATTTAGATTATTATTTTCATTCAGGATAAAAACTTTTTCATTGAATCTACTTTTGCTGATCATGCATTTTGTAGCACATTGGCTGTTGCTTATTACTTTATAATAACCCAAAACAGCCAAAGCCTCCATTTATTATAAAGGTTTTATTTTACACACGTTGTGTAATAATATTATTGTTTGTTAATCTAGATAATAAGGAAACTGTCCTACCAATATAATAATATTATGTATCTATGAAATAAATATTATTACTATATTTATACAAATCCCATGAAATTTTAAGCAATACTGAACACACAGTAGTAAACATATTTTATTTAGTCATAATGTACTGTTTCATTTTCACATCGTTAATAATTTCCTAGGGTAGGAGTTGCTTATGTTTTAACACAATCAAAGGCCGGTACAACGTTATTATTTCTTAAGTCGAAAACTAAGCAAGGAAGAATCACAAAATTAAATTACTGAGTTTTTCATATTAACTAACAAAACAAGTAAAGAAAGAAGCTAAACAATTGTCAAGCCATTGTTACTTAATTACAACAAAATTATAAATTGAAACTTTGCCCTACAAAAAGTTTTTTAACGTATTAAGAAGGTAAGTTGTGGTTGTGTTTTTTGTGAAAATCTAATTAAAAGTAAAACCCTTTGACAAAGCATTTTCTTGTAATAGTAGGTACACAATACAAGTGAGAGCTAAATTTAACACACTTTCAACAAGGCAAAGAGTAATTTACAAACACAACTACCGCTAGATAAAATTATAAATATATACCGTACATTATTTTACTAATGTAAATTACTTCAAAACATTGTAGGTAAGCCTAACTCTGAAATTGAATGTAATAGAGGAAGAGAATGGAGGAAATATATACATTGTGCATAACTTAATTCAGAAATGTGTGTAAAAAGATGGACACAATACTATATGCCCTTATCTGTCCCACAGAAAAATATATAACTTCTAGTCAGAGGTATCTACTAATGGTGCAACATTTCTACTCTGCATTCAGTTTATAAAATTATTATGAAGCATAAAAACTTTGGTTATTTCAAATTTCAGAATTAAACCTCTACTGCACGCGCGGTCACTTGTTACACTAGTGCACGCGTGCGGACTGAGAGTCCGCATTTACATATTTACGGTTTATCTTACTTTCTCTTTATGAAAACAGGATTTTAACAGATGAAATAGACAGCAGTTGAAGTAAACATGATTTTATTTAACCAATACAAACATATAATGACATATTTGCGCAATAAAAGTAGTAAAATGCGGTATATTGTTACACAAAAGTGCGTGTTAATGAAAAATTATTAGTTTAAAAGGGAAGTAAATGCATATTTGCACAATAAACATAAAATACCATATGGAGTTATACATAATCATTATTTTAAACAGAAATATATATGTAAAAATATAATAAAAAGAAATGATTCTATCTAATTATAAACTAGATGTGAGTTGTTTGCATCAATGTTTCTATAGTCTGGGGAATAAGCGTTTCTTGAGTTAACCTTTGAATTTATTGAACTAACACAAATTATAATAAAATATTTGCGCAATGAAACATATAAAATTTAAAAAAATTATCAATACAAATAAATACATACATAATGTTAGAGTAACAATGTAGAGTAGAGTTAGAGAACAAAAGTAGAGTAAAAATGTAAAGTACAGTAAATATAAAATATAAAAATAGTCATTATAATATAGGCTTTACTTGTTTGTATCAGAGTTTATTTATTCTGGATCATCATCTGTTTCAACAAACTGTGCTTTTTCTTTGCACTCACTACAAAGGTAACATGCAACATGTTCGAAACAAATGTACTTGTCACAGTTGTTGCACTTGTATTTTGTTGGTCTGTTCTTTTTTCTGTCACAATAGATGCATCTGCCTCGAGCACCTTCGGCTAAAGCTGGTTGTGCTCTTGCTAGACGTGTCTGAGGAACTTCAAGGATTTCTGAGAGGTGAATCCTTATGGAGACTGGTAAATTCATCATCTGCACTCTCATTCGCAAACAGTCATTTAGAAGTTGCTTTGCAAGAGCTGACAAAAAGTCATTTCTTGGTATGTTTGATGCTGTGTTTGCCTTGAACACGACATGGGCATTAACTCCACCAATGTTTAGCAAAGAAAAAAACAATACTAAGGTCCACCGTCGTGTTTTTCTTGAAACAGAATACCTACCCTTCATCTCATCTACCCTATTAACTCCTGATTTAGTTGAATTGTAGAAGAGGATTATTTCAGGCTTGAACATGTCCAGATATGGGATCTCTTCAATTGTATTATCTTCTGGGTGGAGAGAAGAAATAGCCAAAACAATTTTATTTGACTTTGGTTTGAATGAAACCAAAGTTATGTTGTCTTTGTATGCACAGATTGTGGAGCCTACAGGAATATTCTTCGGAGTCTTCATAAAATTAGGAATCCCTTTCCTATTACCTCTTAGCGTTCCAACTAGAGTTAATTTTTCATTTTACAATATGCAAGACTATGACGTATGAATGTGACGTCATACGCTTGCTGGTGCGCGCTCATCCTCTCTCAAAGGGCAGAGTGAGAACAGGAACTGCGGGAGTACCATCGTTGCACAACTGGTCCCAATAAAATCGTATTTAAACCGTATAAATAGTTATTTTTAATGGTAAGTGTTTGATATTATGGCAGGCTAAATTCCGGGCGCAAGGGGGCGATCACGAAATGCGACAACAGGCATGGTGAGGTAATTTAACCCTAAGAAGTGAGTTGATAACCGTCCAAAATGGCCGGTTAGGCCTAATGGCGAACCCCATTATTACTTGTGTACAAAATGTGTTACCGTTTCGGAGTGTATTGCTAAATTTAGTGCGAAATCATCAAAGCTGGTTCCAAAGGGCCTACGGTATAGTGAAAGTGTTTGGGTTGAAAAATTAGTGTGGTGAGAGTGGATTGGTTTAACCTCGGGTTAAGGTTGATTAGCCTAGGCTCGCTAAAGCGAGCTATGCGTTTCAATTAAACTATGGGCACTCATCGCAAATAGGTCCTGGACTAATGGGATGAATGTGAACCAATTGTCACATGTTATATTGCGCCCACTGTTTGATATTGGCTGTACTAATCGTTTTATGATACTAAAAGAATCGTTCTCACATTGGTGTGGCCCTAAAGGCTGCTTACCACAATACACTTTGATATTGTTTGTATAGTACATTTTGGCATCAGTCAGAGCAAATATTTTGATGCCGTACTTTGCCGGTTTATTGGGTATGTACTGGCGAAAGCCACACCTACCTTTAAATGCTTCAAGCATTTCATCAATGGTAACCATGTCAGACACACTATAATATTTTTTGCAGTTATTGTTCAAATTATCCAATAGGTACCTTACAGCTGCTAGTTTGTCGGCAAGTTTTCTCTCATTTCTCGTCCTAAAGTTGTTGAATTTTAGACATTTGAGCAAAAATCTAAATCTATTTATACCCATCGATAGTCTGAAAACTCCACTCATGTTCCGTCAGTTTTCCATAGATCAACTAGATCTGTGTGAGACATTTTTTTCACACCTGCTAAGAAAAGTAATCCTAAGCAAGCTTTTATCTCAGGGAGATTGGTCTCAGCAGCATCTCGTTCCCTATCGTAATTTTTTTGTACTGAACAAATAAACACATTCGTATTTTCAACCACCACCTCTAAAACCTCTTCAGGAAAAAATAGCTCAAATGATTTCAAGGGCGTGTCAGCTTGTTTAGCTTCTTTCAAAACACCAGTTACGTGACGAACCAGATCACATGGACGGCGCCTCGATCGTCTGTGAGGTGTGGGTACCATTCTCCATTGTGTGCCATCTTTGGCAATGTACAGTTCATTGGTATTACTGTTATAGTACTCACGGTTTTGTGGATGTGACGTCAACTCGTTGGGGTCAGCTACTTCCTTATCTTCAGGTGACGTCAGCTGAGGAGGTGATGGGAGATGATATTCCAAAGGTAGAGAGTCATGCTCTTCTTCATTTTCACAGTCCGATAATTCACTTTCAGAATTATGGTCACTTTCATTCAGTACATCTGTATCAGTGTCATAATCGGCAGCAAATTTGTCCAGCATGGCTTGAATATCATCGTCCTTTGGCCTCGAAGCCATTGCAAATAACAGTTATTTACACAAGAACACAAAACTAAGCAAAAGAACAATTTATAGTATAAAATATAGTATAAAAAGATTTAATACATAAATAACATCAGTAATCGCTTAAGACACGTACGCGGACTAGCAGTCCAAATTTCTATAATTTTACCACACGCGCGCGGGCTCACAGTCCACTGCCGTAACAATGACCTAGTTAGAGTACAACTGACGCACCCCAGAAGCAAAACAAATTCAGAGCTCGCCGGAGGGAGTGGAGGGGGGAAGGTAGGGGGAGCGCCAAGTCCTGTGACCTTGGGGCGGACAAAATAATAACAAATATGTCTTAGTGCGGACTGCGAGTCCGCGGCCCGTGCAGTAGAGGGTTAACATTGCAAAACCAATATTTTCTTCTTTTTTTCTGCTCCTGAAAAAAATGTTTTAGAATTTTGTTACACAGTAAACAATATTCTAATAAGCATAAAAGAATGGATGTGAATACAAAAAAATGGAATGCACCATTGTTCTTGTGAGGATGGATACCTTAAAGATTAATAATACTTCAGTCGAGATGAGTTTATTTATTATTATGTATATTATTTACAGTTTAAAAAATCTCTTCAGTATTAAAGATTGTTATTAATTCAGATATGAAGCTTTATAAATGTTTAATTGTTTAGAGCTTGTAAGAAAGAAATTAGCAAAGAATTAATTAAGAAAGCCATAAATACTTGAGACAAATTATTTGCAGAACAGGTTTAATTATTAGCGAGTTTCCATAAGAAAGATGAGCTATTGCAGTGACCCTTATGGTGAGGGTGTGAGACCTAAGGTTGGGAGTAGTAAATGAGCACCGTTAATGGTCCCCAGAACACGTTTTGGGGTGTCATTAAAAATGTATTGTAAATATATAAATTTGTTAGCACTCTAGAGGCCGCAGTCCCCTTTCATTAGTTTTAATGTGATCATTTAAACGTACCCAGCTCTGCCTTAATAAAATGGGCAATTGTAAAATGTAACACACTATTTCTTAAATTTCTTTATAGACTAAAATAAAGTAAAATAATATTTTTTAAATCATGGTATAAGTATCCAAGTCACAAATAGAATATAACAAATATTACCTTGTATCGTGCGAAGTCACACGATGGATACAAGGTAATATTTGTTATATAAAATAATATAAAAATATACTTACTACTTCTAGAATTACTTTCTCCTTGAATTGTATACTCAAACTCCTTAATATCAAGGCCAAACAATATACTAACAGTACCCCTTGCACCATTTGGTTCTGCTAGTTCTGTGGATAGCTGAGTCAGAATTAGGACTGAGGTGATCTATAACAAAATCACAAAATAATTAGTTAAAACAAAATAGAAAACAATTATTATTCAAACAAAATTTTAGTAGATAAATTATTTGAATACATTTTGTGAGTTTATTGTGTAAGGCTGTGTGTATTCAATATGGCATTCACTACATTTTTTTAGAGAAAGGCTTTAAAAAACATTTGTTTAGAACTAATACTAAATATACAGGTAGAATGTTAAAATACATGTATTTCAAGTTTTGTAAAAAAATAAATAGTTTACAAAACAAAACAAAACTATTTATAGTTTATAAATAGTTTAAATAGTTTTGCACTGTTTTACAAATATATTTTTTTTAAGATGTTAAACTGCAGTATAATATAAAGCGAAAAATTGTTTACCAACATGTTCACTCGGGAAAAATATACTTTTTCATAGTGAAAAGTATCTTTCAAAATCAAGGTCATTTTTTTATTTAGGAAAATTGATTTAGGAGGCTGTATCTTGTATGGGTGTATTTTAAACAAATGTTTAATAATGACAACTAGTTATGTGCATATTGGCTTATAATAGTTAGATATACAAAAATAATTACCTACATAAACTTAAATTTATGTTAGTATTGACATATATCACCAGTGGCACATTACCTATTAGGCATGATAGGCATATGACTAGGGGCCACAAGCTCCAAGGGGCAAATTGAATTTGGCAAAATTCCGAAAAATTTGGTTGGCTGTGCAGTAAGCGCCAAGCGGTGAGCTCAGCACCTCACCGATGTGAGACTTGGCCACAAAAACTTTAAATTTTGTTTATTTTAAAATGTTACATAAAACATTTTTTTTTTAGTGGAATATATGAATTCTTTGGACCTTTTGCTACGAAAAGGTACATAACTCTTTTGGATTGGGATATAATTATTATTTTTGGCGAATTTAAAAAAATGCTTGCATAGGCCTAGTTTTATTAGTGGTCCTGTAGTAAGTGGTACATACAATTTTTTCTTCTAAAACAAATTTTTAAAATTGATAGCCTATATGTTTTTATACAGTTCTATTATGAACTAAATTACAAAACTTTTTTTATTTTGAAAAAAGTTACAATGTTTTACTATTTGTAGTGGACCGGTAGGCATAAAGTTGGATTTTCCACATTACTAAACATTTTGTGCTTCCTGAGCTAATAACTTAAAAATTTTTACATCTTACATCAGACAATATTTTAGTTGCATACTGAACCTTTTGCTACAAAAAATATATTGAAAAGTTTTGAATTGGGATATAATTAATATATTTGGAGAATTTCAAAAAATGCTTGGCGCACGAAAAACGTGCCATATGATTACCAATTATAGAGTTAAAAGGAAATTTTACCAATTAAAGTCATAACTTAAATGAATACACAAATTTCATCAGCCCAATTTTTTCCTATTATAGTTGATCTTATCTATCATGCAAGTTGTAGTGGTAGTGCCTAAGGGCCACTGAACTCGTAATCCGCCACTGCATATCACAGTTTAACCTATATAACTATATTGTCAGTATTTAATTTGATATAATTTTAAAAAGTGTAATCATTATAATTAAAGAGCAGTAGGCCTAATCATATCACAGTTGTTAACTCTGGTCATGTTAATTCACCCGGATTTTAAGCCGCTATAAAAGCATTTTTTCAAAAATTTACCAAATGTAGTAATTATATCCCAATCCAAAAGTAATCAATAACTTTTTTATAGAAAAAGGTCCAAGGAATTCATATAGGCCTATGCAACTAAAAAATAGATTGATGTAAAATTTAAACATTTTTAAACATTTTCAGTAACAGGAAGAAACAACTTTAGGTAAATATTTTTAATTTTTAATATTTAAATACTTTTAGTAATTATTCTTTGTAATTTTTTTTGTAATTTAGCACATTGGAGCAAGGCAAACTCTCTAACTTGAGCATAAATTTCCATCGAGCACCAGATAACATCATCTATTTCTTTTGATGACATTATTAATACCTTTGCTGCCCAAAAAGCTTGAAAAGTGGCAATTTGATTTATTTAGATTCAAGAATGATTACCGTAAGGACTGTTAGTAAATTTAGTTCTCAAAACTCACAGTAATAATCTAATTTGTTTTCAACGTGTTCCCAACTGAAATAGTAAAGTACTTCATGAATACTGCAATTTATAACCAGCATAGGCCTAAGTCTTTTAACATTTATTATACTCTTGTTATTTCACAAACTAAATACTTCGATTTATACATTTAATATTATTTACAATCTTAGCATTGAGCTTGTGATTGATCCTACACATTTATTAAAAATACATTATTGAATAAAATATGTGTGTAGAGGTTGCAAGAGTAAAAAGGTGAGAAGCAGGGATCTCCATAAAGGTGATATTATTTATTCATATTTCATATTACGTTCTACGAACAAATTAATATGGTAGTAATTTTGTTACAATCAATAATCAATCTAGTAGTTATAAATCTTGAGCTATAACTACTAAAGTTACAGACAGGAAACATTTGTTCAAAATTAATTTTCCTATTTTGTTTAATACATCTGTTACCGGTATAGAGTTTTCTATAGATTTGAAAATTCCTGACACAGTTCTATTACAGTTATAGTACTACTATCCACAAAGTCAATAATGCCGTTTTGTTTTCATGTCAGAAAACCATTGAGTCTGGCAATGACATAGCTGTTCTATATTGAGCTTCATCTATCTTTTCTTGGTAGCCTTATCAAATCTAATTTCCTACAGTACTGTCTGGCCTTGGAAATTCCATTTAGAGATTTATGTTTAAACTACTAAAATCCATTAATTGAAGTAGGCACTTAAGCTTATTTGGTCTTTAACAACATGATAGTCTTTACACAGGACAACAATAGCTTAACCCATATTAGCCCAGCGTTGCCATAATATATGGTAACGCTAAACCACTGTTTAGTTTTAGGACACTAGAGCAATAAGAGGAAGTCGGAAAACAGTCAAACACGTCACATCCGCTAGAGAACACTGCAGTCTATCAGTTCCCCTCCTCAGCTACTTAGTTTTGTCTCTGACCTTAAATGTGGTGGAAGTTATTTTGAGTTTGTTTCAGCAAATCAAAAAATAGCTGACTTTGAGAGGTAAGACAATTTTTTATCAATGTTTATATAAACAATTATATCAGTTCTTGTGTCTATTATGCTAAGTATTGAATAAAGGCAACACAATATATATTTACTGAAAAGATAATTTTAATTTTAGTCGCAGTATAAACACGTAATTTTTACTGCTACCGTATGGTAACGCTAGGCGCTTTCTTTTAAAAGTGAAAACACTGCTAAGAAAGTGATAAAATCTTGTAAAATGTTCAGATTCTTACCTAAAAAATTACATTTTGAAAATTTGATAGTAAAAAAACTAATATGTCACGTAAAAGTAAAAATTCTTAAATTTAAAGTTTTAAATTGCGCTTGTATTTTTTCTTATTGAAATATGTTTATGTTTACTTATTATTATTATTATTTCCAACCTGTAATTTGATACAACAATTATTTCGAATAATTTTTAGTATTATTTTATTTTTCATTCATTATATAATGAAATAAATACATCTAATTTTTCAGACGTCTGACTCTCAAAGATATATTTGAAGAGTTGCAGAGTGTAGAAGATTTGGAAGAAATATTTATTGAGCCCCTGAACCTGCTGTTCTGTCAGATGAAGATTTAGGCGATGAAGATGGGAGTGGCTTCAACGAAAATATTGGACGCGGATTGTTAAATAGTGGTGCAGAAATTGTTCTTCCAAAGAACATAAGGATTGGAGGAAGTGAAGATCTGGAAGAGGAAGAAATCGACCACAGTGATACTAAAGGTGCAGGTATTATACACGAATCTCTTGAACATACTTGGGAAAAACGATTTGCTTATCAACAAAAACATATTTCCTGAGAGCGATTTCTCAAAATACAGTTATTTCTCTCCAGTTCAACTTTTTGAGCTTTTTTTATGAAGATCTATACGGTCATAATATGATTTGAGAAATAAAAAAATATGCTTCATTCAAAAATTGCAAGGATCCAGATATTAGTAAATCAGAACTAAAATGTTTCATTAATATTTTTATAATTTCCGGATACAACACATTACCTGGTGCTAGATATTATTGGGATTCTAATGAATGGAATCTAAAAACTAGTGAAATATATGAAACAAAATTTGGAAAAGCATCAACTCCAATGGTTATGATGTTAGGTGAATGCCTAGTAATATAAAATCACTACATTTTATCTATATTTTGATAACTTGTTCATGGGTCTTACTTTGTTGACACATTTAAAATCATGTGGTTATACTGGGACTGGAACAATAAGAGAAAACTGATTGCCCAAAAACTGTCAACTTATAACCAACAAAAAATTTAAGAAACAAAAGAAAGAAACTTTTGATTATTTCAAAAGCAGTGATGATAAACTAATTACTCGTTGGAAGGACAACACCCCAGTCACAGTTGCAACAAACACTCTTTCTGGTTTTCCAGTTTCTCAGGTTCAACGTTAGTGCAGTAAAGAAAAACATTAATTATGGTTCCTCGCCCTTATCTTATTGATGAATATAATAAATTTGTGGGGGGAACTGATCTAACTGATGGGGGAAAATGTAAACAGGTACCATATTGCCTTACGATCGAAGAAATGGTGGTGGGCAATATTTTCTTGGCTTTTGGATGTAAGCTTGCAAAATGCCTGGTACTTATGCAACAAGTCACATCCAAAAATAATTCAACTGGAATTCAAAAGGGCTGTGGCTCAGTTCTAACTAAAATACTATGGCACAAGACCAATGGGAGCAGGTCGCCGGGGTCATCTTCCCAAATTCCTGACGAGGATATCAGATTTGATTGTCGAGAACATTACATAATTCAACACCCTGAAAACAAAAGGAGGAGATGTGCTGCAAAACTTTGTTCAAGTATTGTACGTGCATTATGTTGCAAGTGTGATGTTGGCCTTTATATTTATTGTTTTAAGAACTATCATACAAAATAAACAATAATAATGTTAAAAGTAATTATAAAAATAAATACACTTTTATAAATAAATTCTTTATTTTTTGTTTACAACTAACACTTTTTATCTGTGTCATAATTTTTTTTGTTTACTTAGTACTAAAATAGTAAGAAAAATGTATACCCTTCATTTATATTGATGTATGAATAATAAATTTTGATATTTTATGCCTACTTCTTTATTTTATATGTTTTCAGGGGGAAGCGCCTAGCGTTACCATAATAAGGTAACACATCATTCCTGTGAACGTAAAATGTGATTTTTTTTAAAGATTACTGTTTTAGGGTTCCTTTACACCAAAATGACAAATATTAATACAAATTTAAACAAAATTGTGAAAAAAATTAATTCGGGCTCTTACAAAAATGTGAAAAAAATTAATTCGGGCTCTTATGGGTTAACCAATGGTAATCGTGAAAAATGTTAAATATCACAAACTACAAAAATCTGCCAGGTGAAGAACAGCTTGAACTAGTTGCTCCGGGTCTAAGTGTAACCATTCACTTACAGTTTATCTGCAGTCCAACCATTCACTTACAGTTTAT
>JAGFPH010000208.1:431357-455237 GCA_018207615.1 Philaenus spumarius
CAGTTTATCTGCAGTCCAACCATTCACTTACAGTTTATCTGCAGTCCGCGGACTGCAGGCCTAACTGAAGATTTTTAACTGTCACAGGCCGCACACTATTCAGTTCTAATGACAGACTTAATCTGCAGATAATGAACTGACAGATTAATAACTGCAGGCAAACTGTACACTCACCATACATTAATTAACAGTTTTGTCAACAGAAATACAATAAATCGACCACGCAGCTGAACCGCTGACGTGAGTTGAGCAAATTTCCAAAATTAAGTTTATATGGCTATGTTTTAGGGTTTCAACCAACAATTTGGGAAATAGGTCTACTCACGAAGGCGTTGAACAGCTGTCTGTGTGTACGCAATATATTAGTAGAATTTGTTTCCTCCTAGTGGCCTCGCGAGTTTGCATCACTTGGCTTTGAACTGGGTATTTTTATGGTATTTTACGTTTATGTCGATTTTGGGGGAACCAAGCGAGCTATAAGGTCGCGTAAAAAAACAAAATGCGCAGAATAACATCCTACATTTATATTGTTAGAAAAAACTCTAAACAATTTTCATTCTCGTTGTTGGATTTTTTTGGCTAACGAACTCGTCCGAGCCACATAGACAACCAACACATGTACCAAATTTGGACCAAATCGGACTTAAAATGCGGCCGCTAGAGTGCGAACACCTATATACATATATATGAATTTTTTTGACACCCCAAAACGTGTTCTGGGGACCATGATCGGTGCTCATTTGCTACTCCCGACCTTGGGTCTCACCATAAGGGCCACTGCAATAGCTCATTTTTCCTATGGAAATTCGCTAAAAATCTGTCACAAAACTTTCAACTAGCCTAAAGATTTCGTCTGCAGATCAGATCTTAAGATATTTGCCACACACACACACAGATAAATGATAGTCCATCTAATCAGCAGGTTTCAGCCTGTTCGAGAACTGTGTGTGTGTGTAGCGAGATTTATTTTCAGGTAATTGGCCTACAGTCCGCGGACTGCAGATAAACTGTGTATATATAGTGAATGGTTACACTAATATAACACAATATTTATTAACAACAATGATTACTGTTATTAATACTCTCATTAAAGAGATTGATTGATTTTTATGTAGGCTTCTGAAATAAATCAGACAACTGAGGGTAGGCCTATATCTCATAAATAAAGGGTTTCTATACTATCTACAATCCTTAAACATATTGCCTAAAACACTTAATATAATGAACTAACCATCAAAATAACCATGACAGAAATAAATTACATATTGCAGAAGAAGACTTGTGAAAGGAAACAATGGCTTCTTAACACTCCCAAGAAAGAAAAACATATATTTCTCACTTTTTCTTAACATTTTGATCTACAATAATGTTTCTGTAAATGTTCATGTAACGCCAATGGTCATTTTCAAAATTTTGCTTTAAAAAATATGAGGGGAATATAGTTTTGAGCAACATTTTCAGGGATTATCTCGAAGGGCATAAATCTAAACACTCTACAAAACTGAGTTTTGATATTCCTAAAACAAAGTTTTTTCAAATGATAGCCTAGATATTATATTTATATCTAGGAGCATCCTAAATTTTTTAATATTTTTTGTTTTGATCATTGGAATAAGTGATATTATAAGGGTTCCATTTTTCCTTTTTAAGGTAGGACCCTAAAAAATGTTTTGTCTTAAGCCTACCTATAGTGTCCAAATTTACCAAAATCTCAAGGTAGATTTAATGATTAGGCCTACATTACTCTATATATATAAAAAAAGGAAAACATCAGGATTTATACTGTTTAAGAATGTAATATGATTGCTTGTTTGTTAACAATTTTATCTGGTTAGCAGAAGCTTTAAAAAGGGTTGTTGAATTCATTTCCTTCTTGTAATCAAAATCATTTTATTATTATTGTACTTCGATTTTAAACTGTCTCTGCATTCCAGTAAACATAATATGAAGGAAGATTAAATATCCGTATCAACTCGCAGTTTCTCAGAACTAAAAGTTTTCACAGCGCAGCTGTTTTATTAACATTTATTTGTCATTTCATAAAATTAATGTTTTAAACATCTATAGATATTATGACACAAACAAATTGATTAGTATTTTAGGGATTTTCATGAAAATTGATTAAAGTGTATAAACATTTTAAACATCAACTTTTCCTGAAGAATCTAATAGGCCTACGCCTCACTTACCTGTTTAATTTCGTGTTTTTATCATTTTAAAACTAAGAGAAATTAATTACATATTACATGGATAAAGATAAACCGCTAACGTAGGATTCCATAGCCCGTGTCAGATTTACCCAAATATAAGTAAATCTATATGGGTTAGGAAAAGCTAAAAAATGTTTTATACTATATTACTAAACCTCATGATGAAAATTTCAAATATATTTCGTTAGTGAAATATAGCCTACCTTGAAAACTAAAAACCAGAATGGTTTTGGATTGGAATAACAAATAATTGATAAATTAGTTATATTCAGAATTTTACATCACACGATGAAATTTTTAATGATATATTACTAAAACCAGTTATTTTATCATGACAGTTATGGAACAATATATTTTATTATGATTTCGGTTAAAAATTTATGGTTTCCATAAGAAATTTTTACGTTGGGTAGACCTATTATTATTAGAAAATAGCGGATATATTTTAATATTTGAATACAGCCTATAAATGTGACCTAAAAGTAAGGGGAGTTCCCCGTTAGAAGTAAGTTGTCATATAAAATTATATAGTTACACAATTTGCTGTTGTATATAATACAGAGACACTCTGTATATAACGTAGGGCTACAGTTTTGTACAATAATAAATACATGATCTTCCATAACAGTGCAAGGAAACCAAGGAAATGTATTTAATTCCGAGGAATATATTCTTTTTAAAATTTCTTAGCCTACCCCCTCCCCTACATACATTTTCCATTGAGTGACTACAAAATGTTATATGTTATCATTAAATATGTCATATGTGCAACTAATAAGGTTGCTTGAAAGATAAATTATTGTTCTTGAGTTCGATTACAAACCATTCAACTTTGTAGCTGGGTTTGCAACGCCTACCAGGGCTTAGGAAATGGAATTTGATAAGACACAGGGAAGATGGACTGAGCCCGATATAGGCTACAACAGCTGCTATGTAACGACTTTCTAACACGAAGGAGGACTCAAGGATTTTACCACCCCTTCTATGCAAAGAAAAGTACTAAAATGTTATAATAGAGTATGTTGTGGTTTTTTATTAAACTGGTTATTTACTTACTATGACAGCTTGTTAACAATTCAAAAACTAATATACAGAGTGTCGCAAAACACCTTACCTTGTATAGGCCCTAATAAATGAGGCGTCCATTCCAAAACTCACTTTATCCACTTTTAAAAATTTTTCAGGAAACGAAAAAACGTTGAATTTATTATTTTTACCATGAAATGTATTTTTTTGGTGTTCTACTTGTGAAGATATTGTGTATTTATGAAGTGATATATACATTTTCTTCAACAGATATGTAGTTCTCTTAAAAATAAGGATAAATGTTTTTCATAAAGTTAGTTTTGCCCTGACACCGATGGATAAAGTTAGTTTTGGAAAGATGGTGTCAGGATAAAGTTAGTCTTGGAAAGATTTTGTTAGGAAAAAGTTAGTTATGACGTAACAATGTATTTAATTTCAGTTTAACTATTGTTCATTTTTAGTTTAACTATAAAATCGTAAATGTAATACTAATCTTAGAGTAGGCCTACATTATTTTAAGTGGCAATTGCTGGAAATATTGTAAAATTATAAAAAAATATTTTTTTATAATTTTTTTTATTGTACAGAAAAAACTTAAGTCAGTAATAAAATACAGGGCTGAAAGGTACGTATCCTTAAAGTATAGGCCTAGTCACGAAATAAAATAAACTGATGACTTGTTGTCATGCCTTGGTACAGGAGCATAGAAAATGCTTTAAAAAGTGAGTCCTTAACCACTGAATGCTACTACACTACAAAATAATAGTCTGAATAAGGTTTTCTCTTAAACTCATGATTAATTATTAATAAAACCTTTAAACTTGTCACTCACCAGTAGCAGTGACAGAATAAATCTAAACAATAGATTGAAATGTGGAGGCAATGATTTTCGACATAAACAAAGTCATGTGACTGAATCCAGGCCACCGATTGAATAAGAGGATAAAGATAGTTCTGGAATGACAGAAAATTCAGAGTCACATGACGTACGAAACACCTTCCCATTGGTTGATGGATTATGTGACTTTTGGAAAGATATTGCATGAAATAAAGTGAGTTTTGGAAATGACACCCACTTTTTAATATTAAATATTAATAAGAAATTCTTAGTTTTGGAAAGGTATCAACCAACGACTAGATGCATTGAAGAAACAAAAGTGTTGTTTCTTCAATGCTAGATGCCCCTCTTTATTCTTAATTCAGTGATACCAATAACTCAATTTCGAAAAAAAGTGGATAAAGTTAGTTTTGGAATGGACCGCCTCAAATGCAAAATGTTCAGTAACTTTTTTTAAATTTTGCTCAAATCCAGCGAGGGGCGAATGGGGCGATCACCCCCGCCCCGTGTCAGTAAAAAAATAAAGTAAAAATATGGAAAAAATAGAATGAATTGAGAAAATGTGTAAATTACATTAACCCTACAACTGGCAAACAATGCTATAATAACGTTGTATCAGCTCGCAGCTAGGCACAATGCGTCGTCTCAGACAACGCAACTTGTAGGGACTATTGAATATTTCACCCACTAAAAACCATTAAAACAAAAGCCATTGGAAAGGAAATGTTTTAACTTTAAGGTTCGTATTTAAAAAATTGTTTTAAAACGTATATTTACATATCTAATCATCGTATTAAAATTGTAGCTTTCTAAACAGCTGATGATGCGCGAGGAAACACAAAAAAAAAAAACACAAATTAGTCACTATTCTAAGGCTTAAAATCGTTCGACAGAATTGCAACAATCGTTTAAGTAGGAGAGTAACTAATACATATTATTATTATTAGCTGAATGAGAATTTTGAGAAAGATACGGTTTTTCACATATGGTTGGGTACATTAAGGTACAATAAGTCAAATTTGATCAAAATCGTTAGATACGGTATTTTATTAAAAATAATAACTGATTTTTTGGGGTTTTTTGGCCAAAAAGTGGGTTGTTTTTCAAAACCTTTTTTCGTGCATCTATACAGGCCTGATTGACATGTTTGGTGCAAAATTGTTCGAAATCGATCGAATAGTTTTCTCTCTAGCTTTGTATACGTTCAGACAGGCAGACAGACATACAGACATACATTTTGTAAAGACCACTTTTTGGACTCAGGGGTCCCAAAACGGATATATCCAGAAAAATCTCAACATCGATTTTTTTGCGATCACTATACTTTTGACTTTCTCACTATACTACAGTATAGAGAAAGTATAGTGAACGCAAAAAAAAATCGATGTGAGATTTTTGTGGAAATATCCGTTTTGGGATCCCCTGAGTCCAAAAAAGTGTTTTTTACAAAATGTCTGTCTGTACACAAAGCTAGAGCGAAAACTATTCGATCGATTTCAAACAAAATTGCACCAGACATGTCAAGTAGGCCTGTATAGCACGAAAAACGGTTTTGAACAATTTCGAAAAACAACTTCTTTTTGGCAAAAAACCCCCCAAAAAATCATTTATTATTTTTTTTATAAAAAACGGCTCTAACGACTTTGATAAAATTTGGTTTATTTGTAGCCTTTAATGTACCCTACTAAAAACCGCATCTTTCTAAAAATTCACGTTTAGCTAATAATAATAGCTGATTTTGAGGGGGTTTTTGGCCATAAAGGGGGTTGTTTTTCAAACATTTTCAAAACCTTTTTTCGTGCATCTATAAAGGCCTAATTTACGTGTTTGGTGCAAATTTGTTCGAAATCAATCGAATAGTTTTTTCTCTAGATAATAATAATAATATTTATTAGTTAATCTCCAACTTTAATAAAAAATCACCTCTCCTACCCCACCCTACAAGTCACAGTGAATCTGTTTAATAATTTAAATATGTTTGTGAGTAAGTATGTGCCAGTTCCTGGTACCGTTTATTCTATACTATAGTACAGTGAAAAAGTAAAAGGAATTTATAAAACAAATAAGTTTTTTCGAAAATGTATCTTAAACAATCTTTTACTTAAAATAATTAATTAAATTAAACGGAAACAGGATATACAACGTAGAATCCAAAATAAAAACTTGAACTTCTTAGAATCTTGAATCTTCTCATTATTTTTTTAAACAAACAATCGAAACTTGTAGAATGCTATATTTGTTTAAAAAAGTTTTATAATTAAGATTCATTTAACACTGAAAAATTAAACGAATAACACCAACATAGCAAAAGCACCACAATGTACTTAATAAATATAAATTAATTACCACTACTTTCTTCGCAGTTGAAGAAGCGTGCTTTTAAAATATTCTAATCAACTACCAGACTATATTGATCCTGTTTCCACTCACTTTTTTGTTTCTTCGAACTCTAAACAAACAAAAGAATCAAATAAATTTGACCAGTATTAAGGTAGGATGTAATTTGTTTGGCACTGGATACAAATTACCTCGTCTGCTGTTAGACTTAATCAGCTGATGAAAACAAATGACCTTGACAACCTAACCAATGACCTGTCGACGCCCTATAGACATCACGCGACAATTGTGATACAAGTTCAGTTGAATTTCCTTTGGGTTTGCGTGTTTGGACGGAGTCATCCACTGATTTAATGTAGGCTACAGCAAATCGATCTGCTACGGTACCAAGGCAGGATGGGACTACAGAATTAATATTATAGGATTTTCTAAGGGAAAACACATTATTAAACATTGTCTGCTTGTGTAAATTTTAGTTTATTTTGTATAAAGTTTCCCGTAGTAGGATATTATATTAAGTAATTAATTAGTTTATGTTATCAGAATGTTATATGACAAGATAACCAAACTTATTTCGTTTAGAGCGTGTCGTTAAATTTTTGTTCCTAAAGTTAATCCTACGTTCAACTGTTCATTTTGGTAGACAGGTTGATATTTTTTAGGAAATTGTGGAGGAGTCGTGAAAGCAGGGCCGGAACTAGCTCTCCTTTCACAAGGGGCAAGGATATATTTCTACTCCCCCTTCTCCCGCTCCCCATCATACTCACTCCATTTAAAAATATTTAAGAAAAATAAAAGCATATTCTTTCCTGTACTTAAGTCAATGCTATTAATTACATCTTCGTATTTTTACTCATCAACACGCAACAACCTTTAGTGCAAGCAGATAAGCGAAATTTAGTTGTGCGAAATTTCAACACTCCTATATTGTATTTTTTGTAATAATTTTTAACGGAATCTAAAAAGTAAAAAGTTTTTTCTTCATTTGTTAATCTGAAATTACAGAAATGGGTAATTAAGAAATGAGACATTCAGTTAAATTTCAAATCATTCTTAAGTTTATGTCTTTTGGTTATAAATTGGCCTATTTAGTATTTCAGTTGGGAACACATTGAAAACAAATTAGATTTTTACTAAGAGTTTTGAGAACTTAATTTACTAACAGTCCTTAATCATTCTTGAATCTAAATAAATCAAATTGCCACTTTTCGAGCTTTTTGGGCAGCAAAGGTATTAATAACGTCATCAAAAGAAATAGATGATGTTCTCTGGTGCTCGATGGAAATTATGCTCAAGTTAGCGAGTTTGTCTTGTTCCATTGTGCTAAATTACAAAACTTTTGTATATTTTGAAAAAAATTACTACAAAATATTTACTACTTTCATGTAGGCCTAATATAAAGTTGTTTTTACTTTCTCCACCCTATACGTAGTATATGGAGAAAGTATTGTTTTCGTAAAAATGTTTGAATTTGAATTTTCAGTTGAATTATCTGTTTTGGTGCTCCCAGAACCCCAAAAAATTGTTTAGTGCAATTATCTGTGTTGGTGCTCCCTGAACCCAAAAATATTTTTAGTGGAATTTTTTGTTTTGGTGCTCCCTGAACCCAAAAAAGTGTTTTTAACGTGGTGTCTGTCTGTCAGTGTGTCAGTATGTATACACGACCAGAGGGGACACTATTGGTCCGATTTTCATGAAATTTGGTATGTAGGTACTAAACCCTAATATCTCCAGGCGTTTTTTTCATTTTTTGGAATTTTTAATTTTTAAGGGTAATTTACCCCAAAAAACCAATAAAAAACGACAAAAATGCAAATTTCTCAAAAACGGCTCTAACGATTTTGATCAAATTTTCAGTATTTATAGTGCTTAAGATGCCAAACAAAATGACACCACCCGCTTTTATCAAAACTTCGGCGTTTCATAATTATGGGGAAATGTTAAAAAATAAACAAGTTTATGTTGTCAATCTAGCATCACGGCAACGGCCGCACGGGGTAGCACAACGGTAGCGAGGACGGCCAGTAATTCATAGGTCGCGCGATCGAATCCCGCCTGGGACAATAATTTTTTTATACGATTGACGTAGGTAGAATATTATTTTTTTGTTTTGTTCTAAAAAGTAGTAAATAAAATGATTAAAAACAATATTATTTTGACTACAGTAAGTTGGGAGAAAGTTTGTGTCAGTTAACTGATACCGTTTATTTCCATTACTGAACATTTTTGGCTTCCTGAGCTAAATGTTTAATATTTTACATACACCAATTTTTTAGTTGCATATATGAATTCTTTGGACCTTTTTCTATAGTAAAGTTATTGATTACTTTTGGATTGGGATATTATAATTACTATATTTGGCGAATTTTGGATAAAAATGCTTGCAACAGGCGAATTAACATGACAGCTTCCAGGGTTAACATCTGTGTTATAATTAGGCCTACTGCTCTTTAAATTACATAAAATTAAGTATAAATTAAATTGAGACGTTAAAAACCAAATCGCATAAATATTTGAAATAACGCTGTATTATTTGAAAAACTGTAACTTGTAACATATAGAAAATAATGTGTAACCTACTATTTTTTCGCATTTTACGGCGCGGCGCCCAGGGCACATGCCAGCGCCTAGTTCCGGCCCTGCATATAAGTTTAAAACTGAGTTTGTGGGAGGTGGGACTTTATTCGCCATTTTTAAAATAAGGTTAATTTAGTTTATTTTAGCATGACTAAAATGTCGTAGATAATCTTTTCTACACAGTCAAATTCTCTACAACATTAGCTAATAAACTTTCAATAAATTTAAAATATTAAGTTCGATTCTAAGAAGAATATTATGTAAATAAGATTAGTCCTATAAGATGTTGATAAAACTTAACATTTACATGATTATTAACAGCAGATGATCCACTTTACTCCGTTTTTTATATTTCTACTTTAGTAATGGCGACAGAGTTAATTGTATACATGTTGCGCCCTTAATTCCGAAGACTTTAAATCTCAAGACAGTTTTAACACTCTTAATGTTCCTTCTCTGTTCACACAGAACAAAAAAACAATAGAGTCAGAAGTCTCTGTACTGTTTAGTATTGAACATCTTTCTTATACGACAGCCATATATATCATAGATAACAGCTGTTTTCTAAATAACCGGAATAAGGAGAGATTGATGGCCTGCGGAGCTACATTTATCATACAAAACTGCATCGTCAGGGTAAACTCTGAGCTAGCATTATTTTTCAATTATTCTAGTTTAATAAGAAAGCAATCATTTTAACCCCTGTCAAAAGATACACGTATAAATTTAATGTAGTCTGTTGTTTATTTATTTATTTTTGTATCACAATTAATTTACCTTTAGTTAGATACTAATTCAGTACATGGGGGCTGTACCTACAATTTAGGTTGGTAGTCAACAATATATGTTCATGTGTGCTAATTGGGCTGATCCCTTCAAAGAAAGGTTGGATGTAGATACTTGTTTTATTAATTGTATTTATTAGCGAATTTCCATAAGAAAAATGAGCTATTGCAGTGGCCCTTATGGTGAGACCCAAGGTCGGGAATAGCAAATGAGCACCGATCATGGTCCCCAGAACACGTTTTGGGCTGTCATTAAAATTCATATATATATATATATATATATATATATGTGTTCGCACTCTAGCGGTCGCATTTTAAGTCCGATTTGGTCCAAATTTGGTACACGTGTTGGTTGTCTATGTCACTCGGACGAGTTCGTTAGCCAAAAAATCCAACAACCGGAAGTACCTAATTGTTGAGATTTTTACTTTACTACGAGAATGAAATTGTTTTGGAGTTTTTTCTAAAAATATAAATGTAGGATCTTATTCTGCACAATGTCATGTTGTTTTTTACGCGAAATTTTAGCTCGCTTGGTTCCCCCAAAATCGACCAAAACGTAAAATACCAAAAAGTACCCGGTTCGAAGCCAAGTGGTGCAAACTCGCGAGGCGACTAGGAGGAAACAAATTCTACTAATATATTGCGTACACACAGACAGATGTTCAACGCCTTCGTGCGTAGACATATTTCCCAAATTGTTGGTTGAAACCCTAAAACATAGGCATATAAACTTAATTTTGGAAATTTGCTCAACTCACGTCAGCGGTCCAGCTGCGTGGTCGAACTATTTTAGTATTGTTATTTTTTAAATAAAATTTCAATTGCAGATTTAATACAAAGTGAAATGAAAATGTGAACTAAAGAGAGAGAGAGAGAGAGAAGGGGATATGGAGGCAGAGAGCAAAATAAATCATACAAATAGGTGGACATTGTAGAGTCAGTGAGTTTTTCTATAATTACAAGGAGAGACCCCTGCGTGCTCCGCACGCCAACCCCCGGTGCGACCTACTAAAAACATATGTTATGTTTTATTTATAATAAAATTGTAGGATTAATAATAACCTCAAAACTTAGATAGTAAATAATGTTAAATGTTCAAATCAAATTATTTCTTATATTTTATAACAGCAGTAATAATAAAGGTTAAAGGAACCAGTAAGGCTCAGGTCTACACTTAATCAAAAACCTAACAAAAAAGTTATAGATAATAACATCAAAACTAAGATGGAAAATAATGTTAAATGTTCAAAACAAATTAGTTCGTAAATTTTATAATTTGAATAAATAATTCATTTCCTCCCTTATAAAAATCAATATTTACTTCCACAAAGCAGCTGTATTAGTTAGTTTCTTATTATAAACAGCTGTTTTGTATTAAAATGTTTTTATAACCTTCTGAATACTGTAATCATCGTTATTTACATCCACGAAATCAGCTGGATTAGTTTGTTTCTTATTATAAACAGCTGTTTGGTATAGAAATGGTTTTTAAATATTTTCCATGTTAATCTTATGGGGAAAACCCGACCTTTGAGATTAGCTCACGCCATTAAGGATAAGAATTTTTGACATCTAAAACCTTATTGCAAAACTACGAAATGAGACGAATTTTTTGAAACCTCAAACATTAAAATTGGTCCAGAAATAAGAGAGGAGTTGTGTTTACAAAAGACGGCTTCACGTATTATATATAAAGATTTTACCAAATCTCTTTCTGATTCAGTATGATTACATAATATTTTGAAGGAAGGAAAACAAGCTATTATTTACGTAATAAAGCGTAAGCACTTCCGTAGATACATTTTTAGTACGTAACTTATAATCTGTTGCTGCTTTAAACTGAGTTCTCAGCATTTAGAAGCGTGTATTGCTCTTTGTCAAAACAAGCTATTATTTACGTAATAAAGCGTAAGCACTTCCGTAGATACATTTTTAGTACGTAACTTATAATCTGTTGCTGCATTAAACTGAGTTCTCAGCATTGAGAAGCGTGTATTGCTCTTTATCAAAACAAGCTATTATTTACGTAACGAAGCGTAAGCACTTCCGTAGATAAATTTTTAGTAATTTATAATCTGTTGTTGCATTAAACTGAGTTCTCAGCATTTAGAAGCGTGTATTGCTCTTTGTCAAAACAAGCTATTATTTACGTAATGAAGCGTAAGCACTTCCGTAGATACATTTTTAGTACGTAACTTATAATCTGTTGCTGCATTAAACTGAGTTCTCAGCATTGAGAAGCGTGTATTGATCTTTGTCAAATTTTTGGTATTGGTTCTGGATGCGACTGAACTACATCAGATCATGATGTACACTGCTCAGATAGGGTTGGAAGTTGAGAAATTTGGAGACCATCGTCTGAAACCTGGGATTGGGAAGCTGGTATTTCCTCCACACTAATATCCATTGAGTTGTCAGGTAAAGAAGGTGTGAGAGGAATGAGAACATTAAAGTGGTCTCTCGTCATTTCCCCAGTAAACCTGAGCCTCCCTACTCCCTCAATCGGTTGGCCAAAACTCTCTTACAACAAATAACCATCTCTGTACACCTGAAATTCATAAACAATATTTCGGATGCTACTTGAATTTCACAGGAGGTTCCAAAAGTTACCGGTTTGCTCATATCCACGATATATTATTTTTTTGTTGAATAATATCTCCTGTTACTTTTAAAGTACTGTCCGCGAGAGATAAGAAGTCTCCTGAGCCAGGACGGTATGCAGTAGTGTTCGTATGTTCCCGCACGGCATTTGCAGGCGCTCCAAACATTTCGCGCCGCATAGTTTTATTTCTGCTTATGTAGCATCCCTGTAGAACAGCCGTTAAGTGCAGGGCTATGGAATACAAGTGCTAGACCAGTCCCCAAAAGCTATGTTTTATTTTTATTTTGTCATCAATAATTTTATTACTCTAGGTTTAAATTTGATTATAATTATTTGTATATTATATATTTATTTATATCTAATTATTCTGAAAATTTTAAGTGCATTTCGCTAGTAAAGATTTTTGTTTTAACATTTTAACTTAAAGCTGCAGAAGAAATTACTTGAGGACCTTGGTAACTTTTTAACATAAAGTAATCTCGCTTGCAACTCTTACATTAAATAATGTTTTTTAATTTTTATTTTTATTTGAAGCTGAGTACTTAAAATTTTTTGTTTTTAAACTTTGAGTTATCAATAATTACCGGTACTCTAAGTTTAAATCTTATTATTATTTATATATTATATATTTATTTATATCTCATCATTCTGAAAATGTCTGTTTTAATGCATTTTGTTAGTAAAGGTGTTTCTTGGAATATTCAAGTAGCTAAGTTAAGGCTAAGTGATAATCTAAAACGTAGTTAAAAACTTAATTTATTTCAAAATATTTTACTGCAATTTTAATCAATTCTTTTAAAATTATTTAAATTGATGTCTCCAACTAAATCACAGTAATTCATTTGCACAAGTTCACTTGTATTCACGCAGAGGTGTATGTAGGGAACTCCCATCTTGTATGTTTTGTTGTATTTGTGAGTGTTTTGACGACGTGGTATTTATACAATGTTATTAAATTCGTACAATAATTATTACAGTACAAACACTGCAATAATTTACGAATATTACATGTACTTTATTGCTATTTAATACAGTAGTTTTTCTTTTTTTAACGACCTCTAATAATCAAAACCGCGAATACCAAGCCCGCGAATGTCGAGGGATTTACTGTATATCAGTTTTTTCAGTAGGCCTATCAAAAAGCTTTTGCTAGTTTTATATATAAATTTAAAATGGTTTACAATTTAATATTGTACAGTAATTTAAGAACTTGTAAACAATATGTACATAAGTGTAAATATAATCTTACTTGTAAATACAATAACGGTTTTTCTTACTGCCTAACTGTACAAACTTTTACAGTAACAACTTTCTTAATAAGAAACTTTTTTTATAGTAATCCTATACTGTAGTACAAGTTAGTTTTTAAAACTGGAAGGCTTATCAAAGCTTAATGGTTTTCTCAACACTATTAACACAATTAAATAGCTGCAATAAAGTAAAATTTTAATTGGCAATTTTACATGTTTTGCCACAGTGAATGTGACCGCAGAATGCCGTGTGTAACGTGAGCTTAGAGCCGACTCAGATATGCGCCTACAATTTTTGAATAGGCCAGAACTCATTGGACTTTTTAACTATCGCGGACAGTAGTATATGGTTTGGACCTGCGCCAATTATTTGAAACATGAACATGACTAACAATGGACCTCACCTCAAACCCCAGTGAATTGTGTCATGTACAATTAAAGCCAAAGTGTAGAATAAGCATTGGCCATCTGGGCTAGAAGAAACTACTCTGTGAGGAATAGATACTCCATTAACGTGTATGACCTCCATTGTTGTAATGTGAAACTAAATTTTATATTTAAGTGAGTAATAATAAGTTACAGTAAAATAAAACAATGTCAAATATTACTTTGTCAAAATGTACAAAAATGTAAAAATTTTTCTAAACTTACTTCAGTTAGACAAAAATTAATCTTCTTTACAAAATTTAAAACTCACAAATATAATAATTATTATAATTAGGCTACCCCTTACATGTTGAATTATTCTTAGAATTCTATGTAGAGCGCATACACTAATACCTCACTCAAAATCATTAGTCACTAAATAAATAATGCTTACATTATAATGGTCACTATTTTTCGCATACTTACTATAATATTATATTATTATAATATATTATAATAATTATAATAAAGTATTATTATATTCTACGTATCGTCTATTCCCTCTCCACGCGCTTACTTGTCTTTATATATATTTATACTATGTATCGCCTATTCCCTCTTCACGTTCTGACTTGTGTCTACGCAAAAAGTTTGCGTGACGCGAGATTTCAGAAACATAATCAAGCCAAAGTGCCTAACGGGCCAATAGAAGTTATCACTTCAAAAATAACGAGAAGAGAACTGAAACAAATATTACAACGTAAAATCATTATGGTTTTTAAATATTAAGTCATTGATTATTAGATTAGTTAAGTGTTGAAAATTAAACATTAAGCATTATACATTTTATGTAATAACACATAAAATTAATAATTAAATCACGTTGTATTTTCATATTTTATTACTTACACAACATATTTCTGAATTTATATTCTGTGCACCATATTTCAGACTATTTTTGTAAATATCTATATATCTAATTCCGTAAGCCCAAATTTGCAAATGAAATTGTGAGCGAACGGTAGGTCGTAGAAAGCTGTTAGAGGTCTCATTTTAGAGGTCTGGGTTGCAGTTTTTGGGAAAAATATTAATTTTTGTTAATTGTGTCACTAAAATTTGTTACGGAATAAAATAATTACCATTTAAATAGCATGGGAATATGAAGGTGTAAATCAGGTGATTTTAGTGTTAAAAACAGGTGATTGCATATAATAATTCCTAATTTAAATATCATGGGAATATATAGATGTAAATCAAGTGATTTTAGTGTTAAAAACAGGTGATTGTATATAAATTGGAAAATTCAGCTATCACAACAACACCTAAATGTGCAGTTTTGTGATGTGTTTTGTTATTGTAGCTGTGTTTTTGTTTCA
The DNA here is from genome assembly GCA_018207615.1 of Philaenus spumarius. Taxonomy (NCBI): domain Eukaryota; kingdom Metazoa; phylum Arthropoda; class Insecta; order Hemiptera; family Aphrophoridae; genus Philaenus; species Philaenus spumarius. Next base: position 446,728 of record JAGFPH010000208.1, read on the forward strand.
AAGTGAGAATTAAAATCAAAGCTTAGGCTATATGATTAAACGCATTATAAAATTATTTCTACTTGCTATTTTTTACTGTAATGAATAACGCTGGAAGACCACCTCGCAAAGGTATTGCTCCTAGAAATATAGTCTATATATAGGGGCTATTGCCCCTACAAGCCACTAGTAATAATTAATTGCATATTTAAAACTACTTATTTACACAAAAAAAGCAGTCGTGGGACTTCGACAGAAGTGAAAATTGTCATGAATATAAATAGTTGTTTATATTGGCTTAATCCGAAATTTGAACATTTTAGATTTATCACCAAGTACACTAATTTAACACAACTTACAAAATTAGGAAGTGCAATGCCCATTTCAGAGGTATTACCAAGTAAACTATTTTAACTCAACTTACAAAATGAGGACGCACAATGTCCATTTCATCGGTAGCGTGACATGACTAAACCCATACAACTATTGAGTTGTAAGCCTTCGAATTTACCACAGCCTATTTTATTTTGTCGATTTCTTCTTCTTTTACGACCAGCTGTTACACTAAACTTCTGGTCCACATTAGTACGTGTGTTAAACAACGAAGAAGAAGAAATCGTCGACGAAATAAACAACGCAAAACGCCTCACTTTAAGCGTCTCGCATAAAGAGTTTGTATATTTAACCTCATCCAAGAAGGTCGGTGCGCTTAAAGAAGTTTTCACTTTAAAAAGAAAGGAATTTTGTAATCAAACTAAAATTAAGAATACGTTTCCATTAAACCTTTCATTCAAAATACTAGTACACACATGTATTCAAATTGAAATTTATAATAAATAAACGGTACCAGGAACTGGCACATACTTTCTCACAGACATATTTAAATTATTAAACAGATTCACTGTGACTTGTAGGGTGGGGTAGGAGAGGTGATTTTTTATTAAAGTTGGAGATTAACTAATAAATATTATTATTATTATCTAGAGAGAAAACTATTCGATCGATTTCGAACAAATTTGCACCAAACACGTGTATTAGGCCTTTATAGATGTACGAAAAAAGGTTTTGAAATATTTGAGAAACAACCCCCCTTTATGGCCAAAAATCCCCATTAATCAGTTATTATTATTATTAGCTAAACGAGAATTTTTAGAAAGATGCGGTTTGTTGCATATGGTAGGATATATTAAAGGCTATAAATAAGCCAAATTTTATAAAAATCGTTTGAGCCGTTTTTTTATAAAAAAATTATAACAGATTTTTTGGGGTTTTTGCCAAAAAGGGCGTTGTTTTTCAAAAATGTTCAAAACCGTTTTTCGTGCACCTATACAGGCCTACTTGACATGTCTGGTGCAAATTTGTTTGAAATCGATCGAATAGTTTTCGCTCTAGCTTTGTATACATACAGACATACATACAGACAGACATTTTGTACAAACCACTTTTTTGGACTCAGGGGGTCCCACAAACGGATATTTCCACAAAAATCTCAACATCGATTTTTTTGCGATCACTATACTTTCTCTATACTATAGTATAGTGAGAAAGTAAAATTGAACTATTTTAACCAATTTCAAACATTTAATAGGTCTACTGAAAAGTAAAAATTGATAGTTATAATTTCCTTTAAAATATTCATAACATCTAAAAGTATAATAGTCAAACTAGTAGGCTATTTATTTTTCGAAATTTCGGAGGTCGCTAAAGTTAATTAAATCCAACACGTCCCGGAAATTGTGTGTTGGGGTCTGCTGTGTGTTGGAACGAAGTGTATCGTCAGGCCACCATTTCACGCAGTTCATTTATTTGCATTGGCTACACAAAATCGCTGTTCTGTGTCGCCTCACCACGTCATACGCGTCTCAATTTGCGCCGTGTCATAATGCTGTTATACTTAAATCTGATATTTTTACGGTTCTGAACGTTAAATAAAAATTAGAAGCCTTATATATGATCATTTGTCCGTCCGTCACAGTTATTATAATTCGTATAAATTACATTAATCAGAACTCAAAACGATATTTTTCTATACTTTTGGGAAAGGGAAAAGTTTGGTTTCTCACAAAAGGAATATGTTTTGATGCTGTCTTGTAGCGTATCATATAAAAAGGCACTATTGGAGGATTTTCCAAATGTTTTACGTTTTTAGGATTTTAAAATATAAGAAGCTTTTGAAAATATTCTACAATATTGTTCAAAACCTTACACCTCTCCTTTATTCTCGAAATTACTGCCTAGTTCCAATGGTACTTATAGGCGTATTGTTTACAGAAAATAGATAACGGAGCCAAAAAGTCATACAAAATATGATTTCCTTTATACTAGCTGTATACTGCAATACTGTGTTTAAGATCCGTCACATATTTTCATTGGTTCCCACTATCAATGTATAATTTATTCTCCCCATGGTTATTGTTATAGGTTCGATGGTTAGATTGAGTGTATGGTGCGTTGACACAATTTGTATTATTTTGTCCCTTGCGAGTTTACAGAACCCTGGAGCTTTGTAAACATCACACTTTCCCCGTTTGTTTGCAAAGTTTATAGATAAATAAGCGGTCTATGGTATTTTTTTAGCTTTTTAGTTACAGTACTACATGTACTGGTTTCATTACCGAAGCAGAAAATTAATGTAATTGCTTATTCAATTCTACATAGTTCACATTATTTTCGTGGATAGTTCAATTCAGAATGATGGACATGTAATTAACTGCCATGTACACTACATAGTCAGTCGTATTGTAGTACAGCGACACGTAGTACAGTCTCTCTGTTGTAATAGTAACAGCTGACAAATACAATCACTTACAGCTGGTTGTAACATAATGTAGACTTCGTTGTTTAAGTAGGGCTAACGTTGTTAACCAACTACGTCATCTGTATTTGTGTTTAATAATTTAAATTTTGTAAAATGTCAAACATATTTTTCCAAGCTGTTATGAATTGTTTTAAAGCAAAAGTTAGCAATACAATAATTTCGCCGAACTGCGTACATTTATTGTAAGCCCAAAACTAATTTGGTAGAAAATTGTGGTAGTTTTATATATTATACTCAATATGGACAGCGAAGAAAATTTACGAATAATAATTTGAAAACCCGTGAAAATTTATTTGATTTGCTTTCAAACAACCACCTTACCAAATATGTGCTCTTTGTCAAATTGCCTTTGATGGGTATAATAGATTCAAAACTCGTCAAATTTAGCAAGAATTTGTATTTAAGAATTATCAATAATTCTAGTCTCATGTTGCTGATATTTCCTTTTTTAAATAGTTTATTTTATTGAATTCTTTCAAAATAAAATCACTATGAGAAAATAGTAATTTTGTAACTTTACTACATCTAAGAGTGATGACACTAAGCACGTTTTATAATGACGTGTTCGTGTTTTACAGCGCATTAGAAACACGTTTTGGAAAAAAAAACACAGAGGCAGTCATAAGGATTGCCGACAGAAGTGAAAATCTAAAACAATGGAATAACTGTGTTCTTTTTGAATTTTTAAATCAATTATAGTCTGAATTATTTAAATTTCATAATTTGTAAATTTAAACTATTAACATTAGTCTGGTTTTCACATCTACTGGCATTCCAAACAATAATTATATACATTTTTATACAGTTTATTAATTAATCGATCATTATGTGCTGCACAAGCTCAATACAAAATATCAATATTTATACCTACTACATATTAGTATTTACATAGATTTTAAGGAACTTTATTTTCATTGTTAGCACTATTATCAAGTTCAACAATAGATGGAGCTTTAAAACATTGCTGATATGTGTCGGAGCCTTTAATAAATGCGGGAATGCAACTGTGTCTTAAATAATTGCGCAGATGTTAAGTAGCATTAAACATTTTTTGAGATGCGATGGAACCTTAAATAATTGTAGAGACCCGATAGAGCCTTAAGTATTTCCGAGGATGCGACTGTGTCTTAAATAATTGCTGGAATGCGGAGAAGCCTTAAATATTTTCGGAGATGTGACGGAACCTTAAATAATTGCGGAGATGCGACGAAGCCTTAAAATAAACTTTTCAACTGTTCATCATAACTTCACTTATTGCTATCACAGCATGACGGTGACGCGAAATCACAAGATTTTACCCATCCAAAAAGTCAAACACGCACATGATACAGTCGAGTATATATATACAATGTATTAGTGTATACATGTACACAGGCCGCTATACTACGCGTCGATAGTCTGGCGCAATACGTCACGAGCATGTCGAGATCATGGTGACGCGAACCCATAAGTGTTTCCCCTACCAAAAATCGCTCAACGCGGCTAAAGAAGTTTTCACTTAAAAAATGTCAAATATTGCTCATTGTTGCATAAATAACTAACGGAATTTAAATGTTATTTACTACCATTCCTTTGATTTGTACAAAAAACTAACAGAAAAATCAATTTAAAGATAACATTATTCTCGTAGGCGATTCACAAATTGTATTTCATTACACGACATACAATAGGACTATAAAAGTAACTTTTTGAGAGTTTAGTGCCAATGTATCAGGTCTAGAAAATTGATGCCAATATAAATAATGCGTCGCAACCGTAGTACAATTGTACGTAAAGACAAGTTTAGTATTATTATAATAAATACATAAGCTTATAAAACTTCAGTGAAACACACATATATTTCTTATACGGTTTAGATAATACAATATAAGTTGCCAAAATGGAGCAGGGTATGGCAGTGCCAGCAAGGAAAGAAAACAATCAACAATGCAGACATGAAAGGGGCCGCACTGCGTCATGGTATGTGGAAACACGATAACTATGTATTGTTTATTAAGCTCCGTTAATTGTATGTATTAATACATGGTAGTTACTCATAAAGTTACATGTAGGCCTACTGTACGCTTGCTATACATAATATATTATTGTATTTAAACTTATACTGAGTGATACAGAAACATTGCACAATTTTTTTTAACAATTAATAAGTTTTAAAATATATTTATTAGAATAAATATTTATTTTAATAAATAAAATAATGTTCTATACTTTATTTACTTTTTATAATTGTTGATGGTTTAAAACATAATTAGTTTAAATTAGGATTTAGGTATTGATTATGCCCCATTTTCATACAACAATTCTTATGAGTTAATTTGTTCTAAATCATAATTTATGAAGATTAAAAAGATTATGCAATATTTCTGTATCTTAAAATGAATACACATATAATTTTATGTAGAATACGATACGTATAAAATCTGAACTTCTAGGCGCCACCATTTTGGATTGGGGTATCAGAGAGTGATTTACTTTACACCAATTTTCTCGTCTCAACGAGAGATTTTAAAATTAAGTATCACACAATTAGAGTTACTATTTAAACATTTTTACTTGCAAACCCCCTCCCCCTTAACCGAATAAGCATACAATTCATTCATACTCCTAAAAGATGCAGAATTTCGCCAATAAATTAATGATAGTTTGGAGTTAATACGTGTAACAGATTTAAAATTACGATGAGGTTGCGAAACTTTTGCATCACTGTGTATATTACTATTATGTTATCAAGTTTATAATAACATTAAATCCTAAAAAGAACCCTCTTATCTTTTAATGAATATTGTTGTTTTATAGTAACTCTAATTTATCAATGAAAATATAACAATAATAAATATAGATCCTCTTTGGTTAACTTTTAATTAAATGGCGTTTTAAGTTAAACTACTGATATTTTAAGAATACGGCGCAGAAAATTCCCCTTCGATGTGTTAGAAATCATATGCAGCTGGCCAAAAATAACAAACAATGTGGAATACAGTATTAATAAAATCTCACAGTAGATGTACCAATCAGAATATACAAAAAATAAAACACTTAAGGGTCTGCTCCAGTAAACGAGAAAGCAACCGGAAACGAAAGCGCTTCTCACTGTATCCCTATCTAAACAGTGCAATTTGCAGCTGAACGCTTTGACATAGCCTCATTTCAAACCATTTTATAAGTCTATCTTTTGTAATTGAGTGTTGAAAAAAAAACTGAATATTCTTTATAAAATTTCGGATCCGGCTTGCAAATTATTTTTCATTATTAATTTTTTATTGTGTTAGGAAAAAAATTCAAACTTTGTACTTACAAAATGTCAATTCCATAATAAATCAAAAGCATTTAAAAAAAAACTAAATTGCAAGACGGATGCGTATTGTGACTGCGCTTAAAATGAGACCTAGCAAACAATTTTATGATAAAAAATAAACGAAATAAATGGTTTGAGATTTAACATTGCTCTTATGGTATAAAAATCCAAGATGGCCGCCACTACAACAGACCCTTAAGCAAACTGAAGCCGAGTTGGAAATGTAAACGTTGTTTTCAGGAAAGTTATTACTATCCATCAAAAGCTTTTTGCTCTGTGAACTGGAAACCGTCTGACGTCATACTATTTCTATCCCATGTAATAATTACTACTTCAGTTAGCAATAACGATTGAAGTTTATATTAAGAAAATTTCTATTTGATAAATTACGTTGGCATATTTGTTAGGTCAACTGAAGGTGATGCAGTGACTTGCTTCTACCGAGTGGATGTCATGAAGCTTACAGCTGAGGTAAAGATTATATGTTTTGTCTGCGGTAATTCATCTAATTTTAAAACGGAGAGAAATAAATACAACAAAATGTTTTATTCGTCAATTTTTACAATTAAAATTCTAATTTATTTCTTAGAATTAATTAATTATCCCTATCCAGTATTGCAAGCTAGTGTAGGCTACACTAAACACAATACTATAAGACTACATACTGAAATCACTGTAGTTACGATTGCAAAATGGAGGACTGTAACCCAATTCAAATATGAAACTTATTTCTTTAAATAATAATTCGACCACGCAGCTGAACCGCTGACGTGAGTTGAGCGAATTTCCAAGATTAAGTTGATATGTTTTAGGTTTCAACCAACTATTTGGGAAATTATTCTACTGTGGATACGAAATCTATTAAGTATAATTTGTTTGCACCTAAGCATCCAGCTTCGACTCACGCGCTCCTTCGTTGTACTTCGCTTCGCTCGCAGCGTACAAACTAGGCCGTCGGCCTCGGATCAGAAGATTCATTTACGGAAAAATCCCCACTTGAACCGGGTACTTTTATGGTATTTTTCATTTTGAGGAACGATTTTTGGGGAACCAAGCGAGTTATAAAGTCGTATAAAAACAAAATGTGCAGAATAATATTCTGCAATTATGTTTTTAGATAAAACCCAAAAAAACGTTTCATTCTAGTTCGAAAAAACTAAAAAACTAGTTACTTCCAGTCAAAAAAGTACTTCCAATTGTTGGATGTTTTGATTAACGAACTCGCCCGGCGAACACATATAAACATATACTCGTGGTCATGGAAATTGTATCACTTAAAAATAATGAAGGATCTCCTTAAACCAATGTTGTTCTTACCTTTTGATAATTTTAAAATGTTTTGCAAAGGAAAAGAGTCTGTGATGAGCAGTAAAAAATGGTTAAAACCGAAATAAAAAAAATAATGTTCAAAAAATGATAAATAAGATTTTTACTGTTAACGAGGAATTTAAGGAAAAAAAATATTTTTACATACTCATATGAATTTATTTGGAAAAATTTAAAAAAACATTAAAAATATATTTATTGCAATATTAAAATAAACTAGTTTTTTGTCGAAGCGCCATTAGCCGTGATAACTGAGGCGATCATGTTTGGCATTGAGTCGGTAAAATTTTGTGTGATTTCGTCACTAATCTCCTCATTCCACACTTTTTTCGATTGCTTGTTTCAGCTCATCTTTATTCTTAGGCTTTGCAATAAATTTATTTAGGATTTGTTTACACATTTAGGATCAAAAAGGTAACAATCATAGGTGATGCAGTTTCTATGACCACGACTGTATATATATATATCGTTTATATATATATATATATATCAAATATCATTTTTAATTACATCCCAAAGAGTGTTCTAGAGACAGAGATCATCATCGGTGCTCATTTACTACTCCCAACCTTAGGTCTTACCATAAGGGTCACTGCAATAGCTCATTTTTCCTATGGAAATTCACTAATAATTCACTCTTCAATATTGCAGGCAATTCCATAAAACATTTCTTATCGAGATACAACAACCTTCTATATTTTTAATTGCGATCGTCTGGTGTTGTGTCGGGTTGTTCTGATAAATTACTACCTCTTATTTTATACAAGAATTTTAGAACAGGAAACAAAAATCTGCAAAAGTAGAATATTGTTGGTATAAAGGGTAACTCAATATTGAGTTGATGTTTTCTTATGTAATATGATTCGATCAAAATTGGGTCTGTGTGATCTTTAACCTTTTTATTGTATTTGGAAACTTACGCCCCGCAAATTCTGTATTTCGTAAAAACATAATTGGATTCTGTATTTTGTTCTGTACTTAGTCATGTACGGTACGCAAATTATTTTTACAGATTATTATTAATTTAGACAGCAATTAAAAAGTTATTATTGTTAATTTACACAGCAATGAAAAGGTTCTTATTTGATCAAT